>CM031609.1:42018183-42025683 GCA_018398815.1 Conus ventricosus
GAGGTGTCTCGTTTGCCAAAGATTTTTTGTGCTGACTGGCCGCGAATTGGTTACCAAAGAAATGGACTGCTGCACGGACAATGCGTGTTAGGGGGAATCTCAATTTGCTGAAAATGCTAAGGACACACACCACACACACACACACGCGCGCACAACACACACACGCACGTACACACACAGAGCGGTGCGTATGTGTTTTGTTGGAGATGGGACAAGGGCAAAGGAAAGGAGGGCTGTGAGGTTGCGGATTAGCATCTGTCTGTCCTGAATATTGTTCGAGTGACTTTAAACCAGGAATCGGGATAATGGAAACAGACAAACGGTCTCCGCTGTCCATGTAAGCTGATTAAGATGGAATAAATCTTCATAATCATATATGTAGACCAACAGCAGAATTGAATTTCAGATAAGGCTGCCGAAGAAATGGACAGAAACCACCCGGGTTATTTTATTGTTTAAGATGAAATAAATCTTCTAATCATATGTAGATCCGCAGCAGAATTTCAGATATGGGCTGTCCCATGGACAGAAACCACACGGTTTAGTTTTGACCAAATACCTAACATGTCTTTAGGAAAGCACCTCTGTAGTAGTAGCAACAAACAAAAAAAGAAAAAAAAAAAAGAAAAAAAAAACCCACGGTTCATCCGCATTTGTTGTTGCTAAAAGTCTAAGTATGGATAATCATTGATATGAGTAGCAGCATTTTGTTGTAATAATTATTTTAACCACACGCCATATCTCTTTTTACTTCTTTGTCTACGAGATATCAAGCAATACAAGGGTGGCATACTGTGTAGTTCAGCTCCTTGAACTTGAAGTAGAGCCAAAGTGAATACTCATTTGTGTCATGCACATAGTGACGTTAGTATGTTTGTATCTGTTCAAGTTGGCACTATTCATTTACGCTACACTACGTACACATGGGATTTGTTAATCATCAATTCTTTACAATTTTTACAAGAATTTCAGTTTCTTTGATTTTACTCCATTGATGTAAACACTGAATCTGTCGTGTTAACCATTCTGATTGAACGAATGACATCCCTTAATGCTTTGTTTTAACCAGTCAGATGTCGCGTGCAGACTGGCATTACACACATCACCATCCATCAACCAGATGTAACGTGAATTCAACGTGATGGACACGACAAGTAATAAGTAAAATGGAAGGACACTTTTCAAGAGATGACAATGATATGATTTGTTTACTGATTAGAAAGGTGACCCCGAAAAAAAGAGAGAGAGAGAGAGAGAGAGAGAGAGAGAGAGAGAGAGAGAGAGAGAGAGAGAGACAGAGAGACAGAGAGAGAGAGAGAGACAGAGACAGAGAGAGAGAGAGAGAGGGGGACTGAAAACAAAAGATTACCATTAGCGTAAGTAACAGAGAAATAACCAGGCAGTTTATATAGTGATTGAGTGTCAACGTGTGTGTGTGTGTGTGTGGTGTGTGTGTGTGTGTGTGTGTGTGTGTGTGTGTGTGCGTGCGCGCGCGCGCGCGCGCGCGTGTGTGTGTGTGGGTGTGTGTAAGACTCTCTCTCTCTCTCTCTCTCTCTCTCTCTCTCTCTCTCTCTCTCTCTCTTCAATCTCACCTTGTCTCTGGACTCGGTGACCATCTTGTTGAACTTGCGGGCAAACTTCCTGGCCAGCACGTGCTTAGTTATTTCGGTGTCACACATACTCTCTGTGCCCGGCGCGTGTCGGAACACCTTCACCACGGCGTGCTCTCCCCCTTCCTGGGACCCTCCCCTTCCAGATGGGCCCTGTACGTCTTCTTCCGAGGTCCCTTGGCGGACGACCGCGTGTGGAAGCTGGCTTTGTAGTTCTGTCCCTTGAAGTCCGGACAGGAACTGTTGGTCTCGTTCAGCAAGTGGAATAGTTTGTTGACGGACATTTTGATTCTGGTGTTCTCGGGAAAGACAAAAGCTGCGAAGAGTTTTAAGAAGTTGACAAAAATCCACAGGCTGAGCTTAGCTGATAACGATTCAGTGTAGACTGAAATTCACTGTTTTCGATGATGTCATCAACTTCGTAAAAAAAAAAAAATTCAATGTTTTTTTTTTTTCCGATGATGTCATCAACTTCGTTGAGAAAAAAAAAAGTTCGATGACGTTTAGAACGTATCAGACGATTACGACCACGTTATGTAAAACGTTGATATACGACGCCCTCTGTAACATCCGTTTTTGTCAGTCTCACAGCATTTGATCCAAGCTGACCTGTCACATTTTACCATTCCTGCTTGCTGTTCCTGGTGCAAAACACTGTGGGTGTTCTTACATTCGTGGCCACACAAACAAAAGCAATCAACAGGAGAGCTGCAGGCGTTTCCAAACAACAACAAAACGCCCACAGTGTACAGCAATAATATCGTTTTTTTTCTTTCTTTTTTTTTTTTTGTGCCTCAGAGCAGTCGACAGACACTGCTGCAATCGCCCTCGTTTCGTTGCGCGGTGCCTTCGCTCAAACCACTGCCAAGCGCTCAGGCGACGGAAAGAGGTCTTTTGGAAAAGAGGCGATTGTCGTCTTCGCGAGCAAGAAAGCGGAGCAGACGACAGGAGGGCGCTGATGATTGACGCTAAGCTCTGTTCGCCTTCGCCCCCGCTCTCTGTCCTACCACTTCGGTGATGTGTCACTCTGACCGAGCGGGGGAAAATCACAGCAGGTATCGTTTGTTGACGATGGTGAATGGCGAATTTCTGCAACATACAAAGGTTGCATTGAAAATATTATTGTTCATTGATTGCGACGGTTTTAAGGCATTGAATCGTTGGATAGCACGTCAAAGCTTCACATGAGGAACACAAACACATACTGCAAGTAGATACAGACACAGACAAACTGACTCTCTCTCTCTCTCTCTCTCTCTCTCCTCCTCTCTCTCTCTCATCTCTCTCTCTCTCTCACACACACACACACACACACATATATGTATATAAGCTTATATAATATATATATATATATATATATATATATATATATATATATATATAAAAAAAAATCAGAGTTAAAAAGCCACTCAGAACGTAAAAAGTGCTCAACCATGTAGGGAGCGACATACCAGTTTAAAATAGGATTTTAAAATGAAGAGATAAAACCTATTTTAAACTGGTATATATATATATAATATATATATATATATATATATATATATATATATAATATATATATAATAATACACACACACACACACACACTTTGAGGAACGAGCCATATGTCTGCCTTTTAAGCCAAACTATCTCTATGAAGATTTATGAGATGCCTCTTAAGGAATAATAAAGCGATTTCACCACAACTATTAAGGTTAATCACAAACACAGAACAAGGCGATTCATTGGGAAAAAAAGACAGTTTATTATGTAAGGCAATGCAAGATTAATTTGCTCACGTTTAACTTAAATCACTTAACAATGTCGTCAACGGTACGCCATTCCACAAGGTTTTGAGAAGAGTCGAACACCAGTGCGGTATTAGTCTCGGTTTAAGATTTCGTGTGTCGGCATCCGTGTGTGTGCGAGAGAGACAGACAGACGGACAGGTTGTATACACACATGCGCACGCACGCACGCACACACACACACACACACACACACACACACACACACACACACACACACACACACACGCGCGCGCGCGCGCGCGCGCGCGCGCGCAGAGAGAGAGAGAGAGTGAGTTAGTACAGCTCTTTCAAATTTAGTGTGTCAATGACCTACAGGCTGTTTGATCATGGTCCATTTAGTCTCAAGCTACGTGAACATAATTTGTATATAAACCAGAGTAGGTATCGTGTATCAGCTAGGCAATACCTACAAAGTGTGGACAAGTCTGATCTTAGAGGTTTTAATTGAAATGTGTGGGTGTGGGGTTAGCAAATTTAAGGCCGGTGGACACACACACACACACACACGCGCGCGCGCGCACACACGCAACACACCGCACGCACACACACACACACACACACACACACACACACACACACACACACACACACACTCCAGAGACTGCAATAGACAAAGAGGGGATGGAGGAAAGAGAGGGTCATAGTAAACATAGAACGACACACACACACACACACACACACACACACACACACACACACACAGAGAGAGAAGAGAGAGAGAGAGAGAGAGAGAGAGAGAGACTGACTGACTGAAACAAGTTTATCGTCAGATTAACCTTTGTCGCATCGAATTCTAAGTGAAAAATTATAAAGGAATGCCGACAAATTGAAAAGAAAAAAAAAACACGTCTAAAATAGGAAAGGGAAAAGAGATAGCATTAATTAACACGCTGCAAAGAATGTACACACAGAGAAGAAGCTCTCTCTATTTCTCTCTTTCTCGCTTGACCACACTTTTGCACCAGCCCTGCCCTTCACCACCCTACTTCTCCCCAATTTTCTCTCCCTCTGTCTCTCTCTCTCCGTTTCTCTCTCTTCCTCCCCCCCCCCCCCCCCCCCCCCCCCCCCCCCACCCTTCAAAACTTCTTTCTCCGTTTTCTGTGTTAAAAAAAAGTTGAAAACATACACACACAAAAAAAAAAACAAACAAGCAAATATCCATGTACGCATGTTCACACACACACACACACACACACACACACACACACATGCAAGCACAACATATGCTCAAAGGCACTTAGACACACAGACGCAGACAGACAGGCTCTCTCTCTCTCTCTCTCTCTCTCTCTCCTCTCTCTCTCTCTCTCTCTCTCTCACTCACACATACACATTGCAAAAGCAGCCCGAGCCATCTGTGAAAACATGCAGATACGATCCATATTTATTGTATCCAGTTTCTTGAAATGGATGGGAATAACAAACGACTGTCATTTTAACCTGCTCTGTCACCATAGAGGATGTGAGCAATTTGGAGGCGCGACAATGCCATCCGGAGATAGATTGCAATCAGAAACCGTGAAACATAATCGTAAAAGGATAGATATACCGCTTTTTGACAAAATCCTAGAAACGTAAAATCTATCTAGCAAAACACACACACACACACAAACACACACACACACGTGCGCGCGCGCGCACACACACACACACACACACACACACACATACACACCCCTTGCACGTCATAGTCTTTTTATACATGCCATGCAACACGAAATTCGTCAAAAGCTCCGCATGAACGACGACCAACCAGAGGACGTTACTATTTATAGTGGACTGGAAACGCAAAATAGAGCGTTGCATAACTTTAAAACGACAAGAAATTTTCCTTTCTTATTTATATTCCTTTATCGAAGCAAAATGTTTACTCAGTTTACATCCCAGATGAAACAGTTTACAAAAATATAAAGCTGAATTTGACTGGATTGTTCTGACTAAATGTTTCTTGATTTTATACATGAAATCATGTGTCGGATTACGTGATGCATTCAACACAAACAAACAAACCACCACCAAACTTTCTCGCCATCGACGTGACTGCGCGCTGGGTCCTATGTTTATTTGTCCTCAATTCATGGCCTGAAAAAAAAACAACAACAAACAAACAAAAAAAAACCCACGGTTCCCTGCACATAGAACTTCAGTGACTCCCATATTATGCTGTCATTCAAGCGAGTAAACGTCGCCCCCCCCCCCCCCCCCCCCCCCCCCCGCGCGCATTCTTCCGTCAACTGTTCTCTGGTCTCCTCCCCCAAACTGACATAAATATTTTCTTCTTTTTTTTTCAGTGTGGAGTAGTTTTATGACTCCTCTCTTTTTCCCTTCCAGCACAAAGAAGACAAGACAGGCATGAAGGCCTCGTTCGCTGAGCGGATGGGAAAAAATGACAACCTAGCGCCGGAAAATGTGAGCCCCCAATGGTGTGTGTGTGTGAGTGTGTGTGCAATGCGCATGCGTGGTGATCGTGCGTCGTGAGTCGTGAGTCTCTGAGCTCTGTTTGTCTTTCAGTGCCTGTCAGTCCTTTTTTTTTTTCATTTACAATTTTTTTTTCTTTTAATCAGTGCGTCTGTTCGGCCACCGTCTGTGTAGTATAATCATGACTTTCGTTTCACAGAAGTCGCCTAGCCGTTCAATCACCCGCAATTCTGTGAGCTTTCCTTCATCATCATACGATGCACACACACCAAAAAAAAACAAAACAGAAGGGAAATAGGTGATTGATTAAATGAAGAGATAATCCGGTTCGATAGCAAATTGCTTCAAGGACGGAAACGTAAGGCGATAGAAACAGCGTAACAAAATCTTGGAAAACACACGCGTTTCATTCTATTTTGTTTAGTTAGTTACCCTTTTAAGACAGGAAATTAAGTATACTCTCTCGTCCTTTCCTTTGTTCTTTTTCTATCTTTATTTGCTTCCTTCCTTCCAATCCTTCTCTGTCATCTCTATGCGTCTCTCTCGCTGTCTGTCTTTCTATCTGTCTGTCCGACTCTCTCTCTCCACCCTATCTCTCCTTCAAACACACACACACACACACACACACACACACACACACACACACACACACACGCACGTACACACACACACACACACACACACACACACACACACACACACACACACACACACACACATGCATAGGTAGATAGATAGAGAGGCAGACAGATAAACTGATCGATCAACCAATCGATAGACAGATAGATAGATATTATCCTTTCTTTCCTCCCATTCCCTATTTTTCTTTGCTTTCTTGTTCTCTTTTTGTGTCTCTGTCTGTCTCTGCCTCCCCCCCCCCCCCCCTCTCTCTCTCTCTCTCCCTCTCTCTCTCTCTCTCTCTCTCCTCTCTCTCTCTCTCCTCTCTCTCTCTCCTCTCTCTCCTCTCTCTCTCTCTCTCTCTCTCAGCCCATGAGTTACGATGAGGATCTTCTTGAAGCCACTTCAGTGGACACTGAATGCTGACTGAGGTGACTGACATCAGCTGGTTCTCACCTTTCGGTGATCAGATCCAGGCAGAGAAAGATCGATTATGGTGACAGCTTTAAGGTGGGAAGAAACTCAAGGAGGAGCTCGACAGCAAAAGGTTTTCAAAGAATACCCCTCCCCTCCCCCCCATACCACCCTCAGGCATGCGTTTCGACCTTGAACTCCTAACACTCTGATGGGAATTGGACTGCATTCAGGTCATGATTCCTACATGCCCTTCTGCCATTCACATCCTTCCTCAGGCCTTTCGGTTTACGGTGACTGACCTTACAGATAAATTTAAGCGGGTCGGGGGTTCATTTCGTGAGCCGTCATGTCAGCCACATCGGTCTGACTGTAGACTGTCTTTACTTCCAGCAGAATACGACCGTTACACCGGTCCCAAGACAGAAACATATCCTCCAATTCTCACAAAGTTTACACGCAACTCCGTCCTAAACACCCCACGCCCTGAATGAAACCTGTTCACAGCTTATGATACTGAATGCTGGAGAATCATGGCGTGGCAGCGCTAGTCAAAATGTGTGGAATATTCAAGCAAGTTTGAAAAGATGAGTCAAAATGTATGGAATATTCAAGCAAGTTTGAAAAGATGAGGTACTTCAGCCAAGTTA
>CM031609.1:42033183-42053750 GCA_018398815.1 Conus ventricosus
ATAAGCCAATGTTTCCTATCAAACGATGCGCGAAATGTTTAAAATATTTGTGAGTCAGGTTGTCCCAAACAGAAACGAAACACCAACGGATGTCAACCTTTCACGAAGCTGACCCGGTTACACAGAAAAATGCGGGTCTACTATGGTACTGAAGACAGGTTAGCGTTCTCACATTTCAGCGGCTTCATTCACCTGTTGAATGACTGATGTTTACAGTCCAGCTCACCTCCAGGCTTCAACGAAAGTACAGGACCAGTTGTCCTACTTCGTGTACGTAAGAAAAAAGTCGATCTAGAAATGCCACCCTTTACAGAATAAGTACAGAAATAAACAACTTTTTATAACAAAAATAGTAGTGATAATAATAGTAATGGTTCTGGCTGCTATCAAGTCGGCTGCAATCCATTCGCCGATGTTCAAGATGCAATATTCATTGTTAAAATATTTCCAAAATTTCCAAAATGATACCTGATATCTCTCTCTCCTCTCCTCTCTCTCTCTCTCCTCTCTCTCTCTCTCTCTCTCTCTCTCTCTAGTCCTTAACTTTTGTTGAAGTCTGGGAATGAAACTGTTAGTGGAGGTCTTGTTAGGACGAAATCCTAGTAAAACAGCTAATACATTGCGGGGGTGCTGTGACGGAGGTTTGGGCACTCAGGAGTCTCCACAGCCTTCTGTCCTCAGTCATGAGCGACAAGATAGAGGTTGTAACAGGTCCCGCCCTTTATGCCGTCCACCCAAGACTTCTTTGTCTGCCTCTGGTTAAGCTTAATGTGACGATTTCCGGGTTTCCTCGTCGCGGATTTGACACTAAGGCGCCCCAGCTGCAGCGCAGGACGCTTGCGATCCGTTTTAAAATGTTCGCTCATTCGTGTTGTTTTCGCAGGGCGTTTCATCTTTCTTGTCTCCCCATTCCCCCTTTCCGGCCTTTTCTTTCCCAACAGCATCATCGGTTAAACTTAACAAATGTGCAGTGAATTGTTCTTCCTTGCGTTCCCGCCACCGTTCCATATTCCTCGCGCCTCTACTCACCCGCCCAACTCAAAACTGTCGTGTCAGAGGCAGAATTGAATTTACGAACACTGGCTGCAAAAAAAAACACCAAAAAACAAGACGAAGAATTGGGGACATAGATCGCGTGTCTCTGGAGAGAATCCAATGTTCTCACAGACCACCGCTGGTATTGTCTGTCTCTAACTAGCAGCGAACAAACACGCTCTTTCCCCCTGCCACTTGTCCCACTGTCTTCGTCAGTGGACGTAGGCCCTCAATCACAGACTGCTAATCAGATCACCCACCACAACGGGCTGACAGCCGCCTCGATCGATTGTCGCTCGCCGAGCTGTATAACACACTAACCTGCCCCCCCCCCCCCCCCCCCCCCCCCCCCCCCCCCGCGGCCCCGGAGAGCCAGTGTGAAATATTAACTCCATGCTGTGTTCTGCAGACGCAAATGCAACGTGATCAGATGTGCATTACGATTTTATTCTCGGAGACAGGGAAAAAGTGAAGTGCGGCTCTAAAGAGGTGTTTGGTCACGAACTGCGAAGAAGATGGAGAAATACTGAGGACACGCCGACCCGCGTGATTCCTGGATGGATATAGGCATGAAGAAAACTAAGCAGATAGCATCCTGAAGCTAGTCGCAATAACACGCACGAAAGCGTCGAAAGCAGCCTTCTATTCAAGCAAATTTATTTGTCAACCGTTTGATTGTTTATTATCATGGAGATAGGGGCAGTGGTTTCACTTTCATAAGCAGACTGTTTATTATCATGGAGATAGGGGCAGTGGTTTCACTTTCATAAGCACTAGACAGATAGTCATTAACACCACTTACAGTCTGCTGTCAATTACTGTCTTCCGCAGTCGGTGCGACACAGGAAACGTCACCGTAATCACATCGTACTTATGTCACATTTAAATGTCAAACGTAGATTATACAACACTCTGATCCAATACGGAAAAGTCTCATCCAAACGTATTCGGGAAATTTCTCATTCAAACTGGCATTAACGCATCCCAAGGAGAAACACATACCACAAACTGACGAATGAAGTTGATTTCATGTTTTGTTTTCGAGTGGCTGAATGATTGATCTGTTCATTGATGTGAGAAGAAACGTACATGTAACCGTCTTTCCTGCTGACTGTCCATTCAACTCCTGTGTGTGTGTGTGTGTGTGTGTGTGTGTGTGTGTGTATTGGGGGGGGGGGGTGGCTCTGTCGCTGTACGTGTTACCACCGGACCGGGTAAAAACACCTTCTGTACAACTGCATCCAAGCTCTGCTCTGTGTGTGTGTGTGTGTGTGTGTGTGTGTGTGTGTGTGTGTGTGTGTGCGTGCGTGCGTGCGTGCGTGCGCGCGTGCGCGCGCGCGCGCGCGCGTGTGTGTGTATGTGTGTGTGTGTGTGTTTGGGGAAAGGGGGGATGAGGGGGGGGGGGGGGGGGGGGGGGGGGAGTCCTACCCGGTACTTGTAACCACCGGACCGAAACATACACGTCTTGTTTACAATTGCACCTGTGGCCCCCCCCCCCCCCCCTCACCGCACCCTCCTCTCTCTCTCCTCTCCTCTCTCTCTCTCCTCTCTCTCTCTCTCTCTGTGGATGGGAAGGGGAGAGGGAGGGTTCTGCCGCCGTACTCGTAATCACTGAACCGAAAAATATGCACACTGTTTACATGCCCCGACATCTTCTTCTTCTTCTTCCTAAAATACTGGTTCACTCAAAAACGAGTAGGTCACCAGCGCGCATGTTAAAAAGTAAAATAAAATAACATAAAACAGTGCGACTCAGACTGTTGGCCCCTGGAGCAAATTTGGCAACAAGGGGTCGCACTCGATATTCAAGAAGTTAAAAGCAATGGCCAAATTCAGGCCCAGGTAATAGTAAAATATCTGGGAAGTAAAAATAGAAAATCGTCAATATGCAAATCTATGTGGTTAAACGTGTGTGTGTGTGTGTGTGTGTGTGTAAAGGGGGAAAAGCTGAACCGATCCTCGTTCGACCCACTTCTCCTTTCACACATACCACCACCAACTGTTTTCATCTACGTCGCTTGGCTATTTGCAATGGGGCGTACTCAAACCACAAAAACTGCGACCTCCCTACGTAGGGGTACGGAACAGAAAAGGAAGGAAGACAGTGTGTTGAAGGTGGCGTGGATGTGGGCGGGGGACATTTGCTCATAATACTGTCTGTGGCCTAGTATTCATTTCGCTGTCCCGGCTTCACTTGGTTTCACGATATCATGGGAACATAGGCTATCGTCAACAGTTGTCCATTGGATTCGAATCTGACAAAGAGTGTTACACACTCTTTGACTCGGCCTGTCCATTCTGCCCCTGTCTAATTTGGGGCGTAACATCCCATCCTCTACAGCCGTGAATCAGCCGTCTCACGGACGCCCCTTCCTCCTTCTCCCTCCAGGCTCCAGCTCACCGCCTGACGGTGTGACGCTAGTAGCTAGGTTCCTGTGGGTGTGTGTCCCCCACCCAGACCCATTTCCTCCTCAGGGTCTGCAGTGGAGACTGGTTTCTGTCCCGCCCTTTTCCGAAATTCCTCATTGATGACTTCATCTCACCACTAGGTGTTAAAGAAAGGAAGAGAAATAAAATAAACAAACAAACAAACAAAAAGAAAAAAAGAAAAGAAAAAGGACGCACCTCAGATTTTCGATTTAGTTCAGTTCAGTCCATATTGTTAATAGCCCAGCCGATCAATGGGGCTTCATCAGGATTGTCACACCGTCAAAATCAGTTCCTTGGGTGTCTGAACTTTGAAAAAATGAAGCATCAGCAGACCAATTTCTTTCCAACGCACTAAGGATCCCAAAAATGTGGGTGTATTTTCCACACGTATCCAAAACCACATGAAAAATCTTCGGCTCTTTCAAAAACTGAAAAATCACATCCGGTGGAACATCTCTAGACAAGGTATTCATGAGTCTGCTGTAAAGTGTTTTTGTCGAATGTTTTGCAAACACCAACACCCTATGTGCACATGTTTTGTAGTGTGTAGGCCTAGCTCGTGACATGGTATGCGCCACGGACCATCCCAACCTTTTATAAGGTGCAAATGTGTGTAAAAAGGGAAGCATGTTTCTTCTTTACGTTCACAAGTGGCAGATGGTAAGATTTTAAGACGAATCAGACAGGTGTTAAATGAAAGGCGTATCTTCTGCTGCATCTATTTGGTCTGCCTTCATATCTCAGAGCCGTGCAGCAGGTCTGACGCGTCAGTGGATTAAAAAAAAAACAAAAAAAAAACGCGCAGTTTTGTGCTGAAAGGATTTTCTTGGGGCCCAGATCTTCTGCATGACAAAGGCTGCTCGTGACTCGCCCGTCTTCTATCCCTAACAGGGAACGGTGAGGAATGCGCGTGGAGAGAGAGAGAGAGAGAGAGAGAGAGAGAGAGAGAGAGAGAGAGAGAGAGAGCGAGAGAGAGAGAGAGAGAGAGGGGGGGGGGGGGGGGGGGGGGGGGGGGGGGGGGGGGGGCAGCGAGAAACAAAACAAAAGAAAATGATTTGTTCAGATTACAAAATCCAGATTAAAACATTGATTTGTATCCCATCGTCAGTAGAAGGAAAAATTCTTAACAAAAAGATCACTTCCGTGGTATGCAGCAGTGAGCGACTAAACACAGACTTGTAAAGCATGGTTATCAACACAGGATTCATGTTTACGAATTTAGCCAGCAGCCAGAATCACCAGCAAGATCTAAATCATCAATCCTGTGTTGATTATCAATGCTGGAATGTCTTGAGAAGTTGATACCTTAGTGCTAATGGGCTATTATCTTATTTATTTGTGTATGTATTTACATATTTTTGCTCAGCGGCAGTAAGTCGTATCAACTTGAGATTTTGTTGTTGTTGAGGAAGTGTACACAAACCGACAAAACCAAGTTACAAGGTAACACCTATTCTAATAAACAAAACGAAACAGACAAGTAAGTGTCGATAAACAGTCGGAAAAAAAAAACAAAAAAAAAACGCACAACACGGTACTCCGCAGGTTTCAGTGGTCGGCTGCGCTTTCAACAACCTAATACAGAGTAATCGTTCGCTAGTTTTTGTACCGTATCATCTATATTTAAAGCTGAAGAATGACTGATTTTGTCTGGTCCTTCACCTCTCTTACACGTCTTTTTAGCTGGTTGGTTAATCAGTTAATAAATCAGTCACTTTGCAAATCAATACGAGGGAAAAACATACACACACACACACACACACACACACACAGAGTAGATAGGTAAGTAGATGGATAGATAAATAGACAGGTAGCAGACAGACAGACAGACGGACAGACATAGACCCAGCAAACTTAGCTGGGTGTCAAAACGCGACTGCTCTGGTCACAATCCATAGTTAATCAATACAGCCGATGGCAGCTAATTCAGGCTTGATCTTCCCCTGCAGTCAGCAGTCTTCTTATGCGGCTTGCTGCCAAGCACTGGAAACAGGACTGGGGGCGCAGTGACCTGAAGGGTTTCTCCGGTGTCTGTCGGGCCAGCCCCCGCATTGTGCCAAAAGTTGTCGTAAACATCCCCTTCACCAGGCGAGCAATAACACTAAGCCGTTGTGGCCTCGATTGTGCAACCAGGCTAGGCCGCGCCTGCTATTTGTGGAGAAGAACTGACTGAACTAGTAGCACGGTGTGTTGGATTGTAGAGACACTGCAGGCGTGCGGTGGAACGATAGCATGAAAGTTTTCATTCACTAGGGGCATGAAGAATCACAAAGAAAGTATGAAACAACTAGATTCAAAGTAACATCTACATCATGCAAGAAAAACAAATTCCCTGTCCGTGTGAACAGAGATAAAACAAGATTAGAACATCTAATGAATTTACTTAACTTTAACTTTTGTTTGCAGAAAATAAATTACAGAATGAGAACAGAGACTTTGCACACACACACACACACACACACACACATCATGCTTGTGAGATGTCGTGGCCTTGGCGAGATCACGTATCATGCCTCTGTACCTACACCTCACACCCTAATCGGCCCTTCACCCCTCCCAACCGTTCCCATCCACCCCAGCCGTTCCCCGTGTCTGATAACGAGGCCGTTATGCCGGATCTTCTCCCCTCGTTGGCACAATACGCACCGGCGATTGACGTAAGAGCCGAAAGGAATGCACAGTCAGTCATCTGGCTGTTTACGTTGTCTTGCACCTTGTGACTTATCGGCGATCTTTCTGGAAAGGCAGCCGGCGAAAGCGTGGCTTTTGTTGCATTGTGATTTCAAACCGTTCGGTAATCCCCCCCCCCCCCCCCCCCCCCCCCCCCCCCGTCACCTCCTCTTAAATTCCTCCTCTCTTGTTCTGTCTTACACAGACACATAGCCTACTGGCGCATACTCAAGCGTACGCGCATGCTTGCACATTCACAACGGCAAATATACTGGTTGAAGTCTACACTTACACATTGCGATAAACTCTCTCTCTCTCTCTCTCTCTCTCTCATTACGATTTAATCATTATACTCTGTCTGACGTTGGTGGCCATGCAGTTAATGTTTTGTTACTCGGTGTCGTGCTGAATCAACACACACACACACACACACACACACACACACACACACACACTGCTCAATGTCAGGCATTTTTCTGTCCGATTTTGTATCTGTCCGTTTCTCATGACAAACACACACAAATACACACATGCGTGCACCCACGTGCATTCACGCTTATTTACCTATCATGCATCATGTGCAACCAACAGATATATCCACAGAGAGAAGAGACAGAGAGACAGAGAGAGACAGAGAGAGAGAGACACAGAGAGAGAGAGAGGCAGAGAGAGAGAGGCAGAGAAAGAGAGAGAGACGGGGGGGGGGGGGGGGGGGGGGGGGGGGGGGGGGTTAGGGTGGTGGAGGTGGATCTCTGCCGGTAGACATCACTTTCCTGATGAAATGGATGACCGGGTTCAGTTTCATCGCAACCATTTGCGACTTGATTCCGCAGTGAAGCAGCACAGAAAGCGAATTAGTTGAGCGGCACTAGGCTAGTACGAGCTGCCTGTGTGGTGGGGTACAGAGTAGCCTACTCCTGCTGTGTCAGCTGCTATCCAAGTGAGTCACTGTGGCAGCAGGGTCTGGCCGCAGATGGGAGCGATCAAATGTTTTTCATCTCGGTAAAACCGACATAAAATGTATGGAAAGCGTCACTAGAACAAAGCGGCGACATCAATGGAAACAATAAAGCCGAGACTCACTCGTCAAAACACGTTTCAGTTTACACACAACACACACACAAGAGTGGGTGCGAGAAGAGCCACAGATGTAATATTGATAGAACAGAGAGAGAGAGAGAGAGAGAGAGAGAGAGAGAGCAAAAATATACTTACAGTGCGTTTCACGAAATACTTCGAAACTCTTGATATCACTTTTAATTAAAACTGTCTCACTGCAGTAGTAGTTGCAGCGAATGACCTAACCTCACTCTCTAGGTCACTAACACAACGAAGGAAACTGATCTCAACCGGCACACACACACGCGCACAAGCACACACGATATATGCCAGAGGTTAGGTACACGTACGTAGAATGTAGCTGCTATCGAGGTCAACCAGATCTTTAAGTCTATTGAAAACTGCCGACACAGGTAGGATTTCACAAATTTCGTAGTTCAACTACCGGCAGTTCGGCCTTACCGGTCACTTCAAATGCATGTTTGGTGCAATACTTGGACCGAGGTTGCTTCATTCATTTTGCTGATCTCCCTTCTTCCGTGTCTTCTCAGCGTCGAAGCGCACGACGTCACAAAAATAGGCGTGGTTTCATTTCGTCAGCTCTGCGGCGCGCGCACTGTGCGCGCGCGTGGGATTTTGTTTTCTGCCGTTGGCAACCAAATAAAGAAATCCAAGCGGGATTTCCTGTTAACGGCGAGAAATTGAAAACACAGCGGATTGTGTGTGTGTGTGTGTGTGTGTGCGCGCGCGCGCACAGTGGAGTGACTGCAGGCAGGCAGAAGCCGAAGCAAGAGAATTCAATGTCCATATCTCTCTCTGTCTCTGTGAAGTGACTACAGGCAGGCAGAAGTTGAATCAAGAGATTTAAGTCCATGTTTACAGCCCTCCCCCCCGTCCCCTCTCTCTCTCCCCCGCATCCTGGGTGGGTCCCCTTTCACCTAAGGGTCACTCCTTTGGCTAATCCAGACATTTGAGGACGTTGCTATTTTAGGTGCTTGGCAAATCAAATGACTGGGCATATTCTTAAGTATTTTCTTCTTGACTTCTAGCTCCTAGAGACACCACTTACCTTGTTTGTGCTGAAGATGAAGTGAATTTCAATCAGAAAACAATGAGGCTGCGTTAGAAATAGCAATGTGTTTGCACTTCGTCTTTTTCATGTTTCTTTGTATTGTTTAAACTTCATGTTTATTTTCCATCTTGGTCTCTTTTGTTTATGAATATTGATTTGTACATAAAGGATTTCGTGATTCTCCGAGTAGTTTGCGATTGGTAGGGAAAACTGCCTGCCTTCTCCTGCTGCCCTTTTCACTCAAAAATTTAAAGGAAATCCAAGTTTTTTTTCTTTGATCTGACTCGTATGGCTGATGATAAACTCTACCACCTGCACCAAAGAGGTTGTGTATTCACCGGCGTCTGTTGATGTGTCTGTCAGCAAAATAACGCTGAAACTGCCCAACCGATGTCAACACAAAACTCAGTGGAGAGATGGAATGTAGCTGAAGGATAAGTGTTTGTGTGGATCCGTCGTACAGGATTCGTTTGGCCTTGGCAATAGTCCGTGTTTTTTTCCCCCCCGAATGTTCTTGTTTTAAAATGGTGTTTAAGCTGCAGTAGGCCTACACGACTTGATGCTGCATTTTGATCTTCGTGGTATTTTATTTTCTCATAGTTCCGTTTTTGATTCAGTGGCTTCCTATCCTGATGTGGCCCCCGTGGTCGGCCAGGCCGTAAACGACGTGAGTTGGGCGCCTGAAAAGCTAGCTCAGACCGTAAGAACACACATCTCACAAGTTGAAGGCACAGGTTGGAATCCTGCATACTCAACTGAAAACGTGGCCTTCTTGTTGTTCTGGTGGTGCCAGTGTTGTAGAATGGTTCCCTCTGTATGGATGGTAAAATCTGGATCATGGAGGCAGGGAAGGGAGGGTGTGTGTGTGTGTGGGGGGTGGGGGGGGGGGGGGTTGGAGGAGCGGGATGGGGTGTGAGGATGGATGGAGGATCAAGGTGGGTGAGGGAGGGTCAGCGGTGGGGGCTGGTGTCCAAGCAACGGCTGGTGCCTCGGATCAGTATGTCCGCGGGTCGCACATTGATCATACTACTGACACTACTGGTTTCCTTTTCAGCTGTTACGCCGTTTTTCACCGACAGTAACAGCCTCTCTCGCTCTGTGTGTGTGTGTGTGTGTGTGTTGTGTGTGTGTGTGTGTGTGTGTGTGTGTGTGTGTGTGTGTGTGTGGTTCATTTCTATGCGCGCGCGCGTTTGGTGTTAAAAGACGCAGTGGGTACGTAAGATGCATGTTTGAAAAAGATGTGCGAGATTCCTTAAATAAGTGAACCGCGGCCGGTTAACCTGCATGGAGGGAACGCTATTTTTTTTCCCGGACTGAATTGCTAGTTAAGACCAATAAAGTTCCAAAGAAGACTTCAATGGCAGACAATATTATCATAAAAGCTTTGCATGACTTCACAATGAAGTTCTATTTTCCATTCAACTCTGTGAAAGTGATAGAGGAAGTATTTCTTAACCTATCCCGGCAAAAAACGTCACGGCACAAAAGGAAACAATAACTTTTTGACTTCACTGTATCCGGTCTTACTTCAGTACGCTCTTCACTTCCGTCCCTGAAAACGCACGAAATGTAGTTACCACCAGTCGGCCTACGCTGTTACATGTGGACGCGAGGCCATTCTGTGGCCACACACCACGATTAGGATTTTGCACTAAAACTATATAATCCATGAAAGCGTTTTGAGGCCTACCATAAGATAATGTTGAGGCACCATTTAATGTTAAACTGATAATTGGTCAAGAGAACAACTCACCAGTTAATTTCCCTTGTTTGGGGGATTTTCGCCGATGAAATCACAGTCTTCAAAGACATGACCTTCCCCTTAGCTGACGCAGATTTCAGGCCTTTGCACTCACCCGTGACCCTACTTTTGCGCCAGCTCAAAGCACCCAAATAGTCCCATTCCTTTGATTTTAAATTGTCTGCTTGGAACTACCTGGCATATACCTTGATGGTCATATCAAAGAAAATGAGATCTATGGAGACGAATCAACTTTCAGACACAACAAAAATTCTCAAAACGATCGAATTGTGCAAGTCTATAAATACTCGACTCCTTAAGCAAGGCCTTGGCGCATTAATTTTTATTTTGCAGTCTGTGTGTAGTTCTGTCGACCGCAGAAGCCACATCTGTGATACATGCAAGCCGGTGAAATAGGGCTATGAATAAACTGGAGTACCCAGACTAATATTAAAGCAGTCGATTCTCACCATGAAGAGATCGATCGAAAACAAAGTTTATCATCCTTGACGTTTCAGTCAGAGGAAGTGAAAACAAAAACAAAATTTGTTCTCTTATTGACGATTAGCTGTCGATTAACAACAACAACAACAAATGTTAAAAAGGAAGGTGATACACTAACAGGCCTACGGATCAGATGGCCAAGTATTGTCCATAACGTGCGAAGAGAGCAAAACCGCTCTGCCTGTTTGAAAACATTTCTTTCCGGTATGAAGAAGTGGATTCTGTCCGATACTAAGGTAAAACAGTTAGATGCACAAACAAGTACAAGTGCAGACTAACGTTTGTTTGCAGTACCCATTCACTCAGAACGAATGCAGACAGGAAGCACCAACAACACTGAGGAATGTTCTCACACAAAATGCAAGTTGGACCAAGGTTATTATCCATGTACCTCGAGCTGACAAGCATAGCAACAGCAGAAGAAATGTACAGACATAAATGAAGGTTATTTGTTTGGTTGTTTTTCTTTTCTTTTCTGTTTTTTTTGTGTGGTTTAAACACTGGCATTTTCATCGTGAACATCGTAACACAGAACACACATAAACAGTTACAGTAACTTCGGTATGGTAGATGTAAAAGGACGTCGTAAGACATACGAAAAAAAATGGAGTGTGTGTGTGTGTGTGTGTGTGTGTGTGTGTGTGTGTGTGTGTGTGTGTGTTTTGTGTGTGTGTGTGTGTGTGTGTGTGTGTGTGTGTGTGTGTGTGTGTGTGTGTGTGTGAGAGAGAGAGAGAGAGAGAGAGAGAGAGAGAGAGAGAGAGAGAGAGAGACTTTAACCCCCCCCCCCCCCCCCCCCCCCTTGTCCTTGAACTCTCTCATTCTCTGGTCGTAGAACACGTCATGATCACGGCATCATTTATCAAGCAACTCCGGCGTCAGCTGTGGCAGTCCAGCGGTCTGCTCTGTCCGTTTGGACTCCAGTGTGTGGACGTGGACCACTCAGTGGTTGGCTCCTCTTTGATATCATTTAGCATCAACAGCCACGTCAGGCATTTCAGGTTCTGATTCTGAAGGGGAATTGTCACCCGTCCTGTCCTTGGTCATCTTGGCTAGCATAGCAGTTGATGAAGTGAGCAGAGCTCCTGCACTGAGCTGGCGCACTGCGCTTCGAGGTATGAGCATTCATGATTAGTAACATAGAGGTTTTCCGTCCATATCCACCCCAAGACATACCTCTGCCTAGTTTAAAAGCGATCGTGGCCTCGAGCGGTGAATTTCATACGATCGGTCACATGACATCTCCCCCAGACGCCGCAGTCGACGGGCATTGGGGGGGGGGGGGGGGGGGGGGGGGGGGGGGGGGGGGGGGGGGGGGGGGGGGGGGGGGGGGGGGGGATGGATCATTGGAAACTCGGCTGTCGCTCCGATGTCATGGTATTTCGCTCGCGTCAGTCGTATTACGCTCGTGACATGCAGGAGTGCAGTCGGTAGCTGCTCACAAACTCGCCAAGAAATATCTGACAAACATACTGTACATGTACAATAGCCGAACTGTACATGTACAACAGCCGAACGAATGAGGACTGTCACGAGTAAAAGCCACGAATTAACGGACTGATGTACGCACATAGAGAACAGTTTGTGACTTTCAAAAGAGTTCGGCTGGAATCTGGTCGTAAACCGCCCTTCACGTTGCCCTGATATGGCAAGGGCCGTGTAATCAGCTGCCCGGCAAAGTTGCACATTGAATGCCGACGCACACCTTCTTGGAAGAAAAACAGTGTGTTTGTTGGGGAGGTGGGTGGCAGCTGGGAGAGAGGCTTACAGGAGTGTATGGTAGCTGGAAGGTTGTATGTAGTGGGTGGGGTGGGATGGGAAATAGAGTTGAGGATGGAGACAGGAGTGTCGAAACTAAGGTGAAAGATAGAAAGGCTGGGGAATTACAGGTCACGCCTCGAGAGGTGTGGCTTGAACTGCGCACCAAAGTGTTGAGAGAGGGGTCTCAAGAAGTGGTGACCCCAAGGTGCTTGGCTTATGTGTAGTGGTGAATCCTGATGGTCGGAAATCTTTCAGCCCGCGTGCGTCTCGTGCGTTTGTGTGTGGAATTATTTCAATCTTTAGATACATCACCGTAATATACATATGCATCATGTACACTAGTGTGTGTAACATACACGTGCATGTCTGAAGTAAGCTTACGCTCTGTGTGCTATTTGTAACGATGTCTGTTAATGTGTGTACGCGCGCGCGCATAATTGCGGCAGGGTCACTCGTGAATTTCATCTTCGATCAAATTACGCGCTGCGCACTTGCTCTTTTTGATATGTTGATGTATTGATCCCCTAATTTCCATGCAAAGCGACGTGGGCGCTCACATGAAGTCTGCTGAATTAATATATTTTAGTCTAAAGCCTTATACGTTCATTATGTACGGTTCCAGTCGGTTGCTTTGAATATGCACATTCTTGTGAAGAATGAAGTAGTGACGCTCTTCTCGACTCTGTAGTTGTTTCCAGAAATGTTTGTATCTGGAGGACTTGAATCGCCTTTTCTTGGCATATTTCGTTCTTTCAGTTCTAAGGATGACCGATTATTTCAAATATGTTTTTAACCATGTCACACACACACACACACACACACACACACACACACACACACACACACACGCACGCACGCACGCACACACCACACACACACACACACACACACACACACACACACACACACGGATTAATTCAGGTCACTGGGAGTTAGGTTTTTCTGTTTTGAGCGAGCCGATCTGTGTAAGGTAATACTTGTTATCTGCTTTCTCAGCGTGCGAGGTAAGCTCAGTATCTAGCCTTCTTTTTTCCTTTTTTTATTTTATTTTTTTTACTCTGATCTTCCATGTATCCCCGCTCCCCTCTTACGCCCACAACCCCACCTTCAGTTGCGCCATCCCCACGCCAGCTTGCCTATATACAAAGCCGCACCCACAGTATGGCATATTGTTTGTAAGATGGAAGGGAAACAACCAAGGCCGCACCCACAGTATGGCATATTGTTTGTAAGATGGAAGGGAAACAACCAAGCCGCACCCACAGTATGGCATATTGTTGTAAGATGGAAGGGAAACAACCAAGCCGCACCCACAGTATGGCATATTGTTTGTAAGATGGAAGGGAAACAACCTAGCTGTGCGCGCGCGCGCGTGTGTTTTGTGTGCTTGAGTGCATGCGTGCCTTTATGCTTTAGTGTGTGTTATTGAGTGCGCGCGTGCGTGCATGTAGTAGTACTCTGTGGTGTGTGTGTGTGTGTGTGTGTGTGTGTGTGTGTGTGTGTGTGTGTGTGTGTGTGAGAGAGAGAGAGAGAGAGAGAGAGAGAGAGAGATGAGAGAGAGAGAACTAAAGGAAGGAAACCGTCTGTCTCGGAAAATTCCTTTACCTCAAAAAAAAAAAAAAAAAAAAAAAAAAAACGAGGCCAGAGTGGCGAGGTGGAAGTAATAGACATCCATCCAAGCAGAGATTGTTACACTTAAAAGCTTTGGGTACTGCCGGTTGTACATAGTTTTCACGTCACAGATTGTTTCGGTGTTGGTAAGCCTAAAGCTGAGAAGACAGAGTGGTGATCTTCCCCCTCCCACCACTTCTCCCCCCCCCCCCCCCCCCCCCCCCACTTCATACCCCCACCTTTCCTGTTTCCTTTGTTATGTGCATAGGGAACGGCCCGGAAATAGGGTCTGTAGATCCTGCACGAATCATCAACCTATCATTTGGCCTGCTTGGTTGGTTGGTTGGTATGTGGCTGACTGGTTGTCGTTCTGCTGCTTTCATGACGCTGGAAAGCGCTCGATTCACTATTTAAAGTATGGGCGGCACCTCCAAGAACTTTTTTTTTCCACTTTCAAGCACCGAGTTCAATGATATACAATGCGAGGACGGGAGAAAGCTGTGGGGGGAGGGAGGGAGGGGGGGGGGGGGGGGTGTTGGCGCTGCACTTGTGGCGACACAATGGTTTACATTATCCTGAGCCTGTGAAGTCACAAACGAATGTCCACGAGGATTAAAAGAAAATATCATCAAATTGAACTGAGTTGGATTGAATGAATGGGAATTTACTCGTGTGTTAATAAGCTTATAGCTGACTGCTGCTTCATTAACCAAACCACCCAATGTTCTAATTATTAATCTGTCTTCTTTCCATTACTATCTTTTCCATTGAATTTCCAGTTGCTCAGCTTATATAACGTTTTTGTTCACCAGTTCTCTCTAAAAAAATTCTTATTGTGTTTCATTTTGTTTATTTGAGAACCATTTGGTTGAAAGTTAAATTGTCATCCTCTCACTGGAATTAAATGGGCAACACACGGTAGATAATAAAAACAACAACAAAAAAGAGTGAGATCATGCACTCTGCTTGAATGGATTTTCCCTCTACAGATCGACGTCATTTTCATTCACTCCGTCGTTGAAAATGTCCAGGTTGCCAAACCATACTTCGTAGGAGAGCCTGAGCCCCACAAACAGAGCCAAGGCGAGTACTGTGGACCTATCCACCGCCCTAACACCCCTCTCTCATCGGCTTCCCGGTTAGCATCCTTCACCACGTCAGCTTCCTCTCTGTCTGCAGGTTCCGATACAGTCAGAGCTTTCTTCTGACCTTCCTTGATGACTTCAGGGTATGTTTTGGTGTTCAAAATATCCCCCGTGTCTTGAACACCGCTTTTACAGGCCCCGGTGAAGTGTGTGTCTATTTCTGCATACGCTTTCGGGCTCAGCTTCCCAGATGAAAGGTTGTCCAGGTCTGAATAGGAGCTGTGGAGGTTCCAGGTACGTAAATGCTGGTTCTCGCGTGCCATGTCAGTCCAGGGCTCTCTCTCTTGCAGGTTGTGTCTAGTTTTCCACGTGCGGTCCACCAGGCTGCACTGGATCTGCCTGGGATCTGCAAGCTCTGCGATGGTGCTGACCATGGATTCTTTCAGGAAGCCAGATCTGCTCTCAGTCGGTGGATTCCCAATGAAGGCATGAGACCCTGCTGAGGACCCTGCACAGAAGTATACAACGTTATTTTATTTGTTTGTTTGTTTTTGTCGTTGCTGACCGTGTAAAACCATACTAGGGCTGAAATCAGTGCACAAATGAACACAGTCAAAATATCCAGAATATACTGGCTTTGAAATCAGTGGAAAAAGGACTATGCGAAACTACCCGCTGATATATAAGTGATGCCTGAGGCTTTCACTGTTAACATTCTCCACACACTTTGTCACCAAATGTAAAAAAAAACCCAGTAAGATGTGAATCACGTACATACACAAATGGTTCACAAAACCAAATACAAACAATATATATACATTTCTTGTTCAGAAAACGGTTACATAGATATACATAGAATCAGCTGAAAACTTAATCACGCGTCATCAGCACGAAAATGTACTCCTAGCGAAAAAAGAATCACCCAAGCCGGAGAGAATGAGAAACAAAATAACTTTCTACCATTTAAAAAACTAACTAAATAAAATCCAGAACAACTGATTGATAGAAAGAAAATAAGTTCAAACAAAAAGAAAAAAAAAGAAGAAAGAAGTGGACTAAAGACAATCACATAAAAGAGAGCAACACCGTCTCTGATTCAGCATGATTTTCGACACTATTCCTATGCTCAGTACTGTGCCATGGTTGCTGAGCAGTTGGAATCCACGTGCCACTAGTTTACACGAAGGGGTGGTCACCAAAAGGTCATGGGGGAAGATGGTGGTGCAGGGTTCGCATCGAGGCGCTTCTATAGCCTACTTTTCTTTCCCTGAGAGAAGAGGAGGACAATGTGAATGTGTGTGTGTAAGAGGTGAAGGTGGAAGTGGGAGGGGATGCCTGTTTTCTAAGTACACAGAGCGACGGGATTGCTGTGTGAGAGTTTCGCATCTTCCACAACCAGGCTCCAGCTCACGCCATCATGGGGATGAACCAGCGATTCAAACGAATGGCAGAGGATTAGAGCTGACTTTCCTTCGCAACGGTTTAAAATGCTCTTGCATGCATGCATTTTGAAAAAAAAAAAAAAAAAAAAGAGCATGGCGAGAAGGACAAACAAACAAATTACAAAACACTTCTTCCAGACTCAACCCATGGTATACAGTGTGGGCTTCCAGACTCAACCCATGGTGTACAGTGTGGGCTTCCAGACTCAACCCATGGTGTACAGTGTGGGCTTCCAGACTCAACCCATGGTATACAGTGTGGGCTTCCAGACTCAACCCATGGTGTACAGTGTGGGCTTCCAGACTCAACCCATGGTGTACAGTGTGGGCTTCCAGACTCAACCCATGGTGTACAGTGTGGGCTATAAGGGTGGGGCTTGAAGGTGGGACACATACCCGGTCCGGATAGGGGTCTAGGGGTCGTTACACCCCAGGTCCCTAAACCTCGCCGAGAAGTCCCTCCCGTGTCCTAGTTTCCCAGTCTAATCTTTGAGCTGAGATCATCGCTGCCTCGAAGCCTTGAACACCAGCAGCTTACTTAGCATCTATTATTCGCCAATTCGTATGCCCTGTGTTGACGTGCGGACTCATTGCAAGATCATGCTGATGACCCTGACGGTTAGCTGACGGATGAGGGATGCGAGTTCAGTCAAAGATTTTGTACATCGGAGATGACGCGGCAACTTTCGAGGAAAGTCCGGAAGAGATATCTTCATTGGTGGCAAGTGCGCTGCCATAATCATGTTATACAAAATATTTAGCATACTAAGTATATATACCTCCATGCGTATATTCATTGTATGTTGTATAATTGTGTATATTTACTGTGCTATTTATTTTGAATATTGTTTGGAAAACGACGTGATATGTGTGTGCACGATGGTGGGAGAGCACACACGAGTTTCAGCAGGGGAAAAACATGACGCACCATGATGTGACGCATGACTAAGCTGACATATTACAGACATCTTGTATATTATATAGATAGATAAATAGATAGACAGACAGACAGATAGATAAATAGACAGATAGATAGATGGATAGATAGATAAACACTCAAAGATTAAAAAAGACACACAACAAATGTATTGATTTTGTACCAATATTTCGGCTTATTATTGCCTTCCTCAGGGTAAACCACATATAATAGGGCATGAGCCACATCAGTAAAATACACAGAGAGCGTCCGAGTATACTGAAACAATGAGATAACACCGTGCCGCCTGTCCTCACTAGTTTGGTAATGCGCTCATCTACGCAAGATCTCCGTTTCCATCACCACGTCCTCCCTGGAGGGTCTAGTAGCTTGCCTAATTTATGGCTGCGAGGGCCGATAGGGAGTCGGACAGGCCGACTTGCCGATGCTCCCTGGAGTCACTGACAAAAGCCAAGTCCACATAGAGGGCCACTAGCACTGCTATAAAGAAGCCAAGGAAGGAAAAAAAGTTCTTTCCAAGCACACCGAAACACGACACTGCAGCATTACTGAAAACAAGCGAAATTATAAATGGACACACAAAAGTATGCAATCTAACAACATATACACATTACCAAACTGATGTATGAATTTCCGAAAAAGTTGGTCGGAAATTCATATGTCACATATGCCTCCTGTAATCATTACAAATAAGACGTCACACACACACACACATGGACACACACACACTTGTATGTGGGAGTATCCTTCAAATGACATTAGACAACAACAAAAAGAAGAAAAAAAAGGAAAAGGTGAAATTTTAGTAAACATGGCAGTAAGCTTCAAATTCACATTTCAAAAGTCTGATTAATGCCAATAACAAAGATACATCTGCATCTCATTACAAGTAAGCGAAACGCAGGAATTCGGATTAATAATGTTAATACAGTGTCACATGTTAGTGAGGAATTACTTAAAACCTCATTGATGGGGGCGGATTCAGCGAAAGCTGGTATATGTGTGTGTAATATATTATATTATATATATATATATATATATATATATATATATAATTATATAATAGATGAATATAACCAAAGAGCCTAAAATGATTTTAAAAGTGCTCGACCCTTGGGGAGCAACATTTGTCAATGATGTTAGAAAGGAAGGTTAAAACTCGAGGTTAAGACTCTACAAATTTGTTTCGAGCGTGTTGCGCTGTCATCAGGATGTTTTTGGTTTGCCCACCGCCGATGTTATATACGTGTGGGCTCCCGTTTGCGGTTGTTTGCACGTGCGGGTTGGCTGCACGTGTTTTTGGGGTTTTCAGGTTTTTATTTTGGGTGTGTTCACTAACAACGATTTCCATTTATGCCTGCAGTTGTTTACTATTTCTGTTTGGTGTTTAAAGTTGCTAAGTGTGGTTTGCATAGTATTAACCATTTTTCAGTTAAACATAGGTTGCACCTTTTTGAAACATTGCTGTATGGTGATGCTCTTTTTTATGATTTTCCAGGATATATTGTAGCTTGTTTTTGCGTCTTTAAGTTTCCAGATATATTTGCTCAGTTCTGTTTGGTTTTTATATTTTTCTTTATTGAATGACTGTTTGTGGTTTGCATATCTGGTTTTGAAGTGGTTTTCAGTGATCCCTATGTATGTTTCTTTTTCATTTTCTGATGTTACAGTAGCCTGGTATACAATGTTGTTTTGGAGACATTTATTGTTTAGTGGGCACTGCTCCTTTCTCGTGCAATTGCAAGATTTCCTTTCTTCACCCTTCTTTGCTGTGTTGATTTTCATTTTGTTGGATGCGTCAATCAGGTTTTTGAGGTTGGGCATACATGAGTACGATAGTTTGACAGTGTTTCTGTTAAATATTTTGGACAGTTTGTGTTCTTTTGGAAATGAAGTTGCTAGGATTTTGAAGAATTCTTTCCCTATGTTTGTTTTGAGTTTCCCGTCGTATGGGGGGTTATACCATATGATTTTTCTTTTCCTATTTTTCTTGCTTTTATTTGTGTTGTTGTCCGGGTTGTATTGTAGTTTGTAATTGTATCCACTTGTTTGTAGTGCCTCCTGGTATTCCACTGCTGCATTGGTTGAACACTCTCTATTGCATGACAGGTTTGATAGTCTCTTGTTTATGCCATGGGGTATGGGCTTTAATACAGATGGTGGATGGTTACTTTTGGTGTGTACATAAAGAGGTGTATCGTTGGGTTTCTTGTATGGTTTATATATATAATTGTTGAGATCCAGTGTTATGTCTAAGTAGTTCACTACCTTTTTGTTTGCTTCAATGGTAATCTTTAAGTTGTAGTTTTGGAAGATTTTGCATAGTTCTTTCTTCTTGTTTTCGATGGTTCTTGGATTGTTGGTTAGTGCAGCAAGGCCATCATCTCTGTATAGTCCGACTTGTTTTCCGAGTTTTTTCTTGATGTTGGACAGCATGAATAGTCCGACCAGTTCACATGTTTCTGCACCATCATATGAACCCATGGTTACGTCGAATGTTGAGTTCTGTTGGTTTCCTGATCCAGGTTTCATTTCGGCTGTGTAGTAATGTTTTCTTGGTGTGGAGAATGATTTCCATTTCTGACCCTGTTATGTCTGTGTGGTTGCTGGCAAACTTCAGGGCTTTGGAGAGTAGTTCCTCATCTATGGATGGGTAAAAGTCTACTATGTCAAATGTGATAAATACTGTATTACTTTGTTTATTGAGTTTTTTGAACCATTGGATGACTTCGTATGTGTTCTTCCAGAGGTTGTAATCAGAGTTTGATTTTTAGTCCTTTATTATTTTTTCCAGAATTTTCTTGCTTATTTTGCCTAATTCAGATTTGGATGGGTTTATTAGTCTGCATGTTGGATTGTTATGAAAGTTGGGTTTGTGGTCTTTGAGTGCAAAATCTTCCAAAACTACAACTTAAAGATTACCATTGAAGCAAACAAAAAGGTAGTGAACTACTTAGACATAACACTGGATCTCAACAATTATATATTTAAACCATACAAGAAACCCAACGATACACCTCTTTATGTACACACCAAAAGTAACCATCCACCATCTGTATTAAAGACCATACCCCATGGCATAAACAGAGACTATCAAACTGTCATGCAATGAAGAGTGTTCACAATGCAGCAGTGAATACCAGAGCACTACAAACAAGTGGTAAATCATAAGCAATAAAAAAAGATAGTTCAACAACTCACAGGGGTTGACATACCAGGACCA
>CM031609.1:42074332-42093119 GCA_018398815.1 Conus ventricosus
CCCCACTCCCCCCCCCCCCCCCCCCCCCCCCTTCTCTCATCTCTATCATGAGTTCGAAGATGTTACAGCAAGAAACTTTTTTTTTATGGCCAGACCTGTTTAGTCTGTAACTGCTATTAGTATACTTTTACAACAAAAATGAGTGTATTTTCAACAAAGTGAACACATCTTCCAAATTATTGTAACACAACGGGGAGGAAGGGGAAATGTTTCATTATACAAATGTTTGTAAAAAGTGAGGAGCTGGAGTAGGGAGGGTGGAGGTTGTTTCCAACTGCTGTCACACAGCAGAGGGTAGAAGGATTATCTCGCAGTAACTATTGTAAAAATAATTTCTACACATTACTTTCAAACCTGATTAATTTGCATATTTTGGTGCAAATTCATGCGCTCCTACCATTTTTTTTTCCCAATTGTTTCAGGGCCTGCTATCCGCAGAGTTGTTACTTTGTATTGGCTTGTTGTCGAAGATGCAGACACAACCAGACGATTCCACAGCAAGAGTTAGCAAGAGCTGTCACTTTTGGTCAACGCATCCAAACTGACACACCTAGGCAATACCATAGTTAAGACTCCGCCAGAGCAATTAATCCTGAAGAACTTCGTTCTCTCTCTCTCTCTCTCCCTCTATACATATATCTTTCTTTTCTTTTTTCAGTTCATCTTTCTTTTCTTTTTTCAGTTTGTCTTTCTCATCATTTTGTAACATGTGCACAAAATACAGTGAAATAATATCAGTAATTAGGTCTGATGGCCATAAAAACTGAGGTTTCTTTACTCATGTCAACAGATCCTTCCTAAGGTCTTACATGCCGTTTGATGGTTTTATATACTTGTTCACTGGTGATATAATTAATGTTATCACATGTTCGGTATCTTGTGGTTAACATCTGATTTCCCAGGCTTGGAATCTTCTTTGCAGATCCCTTTTCAAAGGGCCCATGCCTTGCATACATACACAATATTCCATGTATCAGTGGACACAGACACCCGATCGTGTGTTTCGTGGAGACGTTATTGTACACTCATACTGGTGCCTGTCTGGAGAGTGCTGATGTCTTTGCTGCCCTTGAGAAGTTTTACTTATAATTGCCCGTTAACAGCCATAAACTAAAACAAACACACAAAAAAGACACACACACACACTCTCCTTCCTCCCCTCCCCAAAGCAACTTTATCCTCATTCCCTCCAAAGCAACTTCCGTAAAGCAGCCAAGTACCAGCAGTTACAAATTAACCAAATCAAGAAGACGAGACAGATTATAAAAAAATAAAATAAAATAAAAAGAAAACAGAAGAAAAGGAGGATCAACATCAACACAATATGCATTATGAATTGTTCAGACGTCTCTGTGTGGCTTGGAACATCAGTTCCCGTCGGCGTGTCAGTTCATCGTCAGATCTCTGCACACTCGAGGAAGTCTCAGTGGCGTCTGAATGTCGCGATAGGTATCTCCTGGAATCAGTAAAACAAAACACACACAATGATTTACCTCCCCCCCCCCCTTTTTTTTCTCTCTCTAATTTACTGAATTCAGTCAGGGAAATGTCACAGAGGATATGTAAAACATTTTGTGTCAGAATAAGAATCTAACACAGTGGTTTCGGTGTCTCCCATCTGCCTTGCTTTTGTAAGACAGACATTTCAATGCTGTTTCGCCAGTGAACACCCTTCATCACGTGCTCTAGTCTGGCTATATATGAACTACGTAACAAAAACAATGAACTACATAACAGAACAACAAAAACAAAAAAGTATCAATGTGACAGTGCTCACACAAACAGAATGTTCGGCCATCATCAATCTGTTGAACACAAAGATGAAAAACAGTCCAAAATTTGTCGCATTTTCACAAAAGATAACCTCTTTGCTGAGAAAATCAACAATCAGACTCAATAACAGAAAAGGCTGGGGTTTTTTGCCTGGTTGGTCGTTTCTTTTTTCTTTAATTGGTTTCCATTAAAATGGCAACTGTCTTCTGTAACTGGCTGTCAGCTCTGGAGACTGTGCACATGGCTTTGCCTGGAGCAAGCTAGCTATCAGCCACTAAATTCATCAAGCAATAGCGACCTCAGTAAATACAAAATGCTGGAAAAAGGAAATGCGAAGGTAGCTACTATTTGTAAATGCTTCCTCTTACAAAGGTCTGCAGTAGCCAGGCTTGTGGTCATGGGGAAGCAAGAACTTACTCTCGTTTACCAAAAGTACACTTACTGAAAAAGTTGGGTGATGACTGATGATAGGTGATGTGTGTGTGTGTGTGTGTGTGTGTGTGTGTGTGTGTGTGTGTGTGTGTGTGTGTGTGCGCGCGCATGTGTGCAATTAGCACATCGTCAGCACTCATAGCTGACCATGTACCTCTCTCTTGTGCTTTGCTCCCATCTTCTGAAGACACTTCAAGCTTTCAAATGTCTTCTTTTTTAAATGGAAGGTGATAGGATTCAACCCCCGGCCACTCTTCCTTGATTGACTGATAGAGATTAAGGACGAAGTATAGGTTCACAAGGACAAGGATGACAGGCATGGTCAGATAGCTTACATTCACACGCATACAGGTAGGCAATAGAAACATGAAAAAATGCTAGATGAAACAGAGTATTCCCATTATTTTTTCTTATTTCTAAGCTTTCTTTCTCACAGACCTGACTACATCAGCAAACCATTTCCAGTAGCACAGACTTCTGTTTCCAGTAGCAAGACCCACTAACCAGTAGCCACTACCTCAGGATCAGGGGCGTTGTATCAAATACAACTTAGCCTATTTAGGCTTTTTACGCCCCTTCTGTATGCATATATCCTTTTTTTTTTTTTTCGTAACCGTTGGTCCAGTCATAGGCTAGCTCAGACTTATTATCCATCAAATTCATATCTAATTTTTGTTAATAATTCATGTTTATCTATGAGGTTCTTAAAAACATTACTAGGTGCACGTTTGATGTCAAGTGTTAGTTTATTCCAAAAGTTGGTTACTCTATTAGTAAAAGTAAATTTTCTTAAATTCGTTCTAGAATATTCTTTAAATATCTTATCTTCACTGTTCCTTGTAACATTCTTCTGCGGAGTACAAAAAAAGCATGCTTTATCAACATCATCAATTTCATTAAATATCTTGTATGCTTGAATCAAGTCACCTCTTATTCTTCTTGCCTTAAGTGTTGGAAGTTGCAGATATTTTAATCTTTCCTGATATGAGTAATCTTTTATATTATGAATCATTTTGGTTGCTCTTCTTTGTACCTGTTCTAGAGCTTCTGATTGTCTCTTTAGCATTGGATACCATACAGTGTTGCCATATTCAAGAACAGGTCTAACTAGTGTCTTATATAATTGCAAAAAAGTGTCCTTTTCCATAAATGTAAAGGTTCTTTTATTATTCCAATCATTCTGTTAGCCTTATTAATACTATTTACAATATGATTGTCAAATAGTAATTTTTTGTCAAAAGTCACACCTAGGTCTTTCTCTTCTTCACATTTAGATACTTTTATTTAGAAGATACCTCGCCAGGTTTCAAACAAAGTACGATCCAATAGCTTTGTTCTGTTTCACAATTGTTGGATTTGTGTTTGTTCGTCTCTACGTGGTTGAAGACATCATTCCTGCCCCGTGTTTCACCGAGATCTGAACTTTGCACAAATTACAGTAGGCATAGTGTGGATCGCCATTATGACTTCACTATGCATGGCCATTCTTCCGTGTAACTTTGCCTAAACGTCTGCTCTGCCGCACGAACTCTTTTACGTTTACATTTGCTCGGCCCGCTTTCACTTCCCTCGAGACACCGTCTTTCACCAGGTCGTGGAGGTGTTGAAATCTTCTCACAATCGCTTTCGCTCGCCGGGGCCGCCATTATCGATTCGAAGAGACTGAATGACTTGCACGCATGCGCGATAGGAACAGGAAAACCGAGTCCGCTCAACACTCGCGTCTAACGGAACTGCTCTACTCACTACGCGCAAAATCTACTAAAACGCCATGATCGACTTTAACTTTGAAAAAAACGTAGCAAAATTATCGCTCGTCGTAGCTCCGTAGCAGACCCCTCAAATACGTAGTTGCTACGGCCGAATCGTAGCAGTAGTCAGGTCTGTTCTCACTATAACTGACAGTGTTACCATTATTTCTTTTTTATTTTTACTTACAACTTAAGAAGTGTGCCCCCCAGACAAGTATCAAGTCTGTTGAAACCAAGGTCTTCAATTCATGACATTGTATTGAAAAGAAAAAAAAAAGTTTCCATTTTCGTCCTCCTCAATCTCTCTCCCCCTCTGTACTTTCTTGCGAGCTTGTTCAATCATAGCCTTCTTCCTCTCCTGCAGCATGGACATTCTCTCAGAGGCCGACTTGGAAAACCTGCCTCCTTGGGCCTGAATCTGAGTGTCCTCCCCCACTGCTCCTTCACTGCAAACAGGACTCGTCATCACTCCACTGCGCAGTCATGTAGTGCACAGAACTCTTCAATGGAACGGTCACTTAAATTCAGTTGTTCATATCATGGTTTGTAGCCATTGCAGGGTTCACACATACTCCATCTACGAAAAATCAAGAACCTTATAACATTACCAAGAATCTATATCAACCAGCTGCAACTTCTGTAGAACAATAACATGCAGGTCACACGCCTGAGCTTGTAGGTCATGTGCATTTTTTACAACATATAAGCATCTTCTTTTAACACTTTGTTAAAATTCTTTTGTGTCCTTTACACCTTAATCATATTGTCATACTTTTCACTCACAGCAGGTTATCCAACTCAAGTGTTTCTTATTTCCCAAAACAAACACACACACACACATTACAATGCCGTGCAAAGACCGGTATTCAGAACATGCAGATTTTTGGTAGAATCCAAGTGACCTGCAAGATCTTTCCAGTTAAATCCTAAAAACCTTGAACCCTGCAAGGAATGTGAGAACCTTTGCGTATGTCCATGTTTTTTTTTTTTCTTTATTCACATCAACTGACTAAAAAATGGATCATAAATTATGGGTGCGTTTTTGCCAAAATCTGCAAATTTGCAAAGAAGTGGGATCCCTGCAAGGGTAGTGTTTTTTTCCCTTGCTCTTAAATCATTTTCCTGCCCACTCCTCAGTTGGTTTTCCTACCACACAAAGTGGAACAGACTTACCCTGGTCTGGCATTTCAACCACTTAGCACCACCTTTCTCCTTCCCATTTTGAGCCTAGAAGAATCGTAAGGAGGAGGAGAAAGACAAAGCTCTGGTACTACACAGAAAATGAGATGGTGGAGAACTAAACTGAAACTCGGCTTGAAAATGAATAATAGAGGTTGTGGGAGGCAGTGGTGAGGCACCATGTCTTTCGAGGCTTTAGTGGTCTCTCTCTCTATTTGCATGCCCCGTACTAGGGTGAAGCCTAACAAGCCAAGAACTGCAAACTGCCTTATACAAACTCCCTTTTACTACGATGGAATTCTGAAAAGACTTGCACTCTTGGAATGACACAAGATTTGATCACAATGGAAATTATCTTTTTTCCCAAAACGTCATGAAATGTACTTTGGAATAAAATAGTAAAACGTTCATTCCTTCTAAAATGTCAGAGGGCAAACGTGGCAGATGGTATTTTGAAAGAGTCAAGAATGTGACTGGGCATCTTCAGATTTGAATCATAACACTTTCAGCTTCAACACAATCCATCATACAATAACATTACTGCAATATCTTAGCATCAGTCATGCTGTACATTTGAGACTGGTGATGCCTATCAGTTCCACCTGACCATGACCACTCAAGTTTGAAGTGTAGAATACATGACATTCCATACATTATATTGCCCTCATTTTCCGTGTAAGCTATGATACAAGCATATGCCAGACAAGTAAAAATGAGGTTGGCACTGCACAAAATATACAGAGCATACCTCATGTTCCACAAATGTGTCCAACACACTTTACCTATACACATATGGTTGTGAATCAGAGTTAGGCTGTTCCGAAAGTGTAAGCTCAGAGGCCTGGGTTTCGGACGCCACAGCGCCCTCATTGACGGATGGCTGCAAAGCTTCCCCTGATCCTGCTGCTCTACTTGGCGGGGTCAACGCTGCTTGCAGTGCCATCTGGGCTGTTCTTGACACAGTAGAGGGCAATGCCATGGTTTCCTGCTGACAACACAAACGAGTCACTAGTAAAAATCAAATTTTATTAAAAAAATTCAAGCACATTCCAATCCTCACAAACCCATTTAAAGTTGACTGCCTCCTACTGAATGAACCAGTTAAATGTACTGGCCTAGTCACAGTACACCTCATTAGCGCTCCGTGACTGCATTTGTAAATGGTTTTAGAGACAGCAAGCGAGTGCAAGACATGACTAATGCAAATCTGTGATCAATTTTTCAATCGTCCTATCAATTCCATTTCACTCAATGGTCCAATCATTAACTCACTTTTCCTCACATAACTTCATATTGAATATAAATTTTCAACAGTATCACACTACAGGTTTCAATGAAATGAAAAAAACACACGCATGGTTACAAATTTACATAGGACAAAAAACTGTTACTGACCAAAGAAATAACTCTTACTGGTACCTGTTGCCTTTTATAATCTAACTTTTAACATTTACTAATACCTGTTGCCATTTAAAATTTAACTGTAACACTCTTACTGGCACCTGTTGCCATTTATAATCTAATTTTTAACACTTGCTAATACCTGTTGTTATTTAAAATTTAACTGTAACACTCTTACTGGTACCTGTTGCCATTTAAAATTTAACTTGAAACACTCTTACTGGTACCTGTTGCCACTCAAAATCTAAATTTAATAATCTTACCGATATCTGTTGCTATTTAAAATGTAACTTTAACACTCTTACTAGTACGTGTTGCCATTTAAAATTTAACTGTAACACACTTTCTGGTATGTGTTGCTATTTAAAATTTAACTTTAACATACTTACTGGTACCTGTTGCCATTAAAAAACTTACTTACTGATACCTGTTGCAATTTAAAATTTAACTGTAACACTCTTACTGGTACCTGTTGCCATCTAAAATCTAACTTCAGCACTTATTGATGCCTGTTGCCATTTAAAATTTAACTGTAACACTCTTTCTGGTACCTGTTGCATTTAATATCTAACTTAAAACACCCTTACGGGAGTTTTTGCTATTTAAACTTTAACTTCAATACCCTTACTGCTACCTGTTGCTATTCAAAATTTAACTTCAACACACTTACTGGTACCTGTTGCCACTTAAAACTGAACTTTAACACACTAAATGGTACCTGTTGCTCTCCAGCTCCACGGTTGTTCTCCCAGTACTGATCTCTGTAGCTACCCAAGTCTATTGTCCTTCCCTGAAAACAACAGAGAAATGAATATGAACTCACATATTCTTTCCAACTGTCAAGCTACACATTTTCCGCATTCTCTTACACATACATTAAAGTGATCTTTTATATGATCTTACATCAGTGGTTACTTCTTTTCACCTGAATACCGATTTTACATTTACCATCTTACTATAGCTCCTCTTCTCCACACATGTTCATGTTCTTTTCAACCCTTTTACACTTATAAATGATCTCAAGCGCACGCCAATACACTTTTGATGATTGAGCTATGCATACACATGATCCCAAGTCTACTTACAGGCTGTAAGCGGTTTTCCAGAATGTTGTCAATGGTGACCTCCACTGAGCGCGTCTGACGAAGGTCGTCCAAGATGACTTGTTGGGGAAAGTTGGGAAACATCGTCTGAACCTGACGCAGCTGCAAAACATCCAACACATATGCAGACATAAAGAAATGAATGTGTACACACACACACACATACACACACAAACACATTATGTACATGAGTTTTCACTGAAAACAGCTGGATCATTGATTGTAAAACAAAACAGACTATTATACTTTTCAAAAAATTGAAAAATAAATCATCAATATTGTTATGCCTTTCTGGCAACACAAATACATAAACAGAAACACACACGAACAGAAATGCTCATGTACCTATTCTCACCCAGACAGACATATTTCACAAATCTTTATCACCAATCAAAATGAAGGAAATGTTCTAGACAAACTCTCACCGCCAAAGAGGCACTTGCCTGAAATGAACAACCACTTTTTGAATGTATGAAAGAAATATCACCAAAAGCCACCTTTGAATTCACAGAAACACAAAAATGCTGCTGACTGATCAGAAATATGGTTATACGTCTGAAACATTTCATTTCTATGTACATGGCATAACTGTGGAATGCTGGATTAATATTCAAACCAATTATAAAAGACACTGAAACTGGTTATTTACCATGCTGTCTAACTGGGAGGTCTGGAGATGTATTTGTTGTCCGGGCAACAAGCTGGTATGTGTCACTTCCACGGAGAAACTGGGCAACCAGCTCACATAGCGGGAGGCTGAAATACACATGGCAAGTGCTATTCACTGGGAATTCCTGCAACTGGTAATACAGTACTAAGACGTTCTCCTCTCTTCCATTCCTTTCTCACAACTACAACTGCGGAATCAGTCTTCAATGTTTTTGTCTCAGTTTCATTTTCTCTGTATACTCAGTCTCATGACATGTGAAAAACTAAATTCATTTCCTCCAGTTAATCTTATTCATGTAGCCTATAGCCCATCAACTGTAAATGGCGGTATCAGGGCTGTCACCCAACTGAAGTCAAATCTCACAACTCATTAAAACTAAAATCCTACTGTGCCCTACACAGAATGCAACCACACTGAACAAAAAACACACATAAAAAATGCTGCTACTATTTATGTGTTCATTACAGGATTTAAACAGGTAATGATTACTGATGCCCATCTCCCCTCCAAGATTCCATGCAAGCTGCATACTTTTGCTTTTTCATAGCCTACCAAACATCAACCACAATATTTTCTACATCCATATGCACATGAAAGGGGGTCAGCCACAAGGTCGGTGTATACATTGATCCAGATCCCCCATCCCTTGCCCCCCCCCCCCTCCCCTAGTACCACCAGGGTTCAAATCCCCACCCTTCAGAAGTATGCCTTCTTTTGAATCAACAAACGACTGCGCAAGTCCTATGCAGACTAGCTTACCATCAAAATGGAAGAAGTGGTTGGTGGTGCCCTGGTTGCCAGCGGCAGCAGCCTGAGCCATGTTGGGTGCATCGCCTGGAGCAGCATTGGCAGGACCGTTGTTGGCGTTGGGGGTGGCTGGGCGCTCACTCAGTGACAAGCGACACGTGGGGCAAGACGTGTCTTGCTCCAGCCAGGATCTCAGACAAGAGCTGTTGATATGTCACATCGATAAGTTGTTTAATGCTTCAATCAATTGCAGTCGAAGATAATAAAACAGCAAACACCTATACTGCCCTGTTGTATCTGTTTGACACTGTAACATAATTCACTCTGAAAAACAAACAAAATGATGAAAGTAAATGAATGGACTGTGCATGCTACCACCTCATCAGTATACTGGTATATGACAATACAGACAGACCCTACATACAAAAATAGGTCCTGTGCTTTTTTATCTTTATACCACAAATACGTAGAAATCACTAACCAGTACAGAATTAAATCAACACACCAAAAGGTCACTGGTACACAGATAAATCAAGACACCCAACAACTGGCACCACATACCCAATCTTAATTCTGCATGAGTAAATCAAAATACTAAGTCTCTTTTTACACCATGGGCTGTTTGCTCTAAACACACACATCAGTGAAAACTGGCTGTAATTCATCTTCGTGTTAGACAAGACAATGACGGAAGATTTTACTCGACAGACGTTGACGCAGACTAAACTAACATGGCTGAAATGACAGATGATTTTATTTGTCCATGACAGGGTTGCTTTCTTCAGTCAACATTTGACTGAGCACAGAGCTAACTTGGTAACTGTCAGTCTAAGGGAGCCAGTCACATTTCCACAGCGAGGACTGGAGGTTTGCCACTGGCTTCAGGTTCCAGTCAAAAATGCTTTCAAAACATTTAGGGGTTGTTGTTTTTTTTGCTGCATTACATCAGGCATTACATCAGGTTTAGTAGTCTAGTAGTCTGACATATGCACAGATGATGATTCATACTTGAGCAAGGATAGCACAGTTGCTTGGTCTTTATAAGAAATGGTAATGTATTACCTGTGGTTTAAATGAGAAATATTTTGTGTGTTAAATATCATGTAAGCTTTTCAATTATTCAAACGAACTAAAAATATCATCAATTACAAAAAACAATTTGTTAAGATATATGAATAGAAAATCAAGGAAAATTTTTGCTCAAAATAATTCAGCAGTTGAAGGGTAAAGGAAAAGTGTGTGTTATAAAACTCACGTTATCTGGGCAATGTTACCAAGGAACAGTAAGGCTTATGACTGTGTAAATGGAAAGCTGGCCTGCGTAAACCAGATGGCATCAAGACTGGTACTAACAGGATACCAGTGGACTAGCAATGTACCAACAAAGTAGTATCTACATAACTCTACACAAGAATGTATCACTACAACCTTTTCTTTCTTTCTTTCTGCATACACAGGCTAACTCCTGCAGACACTGCCTGTACAGACAGGCCATTAAGGCAGCTATACTCCATCTTTGGGGAAATCACTACAACCAATCTCCTTACTTGTGGAACAAATGGCCACAGGGCAGTTTGCGTGCAGCCTCCATATTCTCCCAACAGATGGCGCACTCATCAGCGTTCAGTTCCAGGTCTTCTTGGGTTGCCATGGGAAACCTGAAATACAGAGAAGGTGGAATTCCAAATCAATGAAAATCAAAGGATAGACTAAGAAAGAAATAAATATCAACGAATGAAATATATTTATTCTTCTTCCAAAGACAAACTTTTTTCCCCTCCTTCAGTACACTGGCGTGCTGCACTTACAAGGTAAGACACAGGTCTTGCACTACTCAACAACAGCAGTAACTTCTGCCAAGTTCTTTCAGCAACACACATTTCTCACACAACATCCATACCATGGAAGATATCTGTGAGACATTAGTGCAAACACACTTAGCCCGGAAAAATGTTTGAGATCTATCAAGTCAAATTCACAGCTTTTCCAAGTGATATTTCATAAGGTTGTTGTTCCATGTTCTACAATTACCATTTCATCTACTCCCTTTCCCTCAACTTACAAAAGCTGCACCATCAAATGACTGAATTAAACTACTGATCCACCACTCCACTACCAATACGCCTGTACCCAACCATCAAGGATGTCCCTGTATTTTGTTCCCAATGGCAGCCACTGACTGGAAAGAGCTTTAATTTGAGAGAAAAAAAAAGAGAAAAAAAAGAAGCAAGCTGAGTGTGCTAGTAAGTGAAAGCAATATAGCACATGTCCACTTACCAAGAATGTGGCCAATTCAGTGACACAGAATAAATATGAATATCCATATTTTAATGATAGCACAGAAAATAGTGTAGAGTGTAACGTCATGTTTGTAATCACTTGAAACTTAAGCGGCACTTAAGCAGCTTTGTGTGAGATGACCAAGAAGAACTCGAAGCTGATGTACAGATCAATTCTATATTTTTAGAATCAAGGCGAGAGCATGGGTGAAACCTGGGAAAATTGAAAATCCTGAACGGTGGGGGTCCAGGGGGCCGAGAGGCCCCCTGGCGGGGTCAAGGGGCAGAGCCCCTTGTTGGGGGTCAGGGGGCTTCGCCCCCTGAAGCTGAAGCATTTTTACATTTTCGTTATTAAAATCAGACCATTTTGAGGTACTTTCAGCATGTTTTTATAAGTGAAATAAGACTAATGTTGTGTCCCAGAGTAACTTATGCTGCCCCTCCCCAAAAAAAAAAAAAAAAAAAAAAATGAAAAAATGAAAAAAAAAACTTGTGAATCATAAAGAATAATAAAAATCACTAAACCAGCATAATTTTGTATGTTATGCAGAATTTACTTACAGACTGGTGCATTACTTGTCCAAAGAATGTATTCAGCATTATCCAGCAGCAGCAGGTGTCCAGATGTTCATCACTGAGCAGTTACAAAATTGAAAAAGCCCACTATCCCAAAAAACAAACAAACCCACAGGTGTTCAAATAATCTTTACAACGCAGATGTCCAAGAACAGTATTCTTATAGCCCACATGATCACATTCATGAAAGAGTCCATACAGCACATATTAACACAAAACCTTGCAGAAAGTGTCCAAGCCCAGATGCTCAAGCAAGGTATCCTATTTTGACAACCCCTCCCCCCCAAAAAAAAAACAACAAAAAAAAACACAATAAAAGCCGACCACCCACTCCTATTCTAAAAACTGTGTGTGTGTGTGTGTGTGTGTGTGTGTGTGTGTGTGTGTGTGTGAGAGAGAGAGAGAGAGAGAGAGAGAGAGAGAGAGAGAGAGATTATTGATTGATCTTTAATACCCAAGGATGAAGGTTTTAGGCCAAAGCCTAGTCTTACAATCTGTCCTTGTCAAGCATACATTATTTCAGCACATATCATTCATACAGACAATTCAACATAGCAACATGATAAGAGAGAGAGAGAGAGAGAGAGAGAGAGAGAGAGAGAGAGAGAGAGAGAGAGAGAGAGAGAGAGCGTTGCCTATCTTTGCATTTTCCTGGTGTTTCTTGTATTTGACATGCTTTTTGAGTGCCGTTATGCCAGAGCTTCCATACTTGATGTCCTGCAAGCAGACGATGCACCGGGCAGCGCCAGCAGCTGTGGTTTTGCGGCACCAAGTCAGAAATGTGTCGCCCTTTCCCATTTCGCCATCATTGTCCGGACCTCTTTCGTCCAGCCATCGCCAAGACCATTTGTTGGGGACAGAAGCATCGATCAGCGACGTGTCTTCATTCATAGCCACAAACGGCATCGTGCTCAAAGAAGAGAATGAAGTGCAGCCGATTCAGACTAGATCTAGGTCGACGGGATCGTTCCGACGTGAAGAAGATCGTTGCGACGTGAAGACGTGCGACGTGAACACGCTGTAGGCTATCGTGAAAATGGCGCAAATCGGAAGACAAGTTTTGCAACAACTTGGACGGCGCATGCGCGAGTTGTTCAAGAACGCAGCTTCACCGAAAACTACCCAAAAAAAGGAAAATCGACCACAACGAACGCCGATGTCCGGATTTCTGGACAAACGACCAATACGAAATCCGGATTCCGGATTTTCCGGACGTGTGGTTTCACCCATGCGAGAGTCACATTAACCTTTCTATCCCCTTTCCGCCCGACCCGTCAGGCTCCTGATCCGCCCTGTACCACCCGTTCCTCGGCTGGCTGTCTCGGTGTGCCTCCTTTATTTGGGTTAACCACAGTAATAAGACAAACCGGTCATTATCCGGGTCTTTCCTCCCTTTACCAGCGCCATTTGTGAACAGCAGTTCGTGGCTTTTTAAAATTTTTAATCAATTTTTTTGTGTCATTCCATCAACTTCTGACTACGATCGAAATGTCCGACAGTGACAGTGACATGAGCTTGATTGTGGACCAAATTTTCAATATGACTGTGTTTCCGACCGAAAATGACGAATGGAATGAATTGGACACTGATCTAGACTCTGCAGACAGCGATACCGACTATGAAGTTGAAGGAGTAAATGCGAGTAGTGACAATGCCTCAGGGGTAGGCGACGCAGTGTACAACGTAAAGAAAATTTCATGTCAGTGATCTGTGTGAGACAAAAGTGCTCAAAAGCAAGAAAATTTCCAGTGACAGTGTTCTTTGTGTGTGATCACATTTGGATTATATAATTCATTATTTCTGGAACCATATGGTGAGTACAACAAAATATTTGAGTGTTATTTTGTGTTGTGATACCTGCCTTTCTTCCTTACTACTAACACCTGCATATAGTTAGAAATATTATCAGTCATAGGAATTCTTTTTCTCACAAACACAAACTAACTCATGCAGATCAAAAAGCATGTACTCCAATACATTTTCAGTAAATGTGGTATGATTTTGACCTGTTATTTATTTATTTTTTTCCTGCTATGTAAATATTTTCTGACTTAAAAGCGTCACAAAAATTTCTCGTATATTCCTAGCTACCTGTGTAACTGCTAACACCTCACAACACCCATCAGTTCTTTTCAGATGGTGAACCTGACCATTTGCCACCAAAAAGGTAGATACTATAAAGTCAATTGATGGGTGTTGTATTGCCTGTCTATCACCTATTTCACTGACGTAGGTGTGTTTTCCAGGTAAAATCAGGTGTGTGAGTGTTGAGCCATAAAAATATTTTCACACACCCCTAAAATAATAAGTGCAAACCAAAGTTCAGCTTTCCATAGATTCTTGCTGAAAATTTGAAGTCTTTCTATCCATTAGTTTATTTTTTACAATTTTTTAAAGTCGGTACCCCAATTCAGGCAGCAAATTCCGATATAAACTTAGTAGTCTAGGCGACTTCTGTCACACGAAATACAGGACAATGAAGGTTAACTAACAAGGACAGAGTAAACAATAAAATTAGGTACTGAAAAAAAAAAACATACCTTCTAACGACAAACAGGCAATTATGAACAAATTGGATATAACAATGAAACCAACAACGGATGCAGCCCAAAGCTAGTAAGCAATGGATTTCAGAAAACTCATCCCTTATCTCATTCAAAATTATCAAACATAACACTGTCTTTATAGTCAAAAAACCAAACCAATCAAAAGGAATGAGAACAACTTGTGTCTCATTTAGATAGGTGCTTTGTCATCTTTTACCACAACAATCCACCAGTATTCACCAGCTAACATAGCATATTTAATATAGCACATTACTAATTGTCATCTCCATCAGAACCCATTCCTCAACTAGAAAACAATTGCAATTTTGGTCACATTTGAGCAATCCAAAATCAAGTCACACACATACACACATACAATAACCCAGTTAACAATCAAAATCAGCTTAACATAAGGACACTGCTAGCATTAGTAATAATAACATGTATCATCCAATCCCGTCTCTCTTACTTCACATCAGTCATGACCTAAAGTAAGCCTAAGGGGTCTCAAAACATCTCAACATCCAGACATCTTTTACACTTGTAGCCCACAACATGAAACGGATGTATTGTGAGACTGGGATACAGTTCTGACTTAGCAACTTGTCAAGCTTCTGACGAGTATGCAACACCTCCCTGACAGAATCTGCCCAACCCTGTCTACGAGCATTGGAGTCTTTGGATACAACATGATGAACTAAATTTAAACGATTCACAGGTCGTCGTGTCCTACTTGACCTCCTAGGAACATTGACATTCTCATCATTTAATGACTCAACATTCTCTGTACCTGTCTCCTCTGACCCCTGGTCGGACCCCGTTTCACCACCACTGTCTCCAGGTCCATCATATACACTGGAATTGCTAACATTCTGAGGGGTTTGGGGACTTACCAACTCTACAGTTTCATCTTGCCTTGGAACATCAGGTACAAAATCAGGTGCATCAACCCTCAAGTTATAACTTGGTGGGTGGGTAAACACCTCGACTTCAATGTGACTAACCTCTCCCTCCGTATCAGACATCTTATCCAGGACATCCTCATCCTTATCGGCCTCAACAGACACCGATCGTCTGATCGTGAACCCTCCTAAGGATTCCTTCTGAGCAGGCAGTTTTTCCTCTGGTTTATCACCTGATGGTTCCGCACCCAGTACACCAATAGGCAACAAATAGTTTTTGTGTAAGGTCCTCTTTACACTGTCCCCACTCTCCTTCTGCACTGTATAGACTGGCAATTCTGGCATCCTGGCAGTGATAACATAAACATCTTTCTCCCACTTATCTGACAGCTTTGAGTCCAACCGATGTCCTAGCTTTCTAACAAGCACTCGATCACCAAGCTATAATTCTGCGGCATGAGCTGAGACATCATACCTGAGTTTATTCTTCTTTGCCATTTTTTGCATGTTCTCTTCTGCTTTCTCATAGGCATTTTTTAGTTGCTCTCTGAGACCTCGCACATGTTGTTTTAAAGACCTCTTCTTTCCTTGGTTTAGATCAACCCCAAATGCAATGTCAATGGGTAGTCTTGGATGACGACCAAAAAATAGGAAGTATGGGCTGAACCCTGTGCTCTGATGGTGACAACAATTGTATGCATGCACTACACAAGGCAACACCTTCTTCCACTCAACCTTCTTCTCTTCTTCCAAACTGCGTAACATGTTCAACAAAGTTCTGTTCCACCGCTCCACAGGATTTGAACATGGATGATACGGAGTGGTCCTGATCTTCTGAATGCCTGCCCCCCTTTTGGCTTCAGCCCGGTAAAAATGCCCAGACGAGGTGCAGGAGTGGGAATCTTCACCGTCACGTTAACCGGCCCAGGCATAGCAGATGAGGAGGGTTTGGTGGTTGACCCTCTCCAGTTCAGCCAGGCGTTGCTGCAGTGTCTCGAGCTGAGCCTCCAACGCCTGTTCTCTATCTGACCTAACTGCATCTTCCTCACTGTTTGTGCTAGTCATGACTGAACTTTATAGTCATACGGTTTATCTATCTCAAATACCAATCAAAAATAAGTCTATCTCTTTTTTGTTGTTTTCTTTATTAATCCCGGACGAGCCCCCAATTTCTGTAACCCCCACCACCCGAAAAGTCAGTGCGTGTGAGTTATCCCGAGTTCTCCTGAACAAGGACGAACAATGTTCTCACTCAATAATTCAACTAAAAAAGAGATTTTGAAGTTTTACTATATTTTATTTCCTTTTATTACTTCTTTCTTTTTAGCACAAGTAAACACGTCAATTACTAGTACGCAATATGTTCAATCATAAACTGCTGGCTACATTAAGTCATTTAAAAAGAAAATGCAGCTTGGATCATGAACAACGTGAAAGGGCGCAGACACTGCAACCAACACACACAGAGAACAATGTTTTACTAACCTACACCATCACAAAAATATTATAACACTCAGAACAAACTTCTGTTTAACATAACAATTAGACATACAGTACATAAGACAATGGCTCTTCAAAAAATACAATTACAACCTCAACATTAGAACAAAACAGAATTACTCCAAGTCAGTACTCACAACATATGCACACCAATCATAAAATTCATTTTAACAATAAACGCACTGTTATATTCACATACTTTGCAGACATACTGTGCAGCTTTTGACAGTCACTACCTCAGTGACCAAGAGAGATAGGAATCGACACTTGCCCTCATACTTCTACAAGGACTAGATATAACTTTTCTTTTTTTCTTTCTTCCAAAATGCAACTTATGTCCCATGGAATGGTACACCATAGACATCAATGCACAATTTCAACGGAATGGGAAAAAGAGAATTCTTTTGTACGTTTTTTATTGTATTAATAAAAGAAAGAATCAAGCTCATCCCATCAAGCCATTTTACCATGACTCAGCATATGGAGACACCTCCAATTTCATGTAATGACAGAGAAAAAGCCTAGTCATCTCAACCGGATCAATGAATTAGACTTCAACTCTACTACCAACAGTTACACCATCTCTCGTAATTTATAAAACGCTGCATCTACCAGACAATAAATAATTTTGCATCCCAACCACACAATAATCGTTATGAAGCAACTCTGAACTACAACAGAGTTCTTCCATCACAAGTCAATTAACCGTTCAATCAGCAATGACAAAAGCAAAACATTAAACCTCACACAATCCAAACTAGTTTTCCCGCTGCACAAATGCCAATGAACTAATGTTAAAAAGAAAACTTAGTGAAACCGAACAAAAGGTCCGACATCTACCGGCGCTAAACCAATTTCAACTAATTCTAATCAGAACAAAGGGTCCGACAACGACCGGCGCTAAACCAGTTCAGCTAACTTTAATCGAACAAGGAAACTATGGTGTTTTGAATGTGTTAATCCCAAAACTTCATTTAATCATTTGTTTCCTCAATTAAATTTATTTCTTCAATTAACTATACTAATCTTTTATCAAACACCTAAAATGAACCATAACATACCTGATTTAATCTCTGCAGGAGCCCTCCACGTTGGTCCAATTCTCCACGCAGTGTGCCACTCCTGACATGCGATTGTCCTTGACGGAAGTTGTTCTTACTTCGGTTTTATCATCACTTCCGTTTACATTTGTTTTCCTTCATTTCTTATTTACACCCATAATAAGAATAATAACAAAATATCCTAACTGCCTATAATGAATAAATAAAAATTGATCATTAACGATCTTAATAATTTCGATCTACAATTTTCACTTTCTAGTCCCCTGAAATTTACCAGTCTGTTATTGGTACCTAAGGCACAAAACCACATGAAGCTCTTTTTTTTTTGGGGGGGGGGGGGGGGGGGGGGGGGAGGTGTGACTACCCTTGACAACTTCTTCAATCTCTGTGCCACTGTCGTTTTCCAATCGGTTTGGACAAATCCTCTCACTCCATGATCCTACTGCCCAATTCTTCCACAAAGATCTCGGTGTTCATAGCTCAATAAACAATTCCGTAGGAGACATAAGCTGAGGGACACTTACTTTTTCTAGCTGAATCTGAACAGACTGCACAATACAACTAAGGCAGCTCAGAAGCAGTGAAAAGCCTCTTCTGGTTGTGGTCTTACAAATGACCTAGAAAATACAAATTCAAGGACACAGACAGACCAACTAACTTGCATCAAAACAGCACTCGAAAGAACAAAAGATGAGGCAGCTAAAGATACACATGAAAAAGAAAAGGACAAAGACCAAACCTATATGTGACAAACTTGCATGAATCGACTCCAGTACTAAGTGACTCTGGTACTAAGAATACTCAAATGCACAAGATGAGATAGTTATGAATTAAAAGAAAAGAAAAAAGACATGATAGACAGGCACA
>CM031609.1:42094119-42148815 GCA_018398815.1 Conus ventricosus
TTTATGGAAAACGAACCCAGGGAAACAAAGGGCTAGTTAAAATAAGCGCAAATCTGGAATAAGAGTTGGTCAGAATTAAGTCACACAGCCACGTGAACTTGAGAGTGGTCTTTGATTTTTTTTTTTTTTTATTCACTTGTGGATTTTGTGGTCAGAATATGCTGTGTCATCGTTACATTGAATAATATTGAAATTTTGATGCTTGCAAATTCTGTTGATTGAATGTGCAGACCTCTGGCTGCAAGTTTGAAGATATTTGTGAATAGAACCTCTAATTTTCTTGATCAAGATTGAACAGAAACGAAATGCAAAGGTCATTGGCATGCTTTTTTTTTTTGTACTCCCAGTTCTTATAGAACAGGGAGTACTTTAGAATGGGAACGAAGAAATGCTGTCTGTGTGTGTGTGTCTCTGTCTGTGTGTCCGTGGTCAAAATGTGTTCCACTCGCTCCAGACAAAACTACTGGGCCGATCTTTCTGAAAATTTGTAGGTATGTTCATTATGGGCCACGGATGATGCCCAATGTTTTAGTTTACCGCTATAGCCGTTACTAATGGCTGTAACGGCCTGTAACGGTTTTTTCTCTTTACGGAATATCTCAGAAAGTACTTGGCCAATCTTTGTAAAAATGAGCAGGTACGTTCATTATGGGTCACGGTGATGCCCGATGATTTAGTTTACCTCGTTATAGCCGTTACTAACGGCTGTAACGGCCTGTAACGGTTTTTCTTCTTTATGGAATATCTCAGAAAGTACTTGGCGGATCTTTCTGAAAATTTGTAGGTATGTTCATTATGGGTCACGAATAATGCCTGATGTTTTGGTTTACCGTTATAACCATTAGTAACGGTTGTAACGGCCTGTAACGGTTTTTCTTCTTTATAGAATATCTCAGAAAGTACTTGGCCGACCTTTATGAAAATTAGCAGGTATGTTCATTATGGGTCATGGATGATGCCTGATGTTTTAGTTTGCCCCGTTATAGCCGTTACTAACGGTTGTAACGGCCTTTAACGGTTTTTCTTCTTTATGGATATCTCAGAAGTACTTGGCCAATTTATAAGCGGTTTGGATGATCTTGTGACAATCGGATCCTCTGTCCATATGTAAGTGATGTAATGCTGAAAATGGATTAAACAACCGTTAATTCTTATATTATAGGTGGATTTTAATGAAATTTGGTATATAGAAAGGTTATCACACACAAATGGCACTTCTATATATTGGTTAAAAATTTGACCGTTTTAAAACCGTTATTCTTGACATATTGTCCGATTTGGATTAAATTTGATTTGTACACAGGCTTTAGCCCAGTGAGGACTAAAATACCGGTTTCGAAAGTATATATCGATTATATAACCATTAAACCGTTATTTTTTTTATATATTGGGTTTTAATGAAATTTTGTATGCAGAGCTGCCAACCAGTACGTTCCGGCCGTATTTTGTCACGGCGAGTTTACAAAAATACGGTGATACGGTCGAGCCAAAATAATACGGTGACGAACTTGCGCAAATGGTACGGCCATTTGTTGCTTTACCGAGGCAGCAGATTTGTAGTGCTAAAAGGGATCCTACAAGGAGACAGAAGAAAAAGGCCTCTGCCAGCCACATATAGTTGATAGACTAGGTAGGCCCTAGCTGAAAAAAAATTCCATCCATCCTTGATTCTTTTACTGTGTAGCTCTCGCCTTAGCAGACCACTAGCAGGGCAGGAAATTCCATCTGTCCTTTTACGACATGTGTTAAGGAATGGCCCAGGCAGCGACTTAACTGCGGTGGCTATTTTTAGTATGCTCATCATACCCCCCTGCTTGCCAACTCCCTCTCTCTCCCACCCTGTAGCAGACGACATGTGTTAAGCGAGGCAGCAACTGCTGTGGCTAGCAGGAGGGAGGGGAGAGGGGGGGGGGAGGGGGAGAGGGGGGGGGGGAGGGGAGAGGGGGTGGGGGGAGAGGGGGGGGGAGAGGGGGGGGGGCGGGGAGGGGGAGGATGGCAAGTAGTATGCCCATCTACCCCCCTGCTTGCCAACCTCCCTCCCCCCCCCACCCCCTCTTCCGAATGTGGAAACAAAAGCTCCACTCAGTTACGTGATAGGTCTGATGGACCATGTGCTGACTCCAGTGAAAGAAAGCCTGCGAACCCCAAGTGTCGTGTAAGCACTGAGCGGCAGAAGAAGCACATTGGTTTTCTGAATGTCTGCTCTTTCTTTCTTCGTATGTCTGCTCTTTCTTTTTGGTATACATATGTGTGTATGTGTTGTCACTGTGGTGGTTTGAAATGTTCGTGTATATATATGTCTCAATTTGTGTATGTGTGTGTGATAGTAGTAGTATTTTTTTCTGGCAGAAGTAGACTAAGTAAGTAAATTGTATGTTATTGTCAAAGAGTAAGTCTTGATCAATCTCTTATGCTAATAGTTTTTAATCACTATTAATTATAAAAAGAAAAGTGCATACAAAATAAGTTGGTTAAAAAGAAATCAAAACGCGCGTCGTGAAATTTAATTCCGGTAGGAAAATACTGTCAGATGGTGAAAAATACTGTGAAAAGCCAGGAATAGTACTGGGAAGAAATGTTGGGGTTGGCAGCTCTGTGTATGTAGAAAGGTTATCACACACAAATGGCACTTCCGTGTAGTGTATCAAAATCTGACCGTTGAAAACCGTTATTCTTGACATATTGTCCAATTTGGATGAAATTTGGTATGTACACAGGCTTTAGCCCAGTGAGGACTAAAATACCAGTTTCAAAAGTGTACAAAATACCAGTTTCAAAAGTGTACATCAGTTAAATAACCGTTATTTTGCCTTTATTTCTTATGTCACAAAGCACTTGGCCGATTTATAAGCGGTTTGGAAAAACTGGGAGCAAGTTTATATGCTTCGCATCTTGTTTCTCTCTGCATTTGGAAGCAAAAGGAAGAAAAGATAGTGCTTTTGTGTGTGTGTGTGTGTGTGAACTTTCATATGGTTCATTCAGCTTTCATGGTTTTCATTTGAAGAGTAATCTTAGTAAGTGTGAATAAGTTGGTTTTATTTTTGCAGAGTTATGTAAGTAATGTAAATAACCAGACACTGTAAATAAATAGATCTGTGTATGCTACATCATGTTAATTTCATTGTTAAAAAGTGTATATCTCTTAGCTCTTTAGAAGAGAGGCTGAGAAATATGTTAGATTAATTGATTGTCATTCTTCATATTTGAATTAATTTGAAAAAATTATTCTATTTACTCACACACACACATTGCTTGACATTAATTTACAAGTATACATGAGGGAGGGTACCAGTATACATTTGAAGATTCCTTTCTCGCATGGTTTGAACTGATTTGGCATGAGTGGGTTGTATTCATTTTGTAACATCCATATCGATTCCATAGCTGCCAACCTTCCATCTTCGGGAATTTCTCGAAAGTAAAAATTTGTCAAGAAAATCCTGATTGTGCTCAAATTTTTCCAGGAAAAAAATCTTCCATCTTTGAGAACTTTTTTGCCATAAAGTGGTTAGTAGATCTATTGACTAAAACAAGCTGAACATATCTGCTGCACATGTGTGGAAAGAAAGTCTGAACTTCCATTAGGATAGCAAATTTTTTTTTTGGACTCATAGGTAAAAAAGTTTTTTTTTTTTTAAACCCAAATAGAGTGAAATATTGCGCCTTATTTAAAAACGATGTGCAGTGATACCAACATGACGCATGTTGGGAAGAAAGTTTTTAAAAACCCCCGCATGCTGTTTTTTTTGCAAAGCAGGAAAGAAGAGCAAATTGCGGGCCCCCCCCTTGGCTAAAGATCACCCGATTGTCGTTTCTCACAGGTAAAAAGGTTCACCCCCAAATTGAGTGCAAAACAGTAAAAATCAAAAAAAAAGGGGAGCTGAAAAACTATGACTTTGTAGAAAAAAATTGGAACAGTCTGATGCAAATTTGAAGACAACTAAGATAACGTCAGATCAGCTTCATTTTGGCGGGTTCCCACATTTGTTTGCCCATGCCCCTTTTAAAACATTTTAAAGGAATGTAATGGGGTTTTCCAGTGAATGTGAATAAGATGGTTCTTTTAAAGATTTGATGTCTACTCTATGGTATACCCTTGTAGAAGCCCGAAGGGGGGGGGGGGGGGGGGGGGGGGGGGGGGGGGGGAGTTTGATTTTCCCCCCCGTCTCCCCCGTTTATTTTTTTTTTCTTGATGGAAATTAAGATAATTTTTGAAAAAAAAAAAACACAAATAATGAAAAATGATAACCCTTCCTTACCCCCTAAACCCACCTTTCCCCCTCCGCCGCCCCAAATTTAGGGCGGGCAGACAGTGTTTAATCAAAAATTTAAACCAGGGTGAAAGGGTTTTTTCTGGGGGATGGCGTTTTGGGGCCTCCCCCTTCTTTGTGCCCCCTTTTCACCTCCCCTTTTCCCCCACCCTTGATTCCTCCCCCCCACTTGGCCGGGCCAAAGCACAAATGATTCTGGGGGGGGGGGGAAAGGGATACAAGCGTGAATATTTGTGTTTTAGTTTTTATTTTAAAAGAAAAGCCCCTTTTGGGCACAAAATTTGGGGTGTTCGTGTCTACTTTAGGGGGGGGTTTCCCTGTAGTAAAAGCGGGGGGGCCCATTGTTCCCTGCACTCCACCAGGGGGGGGGGGGGGGGGGGGGGGGGGGGGGGGGGGGGGGGGGGGGGGGGGGGGGGGGGGGGGGGGGGGTTTTTTGGGGGGGGGGGGGGGGGGGGGGGGGGGGCCCTTTGCACACCCGGACTTTTCCCCCCCCCTTTTTTTTTTTTTTTTTTTGGCAAAAAAAAAAAAAAAAATTTTTTTGTTTTCCTTTTTTTTGGGCAGTTGCCCCAGCTGTGGCTTTTTCCATAAAGTAACTGCTGGTATGTTTTTTCCAGGCTTTCATTACTTAAATTTTTTGTCCCCAAAGTTGTAAAATTGGTTTTTTGGGTTTGGGTTTGGGGGCAATAACTTTTTTGGGGGAATTTCCCAAAAAGGGTGTTAACATTTATTTTTTTTTTTGGGTTGGTCATAAACGAAAAAAATTTTAAATTTTTTTTAAAAAAACCCCAGAAATTTTGGGGGGCCCTTTTTTTGTAAAAACGCAATTTTTTTTTTTTTCCCTTTTTTTGGCCCCTGAATTTATTTTAAAAATTTTTTGGGCCCTAAAAAATTTTGTTAACTATCTTATTTTCCCGGGATGTAACATTTCCTTTAAAATTAAGGGTGGGGTTTTAAAAAAAAAAAGATTATAAAATTTTTTAATTTTTTTAATTATTATTTAATAAAAATTAATTTTTTTCCTTAAAAAAAATTTTAAAAAAAACATTTTTTAAAAAAAAAAAAGAAAAAAAAAAGAAAATTTTTTTTTTAAAAAAATTTCCCCCAAAAAAAATTTTTTAAAAAAAAAAAAAAAACCCCCCCCCCCCCCCCCCCCCCCCCCAAAACCCCCCCCAAAAAAATAAAAAATTTAAAAAAACCCCCCCCACCCCCCCAAAAAACCCCCCCCACCCCCCAAAAACCCCCCCCCCCCCCCCCCCCCCCCCCCCCCCCCCCAAACAAAAAAACCCAATTTTTTTCCCCCCACCCCCCCCCCCCCCCAAAAACACCCCCCCCCCCCCAAACAAAAAAAACACCCCCCCCCCCCCCCCCCCCCCAAAATTTTTAATTATTTTTTTTTTTAAATTTTTAAATTTTTTTAAATTTAATTTTTAATTTATTTTTTAAAACCCCCCCCCCAAAAACACCCAATTAAATTAAAAATTTTATACCCCCCCCCCTTCCCAAAAAAAAACAAAACCCCCCCCAACAAACCCTTTTTTTAATTTCAAAAAAACCCCTTCCCCCCAAAAAATAAAAAAAAAAAATTTTTTTTTTAATTTAAAAAAAAAAAAATTTTTCCCCCCCCCTTCCAAACCCCAAAAAAAAAAAAAAACCCCAAAACAAAAAAAAACCCCCCCCCCCCCCCCCCCCCAAAAAAAAAATTTTTAAAAACCCCCCCCCCCCCCCCCCCCCAAAACCCAAAAACCCCCCCCCAAAAAAAAAAAAAAAAAAAAAAAAAGGGGAAACCCAAACAAGGGTTTTTCTTTACTTTTGCCCAAAGGTAATCTCTCAGTAACCCTTGTTTCATGCAGAAATTTTTATAAAATCTTTATTTTTTTTTGTTTGTGACAATTTCCAACCAGTTTTAACCCCCCCAAAGGGGGAAGAAACAACATGGCAGACAGGGGAGGAGAAAATTGAAAAAAGGCCCCCAATTGCAAAGGGTGTTAAAAATTTTGTATATGTTTTTGTTCAACATGACATCCCTTGTGGGGGACCCCCATTTTAAAATTGTGCCCCTGGGTCCTTAAAAGCTTTTACTAAAACTTTTTCCCCCTTTGTCAACCCTGTTGACCTTGCCTTTTTTTTGGGGGTTTTTTTTTTTTAAACTTCGGGTTGCCCGGGTTTCCCCATCTTATTTTTCCCCCCTGCCCCCGGGTAAACAATCGATAACTTGCCGTTTTTAGCTGTGCTCTGGCATCAAGGGGTGAGACCGAAAAACGGGGGCCCGCAACCTTTTAATTTTGGGGGTGTCTTTCCCAGGGGGGCTTTTTAAATTGTTCCCTTTCAGTGGGTTTATTGTGTGTGTGAAACGAACGGCTGGTGCTTCAGAAAGGGCCAACCCTTTGGTCCTCCCATTAAGGGGGTTTGGGTGCCCGTGTCACCAGGGGGAAAGTGACATATTTTTTTGTTTGTTTGGCATTTTTTTTTCAGGGGGGGGCCCCTTTCCCCGAAATGTGTAGAAACCCTGAGAAGGCTCTGTTTTTACTACCATCCATTTTTTTTGTTTCGATAAATCGTAAGTTTAAAAATATACAAAAAATTTTTAAAATATACATAGTTTTTTTTTTCTTTAATGATGTATTGGTTTGGGGATTCCAGTGTGCGTTTTTGAACAGTGGTTTTTTTTGTGTGCTTTGGGAAAATCTTGCTCCGAGTTGGTCCCCAGTGTTGCCCCCCCCCCCCCCCCAAATTTACCTCCAAAAAAATCTTTTTTTGTTTGTTTGGGGTTTATTTGACATGCAGGGGAATTCCCGGGTTATGACAGAAATGAGAATTCTTCCTTTTAAAAATTTGCATTTTTTATCAAGAAAAATCAAATGCAGAAAACCCCGGGAAAAAACTTCATATTTGATTTTTTTCAGTGAAAATTGTTTTAAAGGGCAGAGAAAAATTTAAAAATTTCCTTTTAAAAAGAATTGGTATTTTTTTCCCATTTGGTTTGATTTATTTAGATGGCACTTCAAAAAAGGGTGTGTTGGAGAACAAATTTTTTAATAACAGCGATGGTTTTGGGCCCCCACAGTTAACAATAATGGTAACAATCAAGAAATTTGATAGAAAAAAAATTCAAGGGGAGAGGGTGTGAATTGTGCAATACCCATTTGATCTTATGCAGAACATTTTTGAATGTGGGTGTTTTTGGGCGGTTTCCCCTTTTTTGTTTTTCAATTTTGGTCCATTGCAACGTGTACCTTTGTACAGTTTTTAATTTTGGAAACGTGTGTGTGCGCAGTTTCCATATTGTATACCCTTAGAAACGTCCATTTTCCCTTTTGCAAGTTCATACAGGTGAAAAAACTTGCTTACTGGTTTTATTTGGCAAGCCCGTGTTTCGCGGGCCTAGGGCCCAAATTCAGGGCCCTTTTTTTTTTTTTTTCCATCGGGAAACCCACTTTGTCAATTTTTTTATGTTAAAGATGAAGTTTTAAAGAACAAACCCGGAGACTTGGTATTAGATGTGAACTGCAGACATGGATATGGAAATACACACACACTTGTTTTTCCCAACACCCAATTTTTAAATTTCAAAGGGGTTTAAAAAAAAAAGTTTAAATTCCCCCTGATTTGTTTTCTTGTTTTTTTTTCCCCCTAGGGGTTTCCAGATTATTCATTTTAACATTTTCCCCCAAGTTTTTTTTATCACCAGTTTGAATGGTGTTATTTCCCATGTAGCAAAAGCCCCCCATAAAATGCAGTGGATGATTGTGCATTTAACTTTTCATTTAGACGGAGGGTCAAAACCCAGCTTGAAAAGTGTTTTAAGGAAGGGCAAGTCAAAAATTGGAAAATTTTTTTTTTTTTTTAAAGCTGATCAATGCCGCCTCATTAAAATATATTGCAATGTTATGGGCGGGCTGGATTCGGAACGGGTGACACGGGAAAGAAAGCCCAAAATTTGGGAAAGCCCAAAAAAAAAATATTAAAAAAAATTTACATAGTCAATGAATATGGGTTTTAAAATGGGGTGTGTTGGGAAAGCGTAATGTGGAGAAGGGAAAAAAAGGGGAGATAAAAGGGAAAAGGCAAACAGAAAAAAGAGGTAGAGGGAAAAAAGGGGATGGTAAAGGAGAGGAGTCTTGGGGCTTTAAAAGGGGGGGATTGAGCGGTTTGAGGGGGGGGGAAAAAAAAAAATGGGGGGCCAAAGGGGTGGGGGGGGAAAATCCTACAAAAAAGGCCCTATGGGGTTTTTCCAAAATGTTTTTATTTATGCATACCCCCTGTCACTGTGTTCAGCAAAACCAATCCTTTTAGGTCCAAAAGGAAAAAAACAGGACTCGAGGGTCATCTCTGCCTTGCAAACCCCAAATTCCCGATGGACCCCCGATTGCCACAACTGGGCCTTTTTTGTTTTGGGAAATTTTTTTCCAGCTCTTTGCCCCCTTTTCCTTTCCCCCCCCCCTCCCCCATCCCTCTTTCTTACATTCCCCCCCCCCCCAAATTTTTTATTCACACCTCTCTGTGTATGCCCCCAAAAACCTCCCCCACCCTCCAGCAATGAGCACAGACATTTGCACTTTTGGGGGGAATCAACAAGTTTGCCCCCCCCACCCCAGGGTTTTTTTTTCCCACCGTACACATGCCCAAGTACCCCCCCTTCCCAACACAAAACTAAAATCTACCCCTCTTCCTTTCTTTTTTTTCTCTATTTTTGTTTGGGCCCTTTTTTCCCCTGCCTTTTTTTCTTCTCCCCTTACCCTGCATGCAGGGCCCACCTTTAAAAATTAATCAATTTTCTATATGGTTGTTTTTTTTTCATCAATATTTTAAACAAATGTGTCTGTATTTTTTGATTCCAAACAGTCTCAAAGACGGGCTATTACAGAAAAAGGTTTTTCCCCGTTGACCTTTTTTTTTTTTCTCTTTATATCTTCTGAAAATCCTCTGTCAAAATAGTTCATAACCCGACCTAACTTTATTTAGTTGACTGTTTTGTTTTTGTTTCCCCAAATCTGGGGAAGGAATGCATTGGGGGAAAAAAAAAACAAAACCCCTTTCTGTTTCCCCATAATGACATGCCCTTTGCATTTTATTTTTTTAAACAAATTAATTTACACAAATAAGTCGATGATGATCGGACAAACACAGGAACGTGGGGTTTAAATGAAAAACCAGTGGATTCACATCTCCTTTACTCTCATTGGCCACCCGGAAAAAGAAATTTAAGGGGAAAAAAATTTAATGTAAATTTTGATCCATTTTTACCCAACAGGGGCCCAAAGGGTTTGCTCCGTTTTGGAGAGGGTTGGGTGGAAAAGATTTTTGAAATACAGGGGTGGGAAACCCTTTCTGGGGTGCCAGCTTTTTTTCTCAAGAAGTGCCTAGCAATACCCCGTAATTCCATGATTTAAAAAAAACCCCCCAGTTCTCCCGGTGACATTTTTAAATATGAAATACCATAATGTCCAGGCTGTAAACCCCCCCCCCCCCCCTTCCATCGTTAACTAAAGACGTTTGGGAACTTACAAAATTTTCAGGTCAGCTTAAAAATTTCCTTTTCCCCCAAAACTTTTTTTTCTTCCCAAAAAAAGTTTTTAAATTTTCACAAAAAGGTCCAACCCAAATCGCTTTTAAAAACTTGTCACAGTGTAAATTTTAAAAAAAAATTTTTTCTGAAAAAAACTGTGGGCCCTGCTGCTCGACAAAACTTTAGTTTCCCGCCATTTGCATGACAATTGTTTTCCCCCTTTCAGAAACCTTATCAGATTCATTTCACTCCCTTCAAACAACTGCCCCTTTTCAGATTCCTTTTTACTCCTTCAAAAACTGCAAGTCAAAATGTTGCCCGAATCATCAGTGGGTTTCCCAAAGACAGATGGCTAAAACAAAATGCCAAAAAAAAGTGCTCCTTCTTTCTCAGCAACAAAAGGCCCCGTTTTTTATTGATTCTTCATTCATTCATTTTTAAATGCCTTTTTTGAAGGGTAATCAATTTTATCGGGGCTAAAAATGTGGGGAAAAAAAAAAATCGGCCCGGCCCCCGTGCACAGTACAACCCCCAAAAATAGCAAATGCATGGGGAAATAAAAACCCGTAGAAGGGCGTTCGAGAAAAACAATCGTCATCGTTTTAGAGCTACCCAAGGGCCTCAAGCATTTTAAGTGGAGCATGCATTTTGCAGTTTACAATCACAATTTTTCTTCACAATAAAAAACGGGTTGGGCCCAAAGACGACAAAAATCTTTTCTAACGATTGTCTGCTTTTGGCACATCAAAAAAGGCCCCAAAAACAAAAACAATCAAAGAGCAAAGGGGGAAAAATTTAAAAATCTTCAGCGATTTTTTTTTCAGTTTTTCCTCCATTACTATTTTTTTTTCTTTAAAAACCCTAAGTCGTTTACAGGTCCTCATCACAACCCCCCCCCGAACTGAACAGGGTTTTAACCCTTTGGCCCTCACATTTTATTATCACCAAATTTCCATAAAACATTTCAACGGTTTTTTTGGATTTTCTTCATGAAACAATCTGGATCCCAAAAAAACATGTACCAGGGCGGGGGGGGGGGATTTTATTTTCCCCCCAAAATTTGGGGTTAAATGTTTCAGTACTTCCCGATAATCTTTCTGAACCCCGATTGACCAAAAAAAGGGAAAATTTAAAAGGGCTGTCCTTCCCGGGGGACATTCTATTTCCCCCCAAGTCTGGTTTTAAAAATAGGTTTTTTTGCAATTGTGCTGACAAAAACCAACAGGGTGCAAGGGTGGAAAAACCCCCTTGGGAGAGGTACTGAACAAAAAATGTTGAAAAAAGGTTTCGGCAGAAAGACAACTTTCCCAAAAAAAACTTTGGGAAAAAATTTTTTGTTAGCACTACTAACCCGGGACATGGTTTTCAAAAAATATTTTTTATAAGTCGCATAAACCTTCCCTTTATCAGGGTTCCCCGGGACTTCGCTTATGCCCAAATAAGGAAACCCGGAAAAGGGCCTTTAAGGAACCCCTTTTCTAAATTGTAAGGAACCCCTACATTTAAAATTAAACAAATAATATTACAAAACGTACTTGTATTTCTTACGGAAAAAGCACCAAAACCAAACGAACACCCAAAATAACCTGTTTGCCCTACTGCAGAATCAAATCACACTGAAAAATGGTTTTTTCCCCCCTTTTTCAGTCTTCATAAGAACAATGTCTTGAAATTTTTTCTTGTCCCTTTCCCCTTTTAATCCACTCTTTTTTACACCCAAAAAAAAAAACCAGCTGAAACCCTTTAAAAAATGGCAGTCATAGTGATACTTAAACTTGAATGTCAATCTTTCACAACAGAAGAGATAAAATTTAAAAAAAAAAAGACACTGAGAAAAAAACAAAAACAAAAAATGTTATTAGTGGTCAAGCACTTTCAGATCCTGAATATATGTCGGGAGAAAAAAAAAAAAAGCACACACACCTACCGGCCTTAAACGCATTTTTTTTATTCTTTTTTTCCCCCTTTTGATGTCCTGTTGAAATCTCCTGCTTTATTTTTTTTTGTCCTTATAACCCAAAGCAGAGTGTTGGATGTTCAAAACAACTGAAACTTCTCTGCTCCTGGGACGGAAAACTTTTGACAGTCAGCCCTTAAGTAGATTTACGTTTCCTATATGGGGCTTTTTTGTTTCTTCCTCAGGTTGCCCTTCTTTCCCCCAACCTCTTTTTTCCTTTTTTCCCCAGCTGCCTTTTTTCCCCTTGCCTCTGTTCAGCCCGGTATCTGTCATAACTTCCCCAGGGTCCTGATGCTGAGACAAGGAGTTTTTTTGGTCAATGACAACTCCCTCCACACCTCCCATATTATGAATATGGTCTAGCACAACCCTACGTGCCATCGACGCCAAATGCAGTGATCTTTCGCACACAGAACATCGAGCATAATGTTTGTTTTGGGGATCCTTCAGCAGCCAGTCCTTGTAGTGCTTTTTTTCTTACCCAATGATCCTGAAATGCACTTTCCTGGCATTTAGATTGCCTTGAGCAAAGACTGGAAAATGATGGATGTAAGTATCGAGTCTTCACGCGAAACGAAACCATGCAAAACTAGGACGAGACCTTGAGAAAAACCAAAACTTCCAAGCTGAAAGTTGTCTGCTAGGCTAGGGCCGTTTGTCAGAACCCACTGGCGAGCTGATTTCAGAGTAAGTACCGCTTGCTTCCGAGATTTTCCAACCAGCATTTCGCCATTGACGATTTTTTTGACTGTCATAAGGACTTGTAAGGACCTTGATGCTAATATAAGCACTTGTAAGGCCTTATTTGAGGTGTTTCAAAATGTAAGGACCTGTAAGGACCCGGTAAGGACCCTGGGAACCCTGTTGATGTATACAATATATGCCAAATTACGGGTTAAGGGTCAATATTCCTGAACCACACATACGATTAAAGGACGATAGTTCCCGTCATTCTCACACTCATATGATTAAAGGATGATATTATTCAAACTGTACATATATTGAAAGAAAAAGAAAGGGTGGGGGGAGGGTTACTCGATAGTAGCCATCCACTCACACCATCAATAAAAAACCACAAATTCCTGACCCTTCATTTACTCAGACTGCCATGTGACCCATCATTCTGTGTAAAGGCCACAGTGACCCATCCACACCATCTGTACCTTTTTTTGTTGTCTTAAATTAACTTGATTCCTGACCTATTTTCACATCTGTACACGGGGCATTTTTACCCCACATGTGCTACTGCAGAGATTCGTCCTGAAATCCGAGAGCTTAGCTGCTGAGCCCAAGTCATCAGTTTGAACCCATGTTTGAGAAAAAAAAGGCCACCAGGAATGAAGTGTTTGGATGCAGAGCCGACAGTCTTGAGTTTGAACAGCTCCTGGGTTAGATTTTTTAGAGCTGGAAAACCCTCTGTCCACAAACCTGATTCAGTTCACAGACATGGCCCATGGAGAGGTTTGACCTCCTCTTCCCTTGCTATACCCTAAACAGGCCGAGCCCCCAACAGTTCACTGCCCTATGTCACTTAACGTTTACATCAGGATCATCAACATCATCATGGTTATTATCTTCCTACCAGATGACAAATCAACCTGGACGGGTACAATTGATTGGAGTCCTTCAACTAGCAACGGCAGAGATTGAACACTCCAGCTTCCCAAGCAGCCCATGACATAACAAATTGATAAACTACTGCTCTTGTTTACATACCTGAAACATAACATACCACAACTACAGAACTTGCACCACAGCAACCTTGAAATGTGCCTATTCCATGTTGCTCAACCAGACGCCTTAGTTCATATGTCTGTAACACTAACAAGATGGGACAGATCCAAGGATTCTGCACAAGGTGAATTGTGAGGTATGTGAAATTTATGATTGATCACCTCGTAAGACAGAAATGTGCGCAAAAAAAGGTGTGTTTACTTGGACCAGTGTTTCTTTGGATTCAGTATGAGATGTTATACATAATTCTGGTTGGTAAACACTGGCATCAAGAATATCGGTACTTAAATAGTCCCCTGAAATTTACCAGTCTGTTATTGGTACCTAAGGCACAAACCACATGAAGCTCTTTTTTTTTGGGGGGGGGGGGGGGGGGGGGGGGGACTACCCTTGACGACAACTTCTTCAATCTCTGTGCCACTGTCGTTTTCCAATCGGTTCCTTGACGACAACTTCTTCAATCTCTGTGCCACTGTCGTGTTTCCAATCGGTTTGGACAAATCCTCTCACTCCATGATCCTACTGCCCAATTCTTCCACAAAGATCTCGGTGTTCATAGCTCAATAAACAATTCCGTAGAAGACATTAAGCTGAGGGACACTTACTTTTTCTAGCTGAATCTGAACGACTGCACAATACAACTAAGGCAGCTCAGAAGCAGTGAAAAGCCTCTTCTGGTTGTGGTCTTACAAATGACCTAGAAAATACAAATTCATGGACACAGACAGACCAACTAACTTGCATCAAAACAGCACTCGAAAGAACAAAAGATGAGGCAGCTAAAGATACACATGAAAAAGAAAAGGACAAAGAATCGACTCGACTTGCATGAATCGACTCCAGTACTAAGTGACTCTGGTACTAAGAATACTCAAATGCACAAGATGAGATAGTTATGAATTAAAAGAAAAGAAAAGACATGCATAGACAGGCACACCCAAACACACAGGAAATCTGATGAACTCTGACAAAATATGAAGACCGCACCACCAGAAAGAGTGACATACTGATGCTTGAGCAAAACCGAAGCAAAAAAACAAAGGAACCTTGGCAGCTTAGTTCTCTTTGTTAATAATACACATGACTGACTGAGCAGTAAGCCCGGTAGAGAAGGCAACTAATCCAGAGAAAGAATCCATCTCCTGGGACAATGTCACCAGAAGCGTTAAAATGGTCAGTACAGTTTTCCTGCATCTCTTGTAGTTGTAAGATACAGATTTGAAAGCTTTGTTTTTTGTTGTTTTTTTTTTAATTGTAATTTTGTTTTCGCACTGCTCTTATTTCATGATGCACTACAGTTTGACAAATGATGGTCCCTGATTTAGCATCATGAACCAACAAGCAACCCTGCTAATTAAAGATCAGATACATCGAACTGAACAGACACGCTGACATGGTAGAAGGCTAATTTCTGATTGATTGATTTGAGATTACTGCCATCTGTGGGAGTGTGACAGACTGCCAAAAGAAGGACCCTAACACACTCGGGCAGCTGGATCCTGCAAACAACTGGGTGTTACCAGCCAGGCAGTGCAGTGTTGGTGGTATAACTTGCATAATTAACATATGCACTTTATAATAAGATGAAAAAAACAAAACTGAATCTGCATTGGTCTAGATGTTTGGTGCTTCTTTTGACAGTGCGCTTCACTTGGAAACATGTCATGTGACAACCACTGTAATTATTTCAACATTTTACCACGAAACAATAGCAAATAAATTGGGCTAATGGGTTTTTAAAAAAGAAATCCATCTCCAAGGCCTGTGCTTGGTTAAAAAAACACACATAAAAACACCAGGATCTGCAGGTTGAAGTGAATGGCAATTTCAACCCAATGCATCATTGTAGAATTTAAATATTTATAAGCAAAACAGTTCCTGTGATTACAATTGTAAAACTACCCCATCCCATGTAAATACACATACATATGAAGCAAAAATACACCACCAAATCCTTTACCTCCAAATCAGCTTGCATTCACCCTATGAAGTTGATGACGACCAAGTGCAGATAACATGTGCGAAGATGAAGTCGGCAAATGATCTCTCTGGGCTGATCCCAGTGAACTCCGTTTTATCTGGGGGTTGGACTGCAGGCGAAGACACACTGCAAGAGGGGAAAAAAAATAAAAAGCATGCCATTCAGATCAGTATGTCATCACTGTAAAGTAGCGCAGTTAGATATTTTTAAATAATAAAGAGAATTTAATTTCTAAAAAGATATGCACATTAGCCCTTTTGATTTTGACCAAAACAAATGGAGGGGTGGGGGCAGAGGGGGTATGGAACTGCTTCTTTATCCATTAAGTTCAATTCATGTTGTTTACTGCCCAGTCAACCTTGCTGAGTGCAGGTCAGCACCAATCAGAACGGCATTGATAGGCTATGTTGCTATCACCTTCAACCTCTCCTGAACTGAACTGGGCACTCACTATTAGCTGCTTGGTTGCCAAAAAAAGAGGGTTTTGAAGAGGAATAAATTTGATCAGGACTATGAGAGGTTTGAACTGATGACTATCACTAGTAAAAAAAAACAAAGTAGTATTAGCTCCGAAGGCATATGCTCTAACCATTTCACTATGGACCTCTCTATGACCCTTTGACTATGGACCTCCTGTCTGGGTGAAAGCACTGTCAAATAGTTGGCAATAGGGTCTCTTTGACAGCATCTGCTAGAAAAGTACGGGAGATGCCCTACTGGTGCAGGAGACAGCCTCCCACCTGAAGTCAGCCCTGTGCAGCATGAAGTGACACAAATGCCAAAGAAAGATTATGCCTGGTTCAGAATACCACACAGAGCAAATTACTGGTGGATCAGGAGATTGGAACTTGTATCTCTAGATGATCACATCCCATCTACGCCTTGGCTTAAGGCTGTGTCAGACCAATTGACATAGGCCAGAACACCAAGGCTACATCAAAATGTTGTTATGCTCTGCATAGTTATGTGGGGATTGTCTTCAGTCGTGACAAGCTCCTAGCATAACATTATCAGTCTCCCAAATCCCCCGAAGTCGGAGTGTGGCTGCCCATGTGGCGGGGTAATCAAAAACGGTCACACACGTAATGTTCTCATCCCCAGCTGATGCATTTGTGCCATAGTGTTCAAATACTTCGGCTGTTCGGATGATCCCTGGAGTCTTTTAGCCAGGGTACGACAACAACAACAACAACAACATCCCGTCTGGCCAGCTATGAACTTAAGTGGACCTCAGCTGCATTGTCTGCCACAGATGAAAGGTGTCCTGCAATTTTATTAGCAATGAGTTGCAGAGCTACCAGGCTGGCCAGATGAGACGGAGGAAGCATTACCCCCTTCCAGTCAATCCCCAGTGACCAACTGAATGAACAGGTGGAAGAGGACATGGGCTGCAGATGCCTTCAGAACAGAACAGCAAGCCAGGTGATCCCAATCCCTCAAGGTGTAGATTAACAAGACTGCTGAGGTTGGGAAGGCAGTCTGTTTTGCGACCAGCAGGAGATCAAAAAAGGACACAAACGTATCCTGGTTGGATGGGTGGTCCTCAGAAAAGCAGAACCAGATGGCGGCCCCCTGGCAATTGCCGAGACAGGTGTGGCAATGGCACAGCCAGGGAGGACCTCTTTTAGACAGATCCCTCCCTAACGGACAAGACATCTTGTCAGTATGTGGATGCCTGGTGCAAGACTCTTCCAAGCCAGGCATCCAGATAAGTCAGGTACGACCAAGATGTCCATATCTGGGACGCAGAGCCACTGATCCTCACTGAAAATGCCTGGCTTCAGTGTGTCCAAAGGATTTCTCCTAGAGGATAGAACGTTCCCAGGGGTGGCATAGGCCACAGATGGGGGTGGGGTGGGACGTGACGTGGTGAGAGAATGCCTTTTTCTGAAGGAAAACCTTCCCTCTGAGGGAGATGGATAATGGCACTGACTGGGAGGGAGGCCGATTTACACAGCCCACACAAAGTCCTGGACCCCTAGGAGAGGGAGTGATACTGGGTGTGTTTGGTCCAACTGCAGTTCTACTGTTCTCGGGGTGTAAATCCTCTGGATGCTGTGACTGAGATGACAACACCAAAGGTGGACAGCTGTGTTCAGCACAGGGCTAGTAAAAGTGACCATAACAGATCCTCTCCCATTGTTACAAGTTACTGAATGGGATGTTAGACACAGAGCTACACAGCTGGGGGGCTAAGGGAGTAGGGCTGGGGGACTCATTGGCTTGTGACGGTACGAGTCTCCAAAGAACACAGGAAGAGGATGGAGGTGATCTATCTCTCATTCTCTGACTGCCAGAGAAGTACTTTGTGCCGGCATAGGCAATACTCGGCTGATGTTATGTGAATTGTCATTATACTTATAGGCACAGAAATGATTCACTGCTCATGTTTTGAAGATGATTTACAATATTTTTTATTCTATTAAAATATTCTCTCTCGTTTTCCTGCACTTACTAAGACACGTAAAAGATGAACTCTTAGATCAGTGACATAAACCTGTTCCTTCCTTTCATACAGTGACCACTATAAATTATTCTCATAATTGGGGTTGGGAGGGTTGGGGACAGGAGGCACTGTGGAAAGTAATCCTAACCTTCAACAAGGAAATGAATTCATCTAGTTAAAAGCAAAAAAAATGTCTGGAACTGTGGAAGTCCCTTGACATAAAGATGCATACTTTGTAAAAAGTTTGTTGGCCTTTACAGCTCTTTGGGTGGTAATGAAAAGGCATTCCACTCCTTTACATTACATGCGAGTATCATCTTCTACAAAAGAGCTGGGGCAGCTGTTCTTTGTCAGTGTGTTTTCGCCATGGTATTGGTTGGAATGAGACGATCTCGCTGAACATTGCTAGCTACCACCTCTCAATGTGCAGGAGCATGTTACTGGCCTAATCGCTTCCCTCCAATGGCAGTGTGGATAGTGTGACATTTCTTATTATATAAATTCACAATTCATAACCAGATACAGTACCATGACGTGTAATGTTCTTAATTGGCAGAGGTAAATTTTGTGCAAATCTGCCATGATTATTCATTCCAAAATTTGATTTCAGCTCAACACCCTGACAAATAGTGAAACACAAATATGGGAACTGTTGTAAACGAAAAAGTCCTAGATTTTCCCCCTCGCTTTCATGAGTCGGTGTCTGCTGAGTTTATGTATGTATACCGATACAACTGGTCAAACCTTTATTTCGACCAGAAAGTTGAAAGTACATTTCAACTTGTACACTGAAAGGTTAAATTTTTACTTGAAATGAAAATAGTTTTCTTCTCTGTTGTCAGATTGAGATACTTTTTGCACCATTTAAATCGGATTTTTCTTCTTGATATTTATGATTTTTTTTTTTTGCTTTTTTAATCTGGGCAAAAAATTTTCTGTGTGTGCATGTGTTGATGGGGGGTGGTGGTGACTGGGAGGAGCACATTTCCATGAGTGAGCCTCTGCAGTTCTGGGTGTTCATGAGGACCTTTAGGTCTGCAAATCTGGAGAGAGAAAAAAATTGATAAAGCTCCGCCCAAAAACGTTTACAAACGAATCAAAAGATAAAACACGACGCGTTTCGACCTCTTAGGTCTTCTTCAGGCAAGATACACAACACTCAAGACAACGAATATGAACGAGCAATCACTTATCTTCATCCGCAAGATGGGCGTGCACCCTTGTCCATGAAATACAGCAAAGGTTTGTTTGAACCCGCACAAGAGGTTTATGTCATCGACCTACAATTTAGCTGAACGAAATCTGACAACAAATAAAACACTGTGGCATACTCACCGCCAAGAACAAACGAGCCGACAGTGGAAATGAAACCAGCGAGGAAGGAGTTGAACGGAAATGTGCCGACAAGACAACAATAACCAAACTGCACAATTCCTGTCAGCATGATGTAAAACAGGTATGCGTCAACAATCTTCAGTCTTTTGGGCGTCGACTGCATGTATTCATCGTAGAATTTGACAAGGACGGAGCGAAGTGTTTCAGGCATTTTGGTGACAAGTTTTGGAGCAAACTCCTTTCACCGTTTCACTCAACGTGGCAGACGCTCAATAGCCGATCCGGAAATGTTAAATGGCATTCGTCTTTTTACCAGACTCCTTAACAAACGTCACTCTGATGTCCAATTAGAAAGAAGTTGCCCAAATCGAACAAATCATGGATCAGTAAATAAAAGAATCAAACCCAGTCATTTAGGTTATATCCGTCTAAAATCCAGTTATTTTCGTTACAACCGAGACAAATGTCTTAATCCCTTTTTAATGCCTTTTTTTTTTCCTTTCTTTTTTTTTCGCCGACCTTTCCTGGAAGAAGAAGTAATCCTTGCCTTACATCGCCTGAAATTTGGCACGCCGTATGCCATAGGTCTCAAGTGACGCATGCTTTTCGCAAACTAAAGCCTTGCCATTAGTGTCCAACGACTCGCACTTTTACTGAAGGAATCAAGACTTGCCGTCCCCCCCCCCCCCCCCCCCCCCCCACACACACACACAGACACTCCATAGTTTGATGACCAGAAAAAAGATGGAAGAGAAGCTGGGCTTTTCTTTATCGACTGCAATGATGTGTGTGTGTGTGTGTGTGTGTGTGTGTGAGAGAGAGAGAGAGAGAGAGAGAGAGAGAGAGAGAGAGAGAGTTGTGTGTACTGACAAAAATCATTGCAAAAAAAAAAAATCCTTGGTAGCCATAGGTTCTCTTATGTTCTTCTTCTTCCAGATGGGGATGTTTAACCTGCCCCGTGCTCACAGTCTTCAAGTAGACTATTATGGCACACAGGTTGCATGCATTGTGTATTTTCGTGTAGCCGGTACTCACCCGTCTTAGGACATGAGCATCGGGATCTTTAGAGTCCGTGTATGATCTTTAGTGCATGTGACACAGACAAGACCTCGGTTTATAGTCCCATCCAAACGACTATGGGGGATGGAGTCAGAACCAATGTTAACTCCGAGGGAAAAATCCCCCTATACCGAAATTCGAACCCGCAACCCCAGGATCACGAGTCCGGCGCTCTACCAACTGAGCTAGATGCGTAGACCCATATTCATCATTAACGTTGTTGTTGCTCTTGTTGTTGCTGATCAAAATAATAACTATGTTATCTGAATGTTAATTTCCCACAAATTATCAAAGGCACGCACAAACCCATACGCACACATACATAAATGCACATACATGCAAACACACGGAGAGACACATACATACTGCATATACTGGCATACAGACATGGGCGGGTCCCCACCCATCCATGCACACACATACATGAACACTTGCGCTTGAAAACATACACATACAATAACAGTGGCACAGACAATATAAGGTACACAAGTCTGACTGGCACGTAGGGCTGATGTGCAGGTCGTACATCTGCCAAGTCGTTTCCATGAGACTCTTGTCTTAGATCCACTCTTCGTAGTCTTTAAATCCACTCTCCTTAGTCTTTACATCCACCCTTCTTAGTCTTTAATCAATCTATCCATCAAGTGTAGATCATGTGCACAGTGGTCTCGACACCTAGCAGATGTGGTGTTGAATATATGGAGTAGTCTGCACATGACACCTCTTGATGAAACTGGAACACACTTTTTAGAAAGAGAGAGTGTTAGTTACCGCCAATGACATTGACAAAGCACATGAGAGAGAGAAACTCTTGAAGCATGCATGAAACACACTTGACGATCAACTGTGACCGCACATCAAACCGATTCCATTTGGCCTACCTAACACCGCCAATTGCATTCATGAACATTATTTATCATTGCGCCACCATTTAAAATCTCTGCACATTCCACCACCACTCCCCAAGTTCTACATTCCCATCAGATCAATGTTTGCCCCAGTCAGGTGATCCAGGATGGGATATTGCGACCCATACTGGATTAAATCGAGTGACTCAGAGCATGTCATGGTGCGCCAGTTCAAGATTAAAGGTCAGTCAACTCAGAATGAGTTGATCTGTGAGGAACATAGTCTGGCAGATGGGGAGGAGACGTGCCCGACAACCTAGGATGGGGAGGCACACTTTGGAAAACATAAATCTGGGGGGAGAAGATGGATGCTTTTGAGGGGAACTGAGACCCGAGGTAAAGTGGATGGACCATTATCCAAGTATAATATGTGCGTGATAAATAGTGAATACAGTCCCACTCACCACTTTTAATTTCTTGTGGTGATCAAGTTCTTCCGTCGATGTTATGCCATAGTGTGGCCCTATCAACAATGCATCAAGATCAAGATCAAGGGCATTGGATTGGAGAACATTCCACACATGACATCAAAGCAAAAATAGAATCTCAACAGCGAGCCTTGTCAACTGAAGGAACAGACACATTTGCTTGTTCCTTCGTTTGGCAGCTCAGTTAGTTATTTTTTTGCTTTCGTGTTCCAATTTCCACCTGCAGCCCACTTTGAAAAGTTCACATGTGAGTAAGCCCACTGCGGTGTGGGGAAAAAGGAAGAATGCAGAAAAGAGCGAGAGAGAGAGAGAATGATTAACACAATCATCTCATCCAAAATCAACCTTTAATGCAATAGGTTTTGACTACAGATCTTTCAAAATGAGCTGGTACCTTGTTACTAGAGTGTGTAAGCAGCATCGGTTGAAACAGCCTATCTAGGCAACATTTCGGGTCATGGTGAACTCTTCTCCTGGACATGAAAAGAGCTAAATGTGGGGCAAGGAGAACAAGACAAACAGAAAATGGGAATTTCAGAATTATCGTGGGCGAGTTTCAAGGTGAATAAAAAGCACTTCGGGGAAAGAACATGAGAGATAAAGAGAATGTGTAATAAGGGTTAGAATGCGGGTTCAAGAGTGTGAGGTGTGTGTATGCATGCTCAAGAGAGAGAGAGAGAGAGAGACTCTTGAAGCATGCATGAGCGATTTCTCGTTTATATGCTTTTTTTTTTGGCATAGCATTTCATCCCTAGTTGCAGAACCATTGCATTGTCAATTAAATTGCATCATGCTACATGAAAAGCATAGCACTTGGCAGTTCTGATCATGTGAAAAGTTGGAATGTTGCTCGTTTCAGAGCAGTCAGGTGTGCATACAATACCTGCCGCTGAATGTACCAAGATGAAACTGGTCTAACAGGATTGTAGTTCACTGTGTGCACATTGTTTTATCTTTGCAGAAGTCTCAAAAGCAACCATTCACCGATTCCTCATTCTCTTGGTACAAAATATGTTACAAAAATGAAACTGGCTGTGCTTGAAGAAGGACTGTGCAACAAGCTGTGGTTAATGATTTTCTGTACTCAATGGGTTTAAGTGTTTCTAGAACAATTTACTCAGTACATTTGAAAGATTTACATTGTCATATAATCAGCCAAATAAGGAACTTACATTGTCTCAGCTAAAGTGCAATATTCAAATGAATTATTAATGTTTTAAATTCCAGGATATTTTCTGTACATGATTTTTGTGTATGCCAAAGCGAGTTGATCCATTTTCACACGCCAAAACAAAAATGGCTATTGCTCATTTATTTATCTGATTTGAAAAAGAAAAAAAAAAGAAAAAATTGTTGATAATATTTGTCTATGAGAAATAAACGTTTTTTTGTTGTTGTTTTTTATTAGGTTACTTTTCATCCAATACCTATGATAAATAGTCAATTTTAGCCTATGGTTGGATTCCGCAGTCATATGCAGAAAATAATTGGCAGTCTCAGGGATTGACCGAGTTAATGTCTGTAACATTTCATTTCAGTTTTATGCAGCATATATGAAGTCTGAACATAAATACCTGGTCAGCTGACTTGCTGCCAATGTAGTGCTTAACTATGGCCTGACAGAATATGCATGAAAGCTCACAGACTTTTCCCCATTTATACTTCCACAAAACAGCCCTTCTCTATAAAAGAAACAAAGACTACTTTTTGAATCATCTCCTAACTGGTCCCCGCTCTTCCATCCTGATACTCTGTACCTCTATGACCTACATTCAGACACAAAATGTATATAAATACAAACTATGTAGCCAAAACTAAACCACAGTCATAAATTCTAATGAATCAAAGGGTTCAATAGTATACATTACCTTTTCCAGGGTTTAGGCAAAATGTTGGGTCATTTCCCCTAAATTTAATCATGAATCACCTTCAACAGATTTGTCCAAGAGCAACAGACATAGGCAGATACTGCATAGAATGAAATTCTGGATTTTGGTTAAGTTGGATTATGCAGAAAATCTCATTTTCAAGTAAAGTGGGGATGTTTCAAAGGTAAAAAACCAGAAAGGTTCTGGGGAGGGCGCAGACTTTTAGAGTAAAATTTTGGGAACCAGGAAATGAATGGGGTGATTAGAGTGAAGAGGGGGCAGTTACACTTCCGACTGAAAGCATTTCTAACCCCCATGTTTTACAGTAAACAAGTGGGGTATGTTTTGCTCCCATAAGGAAACCCAACACAGAGTAACTTTTATTCAAGACTGTCACAGCCTTTTAAACTTGAATAAAGTCAGACAAATACATAGACGAACAATCTAATAGTGGGGGGAAAAAGAAGCGCAGGCCAACTGAACTGTCTTCATAGTAATGACTTGGCAAAGATTTGGACTTAAGGAGGGGAGGGGGGGGGGGGGGGGGGGGGAGTTTGAAGATGGAGAAACTGGGAACATGAAATTAATAATAAAAAATATATAAAATTTTTTTTAAAAGTTACAGATATGAAAAGTCTTCACTAGCTGCATAAGGGAACCATCGCAATCCCTTTTGAAGGCAGATATATTTGTATTGCCTGCTCAAAAAAAAAAAAATCTGCCTTCAAAAGGGATTGCGATGGTTCCCTTATGCAGCTAGTGAAGAGTTTTCATATCTGTAACTTTTTTTTTTTTTTTAAATTAATTTCATGTTCCAGTTTCTCCATCTTCAAACTCCCCCCCCCTTAAGTCCAAATCTATGCCAAGTCATTACTATGAAGACAGTTCAGTTGGCCTGCGCTTGTTTTTCCCCCCACTATTAGATTGTTTGTCTATGTATTTGTCTGACTTTATTCAAGTTTAAAAGGCTGTGCCAGTCTTGAATAAAAGTTACTCTGTGTTAGGTTTCCTTATGGGAGCAAAACATACCCCACTTGTTTACTGTTTATCGTTTACTGTTCCCTACCTCATTTCATTCCCCATGTTTTAGTTGACAAATGAGGCATTTAAGAAGAAAATGCATTTTCCACACGCATAATTGGTAGCATTCACACATCATTTGGATTTCATTCTACAATACTTTATCATGCCTATTACAAAATTACCCCAAAAGCTCAAATTTTTAAACAAAATTGTGAAATTCTGGATTTTTTTAACCCATTAAATTTAGGATTTTGGAAATAATTTGTAAAGTCAGGAAATTCCAGAAAAATTTCGGGAGGGTTGGCAGCTATGTGCAGACCTCCGTCAAAGTCAAACAGTCCTTTGAAGACAACAAAGATATTGCACAATGACATCAGGATTTCACAGAAAAATGCAAGTTTCATCGCTTGCTGATGCATGTGATACCAAACTGCATGTCAACACTTATTGGCAGAAATTTGTTTGGTTTTTCTCGTGAAGCTGGTGAAAAATGTATAATGATAGAGTATGACCTAAACTAGCTGTTGTGGCCAATTGGTTAGTGCCACAGACTCTCGATTGGAAAACACTGGGTTCCTTTTCCATCAGAACCATGTACTTGTGGGATTTTTCCGCTCCGAATGGCTCCTGCCCAGAGTCAAGTTTACTATGGGCTCAGTTGGGAAGGCTGGGACCACACAAGTGAGTTTCATCCACTTAATGGATGTGTGTCAGAGAGTGTTGCACAGACTCCCTGACCAACACTGCAGCTGTATGTTTTAGGCCTGGTTGATGCTGGGGTAAGTTATGAAAGTAAGCACTCTTGTCATGCAGTCTCATACCAGACTGGAAATTCATAGCATTGTCTTTATCATCCTCATCAATAAGCTTAAAAAGTCTCAAAATCTGTGGTCCTATATGCCCTACTCTGCTGGTGATCTCCGTTTCGATTTCCTCTCCACATCTATGCCCTTGGTGAGATTCTGTCAGGGGTCACTGGCATCAGCATGTTCATACAGTCTGTCACTGGATGGAAGTGGTGGCATCCTCCAGAGAGAGAGCTCACTTATGCTGGCTGTGCGACTACACAACTATTGATGTCAATAGGGGTTGTGTCCTGTGCATGTTGGATCGACTCAAGTACCACTGAACTCCACTGAGAAGACATAGCAGCAGTGCAGTGTCTTCTCTGATGGGTTGCCTCATGATGATTTGACTCCAACCGCTCCCTGTGTATCGCTGGTGTGGTGGGACAAGCCAGGTTAAGGCTGTGGACAGGGAACAGAGTGAAGGGCATGGGTGCAGTAAGATGCAGATTCACCGTTCGATCTTGATCTGACTCACTATTTAATGGGTTTGCCCTGGACCAAATTTTATCCTTTGACAGAGTTTGCATAAAATGGAATTGAGTAAGAATCCTGCAAACAAACCAGCTAACTGTCAGGATACAGGTGAAAAATACCTCTTTGATAGAAGTAACAAAGGAGCTATCTTTTTATTTTCGTTTCTTTATAGATACATGCACATGACAATAAACTAGCCTTGGTTGCAGTACACCTTCACCTAACACACATGCAGTCATCCAAGCTGTTTTGGAAGACAGATTTTTTCAAACACCTTTTATTCCACATTTTAACAATTTTCCATGGCAACTTTTTGAGGATGTCTAGAACATTGTATAGATCTTTTTAAACAGAATGTATCTCTGGCACCATTTGACACGGAGCAGGGATAAAACAAGTTGAAGGATCTATTATGTTAAAAAAAAAAAAAGGTTTCAAAACAACTGAAAATGTAAAAATTGTGACAACTACTCGATTCCTGGTTCACCTGGGTCATCAACATACAACTGGGGGGTTAGCAGCAAACAAACAACTTACATTTAAAAGAAATGGGGGGAAAAATACCTTGATTTGACCTTGCATATTTCAAAGTCCAGTTGCAGTGTTATCTTTGATGCAACTATTATCTTTGATAAAGACTTTCTACCATAGACTGAAGCCATGCTTTGTTTTCCCTATAAATTACATTCTAGATCGCTTTTTCTAGGGCCAAGCACTATCTGCTTTTTAACCAGTAGGACATGCATCAAAATAACAGACTTCCAAACTCTTGACATCAAACTGTTTAAAACTCCAGCAAACCATGAACCCCGACACACAGATTAAAGAGCAGATTTGTGATTGTGCATGTATTTAGTAAGTGATTCACACAAAGAAAAGAAACTAAAACAGTCAAGTGATCAGATATCCAATGGCTACAGGTTCAGTAAGGATTCAGTGTTCCAACTTGGACCCCAGACACAACGAAAGCCAAATCAGTTGGCAGCCAACTGACAGACAACACCACAGATTAAGGCCAGTTTGTGTGTGTGTTTTTCTTTAACTGTTTTTCAGTCTACATTTTAAACACAAAAAAAGCTATTAAAAAAAAAACAAAACAAGAAGCATGGGGAATCTGGCATACAAGAGACCAAGGATAAAATCCTACAAGTGACACCGACAGTCTTCATCTCAGCAAAACTCAGAGCCCTCAGTGGGCTGGGGAAGTTTAGAGTTCTCTTTGGAAGTCATTCTGGTACGCAGAGCCTGGAGAATCATCTTCATTCGCAACTCTCGGTTCCAGGTAAGGCCAATCTTTTTCAGGTTCACCTGCAAAGCCAAGAAAAAAAGCAGGACTTAGAAAGTTAATTTAACCTGTTAACTACCCATCCGCCCAATTCTGCCATTATCAGTTGTCTGCCTAACCACCTTCTATGAGAGATAACCCATGTCATTACCACATAGTTTATCTGGGAAGTTTTGAGCACTATCTAGTCAATAACACATCATTTGACAACAACTGCTGTTGCAAATGTGGTTTCCGTTTGTAAATAGCAACAATTCCAGCCCAAACATTATGTATGTATGTATCTATCTATATATATAATCAATTTTGTTTCTTCATCTAAAAAAATAAAAAAATATCATGCTGAGTGCAACGATGAGCAAATGTGACCATGAAAAGCAGGACTATCCATTTAACATTTTTGTGGATGATTTTGAGGTCCATGTAGCCCTGAATTCATCATGACAGCTTCAAAAGCACTGTAGTCTGTTCAGATGTACCTGCACTCACTTCAACCTTCAGTGGCACTGTGCGAGTTGACAAAGAAGCTGTGATTTGGCGCTGGTATTAAGTATGGCGAATCCAGATTTTCCTTCCTCAGGTAAGTGGCTATAACAGTCAGTTAACAAGGGTAAACGATTTTTTCAAGGAGGGGTGATTGTAACCTACCCAATATCGTAGTTGATTTTGGTAAGTTAAGCTAGTCTATTTGGTTGTTTTGGGTAGAAAGTCAAAATTGTAGATCGAAATTATTAAGATCGTTAATGATCATTTTTTATTTATTCATTATAGGCAGTTAGGATATTTTGTTATTATTCTTATTATGGGTGGTAAATAAGAAATGAAGGAAAACAAATGTAAACGGAAGTGATGATAAAACCGAAGTAAGAACAACTTCCGTCAAGGACAATCGCATGTCAGGAGTGGCACACCGCGTGGAGAATTGGACCAACGTGGAGGGCTCCTGCAGAGATTAAATCAGGTATGTTATGGTTCATTTTAGGTGTTTGATAAAAGATTAGTATAGTTAATTGAAGAAATAAATTTAATTGAGGAAACAAATGATTAAATGAAGTTTTGGGATTAACACATTCAAAACACCATAGTTTCCTTGTTCGATTAAAGTTAGCTGAACTGGTTTAGCGCCGGTCGTTGTCGGACCCTTTGTTCTGATTAGAATTAGTTGAAATTGGTTTAGCGCCGGTAGATGTCGGACCTTTTGTTCGGTTTCACTAAGTTTTCTTTTTTACAATTAGTTCATTGGCATTTGTGCAGCGGGAAAACTAGTTTGGATTGTGTGAGGTTTAATGTTTTGCTTTTGTCATTGCTGATTGAACGATTAATTGACTTGTGATGGAAGAACTCTGTTGTAGTTCAGAGTTGCTTCATAACGATTATTGTGTGGTTGGGATGCAAAATTATTTATTGTATGGTAGATGCAGCGTTTTATAAATTACGAGAGATGGTGTAACTGTTGGTAGTAGAGTTGAAGTCTAATTCATTGATCCGGTTGAGATGACTAGGCTTTTTCTCTGTCATTACATGAAATTGGAGGTGTCTCCATATGCTGAGTCATGGTAAAATGGCTTGATGGGATGAGCTTGATTCTTTCTTTTATTAATACAATAAAAAACGTACAAAAGAATTCTCTTTTTCCCATTCCGTTGAAATTGTGCATTGATGTCTATGGTGTACCATTCCATGGGACATAAGTTGCATTTTGGAAGAAAGAAAAAAAGAAAAATTATATCTAGTCCTTGTAGAAGTATGAGGGCAAGTGTCGATTCCTATCTCTCTTGGTCACTGAGGTAGTGACTGTCAAAAGCTGCACAGTATGTCTGCAAAGTATGTGAATATAACAGTGCGTTTATTGTTAAAATGAATGTTATGATTGGTGTGCATATGTTGTGAGTACTGACTTGGAGTAATTCTGTTTTGTTCTAATGTTGAGGTTGTAATTGTAGTTTTTGAAGAGCCATTGTCTTATGTACTGTATGTCTAATTGTTATGTTAAACAGAAGTTTGTTCTGAGTGTTATAATATTTTTGTGATGGTGTAGGTTAGTAAAACATTGTTCTCTGTGTGTGTTGGTTGCAGTGTCTGCGCCCTTTCATGTTGTTCATGATCCAAGCTGCATTTTCTTTTTAAATGTAGCCAGCAGTTTATGATTGAACATATTGCGTACTAGTAATTGACGTGTTTACTTGTGCTAAAAAGAAAGAAGTAATAAAAGGAAATAAAATATAGTAAAACTTCAAAATCTCTTTTTTAGTTGAATTATTGAGTGAGAACATTGTTCGTCCTTGTTCAGGAGAACTCGGGATAACTCACACGCACTGACTTTTCGGTGGTGGGGGTTACAGAGAGATGATGGGGCCCACTTTCCTGCTTGCATTATCAACTGTTCATTCGATTCAATTCATGTTGTTTATAGCCTAATCGATTGCAAAGGCTGTCATGGCTGTCACCCTGTTGAAGTCAGCTCGACATAGATTTTTAAAAAGAAAAAACATACACACACTATTCAGTAAAACAGATTTCCTATAAAAAATATAAAGCCACAATTTCCCTAAAATCTTTCTTCTGTAAAATCTCATCACATGAAAAATGTTTACATCTTTCAGGAACAAAAGAATCACATCAGGCAAGACATCTCTGAACAGGATTTTCAGGGAATCTTCTGTAAAGTGCTGATGTCTGACATCATGCCAGTACTACAACTGTATAGGATCATGTTTTGCAGTGGATGATACATCACATGGAATGCACCATGGAGATTCTTCAGCATTTAAGACAAATGAGTGTGTATAAATGGAGTGGCCTGTGTGCAAAGTGCACAAGGCTGCTTCTTTACTTCCGCCAATGGCATCCAGTAAACAAACTCCAATGTTTGGATGGATCTGGAAGAGTTTGTTATCCGTCTGCAAGTTCCATTCCTCTTGCCTGAGGTTTCTGACATAAACTGGAGCATTTGATTTATATTGCTGTGAGGGATAGAGAATCTGTTCACTGGATCATAATGCCAAGTCCATGTTCCGAACAGCGAGTCTTCAACACAGGTGAATTGGCAAACACTAAAAATGACTCCTAAGCCATAGCTCATGGGCTTTGCAGATCCATTTTTCACTAAAAAAGAAAATCACACAGAATGAAATTTTCATTAAAATGACCTAAAAGTTTAGATATGCCATAACTGGTACTTGACATGTATGCATGCAGAAGTTCTTTTGGTTTTGTTTATTAGTAAAGAATTCAAAGAGTAATGTTGCTGATGGCCCAGCCGACCGCAAAGGTAGCAAAGAACTAAACTGTAATGTGTTTATTGTTTTGTTCACTTTCAACTAATGAAGTGAGACCATTTTTGATTTACAGTAAAAAGATGACAATAATTTGTTTTGTTCACTTTCAACTAATGAAGTGAGACCATTTTTTATTTAAAGTAAAAAGATGACAATAATTTGTTTTGTTCACTTTCAACTAATGAAGTGAGACCATTTTTTATTTAAAGTAAAAAGATGACAATAATTTGTTTTGTTCAGTTTCAACTAATGAAGTGAGACCATTTTTGATTTACAGTAAAAAGATGACAATAATTTGTTTTGTTCACTTTCAACTAATGAAGTGAGACCATTTTTTATTTAAAGTAAAAAGATGACAATAATTTGTTTTGTTCAGTTTCAACTAATGAAGTGAGACCATTTTTGATTTACAGTAAAAAGATGACAATAGTAATGAAACAGAAACAATGTGAAGTACAAATGAACAAAAAAGTGAGGAGTTAAATACCTCAGATTTAATGTACAACAACAAGCAAATTTTCAAAAAGTATGCCTTCCCCAAAATGTTGTAAACAATAGGCAAATAACACACTAAACAATAATCCCCTGACAGAAGTCAGCAAAGGAATATGGGAGGAAGATAAGATAAGATAATGTTGCTTATAGCCCAGCCGACCGCAAAGGGCCACATCAGGGCTGAATATGGGAGGAAAAAAAGACAATTTGCAAGGGGGAAAGAATCCACTGAAGCGTAAGATTTAAAAAAAGAAGATAAGTAACAAACACATAAACTGTGAGGCCCATGATATAGAAACATGGGCATAGAGCTAAACTGCCAAAAAGTGAGTATGGGTCTGTGAAACCCACGAAATACAAAAAGGGTATGTTGCTGAACTGCATTTTTAACACACAGATTTGTGAGACCCTCAAAATACAAATAAAGCTATACTGGACTGCTGGAGATTAAACAGTATTTTTGTTCGTTTGGTTGTTTTGTTTCTGTTTTTTGTTGTCTCATCTTCCACTTCAGTGGCTTTGCATCCATGCCGCACATTCTGGCTCCCTGTCCAAAGCCACAGCCCGACTCATCCTGGTACACTTCCTCACTGGCAATCCACAGGGAGCAGTCAATATCAAGTCATCATGAGGCAACCCACCAGAGCAGGCACTGCACTGCTGCCGAGTCACTTCGGTGGTGTTCAGTGGTGCCGGTTCTGATCCAACATATGCAAAACAACATTTACTATGGCTCCTACTGACGACAATATTTGCTTAGTTGCGGAGCCAGCATGAGAGAGGTCTCCCTCCAGAGGGTGCCAACAGAGAAAGTAGAATGGGGAGAATGTTTACTCTGCCGCTGCATGAGGCAGTTCTGCGTGTGGCGCAGTTTGTGCTGGCACCACCTCCTCCTTCCAGCCGAAGAGTTTTCTCTGTTAGAGAAAGATGGCGAATAGTAGAACAATTAGGAACAAGTTAAAACAATATTTCTAAAATGATGTGTTTCAATTCCTGCTCTGTGCTGTCACTTTTAAGATCTTAAAGCCATTTGTCTTACGTATGTTCAATGTATATTATACGATTATTGTAACTCTATTTGTTGTATTGTTTATCTTTCATGTTTAGTATTTTTTTAAACATGCAATGCTAGCGTCATATTGTTGTCAAAGACCTTGGGATACATGCATGCGAGTGCAGTGTGAGGTAATTTTGTTTCAGAGAATAGTTCATTGATTACTTCATGTACCTACCCCTGTTCCGTGTATTTTTACTGTTGCAACTGGTATTAATTTCTCGTTTTTGAGAAAATAAAGTGATTCCGACTTTGACTTGACTTGTGTGATCAGTTTTGATAATGGCCCCATTTTCAAGCGTGTTTGAAACTATTGAAAATGATGAAAATGGAGGTCATTCATAAAATGAGCACTAATAATCTGTGATACCGATGTTGCTGCAGTGGTCCCCAAAGATGGTATAGTGTCAAAATTTAGTAAACAAAATTATTATTGTCAATTTGTCGATGTAACATTTTGTGTTTTTCTGTTGCATGCTAATTAAAGTAGTCAATAACGCAGATACCGTCTCTTTGCTCTCTCTTTCCACTATGTGCATCAGCTTTGCGAGCTGCGGTTTCACTGAATGGCTGGAAGGCGATGAGCACATTCCACCTTCTGTCCCCGCCTCGTGGCGCGGAAGGGCTGGCTTCACTAGCCGTTAGCAGGAAAATATAGCAGGGCTTGGTGGAGTGGACATTCTCCCTTGCCACTTTCCCTGGTGCCACAAAAGCTCATATGAATTTGGTGACGTGGGTGACTCCCAACAGAACCTCACCAAGGGCATAGATGTGGAGAAGAAATTGGAATTGAGGTCACCATGACAGCAGGGCATGAAGGGCCACAGAATTTGAGATTTTTTTTGTAAGCTGGTCAATAAGGATGAAGAAGATAATGTTACAGAATTCCATTCTGGTCGGAGACTGCATAAGGCTGTCTTCTATGCTTAGTTTCATAATATATTCCTGAGTCAACCAGGTCCAAGAGATCTGACACATGCAGTCGGGAAATCTGAGCAACACTCTCAGAGATGCATCCAATAAACAGATTAAATTTGACTGTGTGGTCCCAGTCTTCTCAACTGAGCCCATAGCAAACTTATCTCTGGTCAGAGCTGGTTGAGGCAGAAAAATCCACAAATAAATGATTTTGATGGGAATTGAATCCAAAACCTTCCTGCCAGGAGTCTGCAACACTGACTACTGTACCACAGCTGCCTGAAGGTTAAACATTGAAATTGACTATTTTGCAAATTGCGCCGAGACAAAATAGTACATTGGAAAATATCATATTTGATCTGTTCCTCCACCACTTCCCCGAGGGAATTTTTTTTTCCACTTACAAGCTGACTCAAAAAATGGTAACAGGTTTGACTGACCTTGAGAAAGTCCACTCCCAAATACCCTTCTCATTTTTGTTGCCTTGGTTTGTTTTGAGTTTATGAAGAGATCAATATGACTGACCATCACAGAAAGAGCTGCACCCTTTTAAGTCTTTTTGCCTTTGTTTCGAGAACATGTACTAATAAATATGATCACTATCATTAGAACAATAAAACAAAGTTTACTGGTTTCAATTTCTTTTTCCTGGGGTCTTTGACTGATGTTGTTCTATGTATGAATACGACCAGTATAAGAGGAAGGGTGAGGTAATTCAGGGTTTCCTGACCCATTCTTTCAAATCCTCCTTTATGTGTGAATGTGTGTAGCTGTATGTGCGACTCCTCATTCTCTTATAATTCCAGGACTACCCTCACCCTCTTTTAATCTTCCCCTACTACACATACACAGAACAACATAAATCATACAACAATTTTGGCTTAGTTACCTAAATTTTGCCACATAATCTCAAAGTTTGTGTAAATTGTTTATCTCACAGCAGTGGAAAATGGAATATGACACAAAACTAAAAGCATAAGTGAGTCTTTCCAACAACTGCCTTAATAACTTACTGATGTTTCCATGAGTACGCCTTTTTACCGCAACTGCGTCTCTGGGTTCGAAGAGTGGCCATCAGTGATGGCTCATTCCCAAATAGAGGGCAGTGTGATTCTGTGTGGGCACTGTCTCCTGTGGCCCCACATCTTGGGCATGTGTAAGCCCTGAGGACAGGACACACCACCATGCCTCGCCAGTCCTGCCCACACACAGTTGGCATTAAGACACATCAAGTCCCGATGCGTGCATTTCAAGTACAATTTTGTTTCTGAGGTTCAGCTTGCAAGGATGAAGAAAAGTTCTTATGGGACATAAGGGAATTTGTGGCGGAGTGCGATTATTCCGATTATTTTCCGGTAAGACAAAATTCTTAAAGCAGGCCAGGCATGCGTAAAAATCATTCCGGTATTTTCCGGTAAGACAAAATTTCTTAATGCAGGTCGGGCATGCGCAAAAGCGCTTCCTTTTCGAAGTAACATGCTAGCAGTGAAGACGCCTCTCTGCTCTCCGAAAAAATTCTCTGCTCTCTCAAATAATTTGCAAGGTAAGATCCTCATCCATGCAGCCCTGATATGGCCCTTTGCGGTCGGCTGGGCTATAAGCAACATTATCTTATCTTATCTTATCCATGCAGTCTACACGGGTCTAACATGCCTCATGCCTTGTTACTTGGTCATTCCATCATCAAACGTTTTGCTCAGCATATTTGTGATGCAGATGATGTGCGTTGGAACGCAATATTAAGTTGCAAGACACTTGCTCTGTGGAGATAGTCGGCAGAGCTGGACTAACGTTACACGGTCTTCTGCGCGATAACCAAACTCTCCCAGGCATAATGAATACGCTTAAACAACGACCCAACATCATCTTTCTTCAGATAGAAGGCAACGATTTCTGGCTTGGGACAACACATGATGACTTAGCTATGGATATCTTGGCCTCTCTATTGAAAGGTAGATTCGGGGTGGAACGCGTCATGTTCAGGTTCAGGTTCAGGTTCAGATTTAAGGGCGATGATTGTTTCATCTTAGCCTCGCGGCTTTATATGCCCTTTTTTTTATATGCTATATCATTGGTCAGGTCGACAGCGAGCCCAGTTTTTATTTTCGACCATCAAAGTCGAACATGATGTCAGTTGTTATTTCAAGCTTATCGAAAAGATTTTTAAAAGAGTTAATATTTGGTGCACGTTTGATGTTCGGAGTTAGTTTATTCCAAATTGGTGCTATCCTCTGGCTGAAGAAAGGTTTCCTTACATTAGTATTAACTTGCTGTATTTGTACTTTGTCACAACTGCTACGGGTTATGTTGGTTAGTGCAGGTTAAAAAAAACAAAAACAAAAAAAAACATGCTTGATCAATATCATCTAGATTATTGAAAATTTTATAAGTTTGGATCAGATCTCCTCTTATCCTTCTGGCTTTGAGGGATGGCAACCTTAGGTACCTTAATCTGTCTTCATATGGATAATCAACATGTTCGGACAGTGGTTGCCAAGATTCAAAGCTGAACGATCCGGGAAATGTGGTTTTTATCACAGCGAGAAGCAACAGAATTCAACACATGCGCGCAACAAGTACTCCACCAGCAACACGCGGCATTTGAAGGAATCCCATACATCACATCATGGAACCACCTCGAATATTTTTCTCTTCAGAAGCTCCAAAGACATTGTTCCTGAGTGACGGCATGCATCTGTAAAATCAGGGGCAATTCAAGTTCTACAAATCAATCAGAGGAGCCTTGATAGTAGCATGCAACAAAGTACAAGGTAAAAACTGAATGCACACAAAGTAGTAGTTACACAGGGCAGTGATGTGTTCACACTAAGCATTACCACAAGTACTTATGTGATGTTGCTTGCTGTTGTTCCCTTTTCGGTCATGCTTTTACTATTTTGCTTACTCAGCACCAGTTGAACCAGACTGCAACAACCAGATCAATTTTTAAAAAAATTAAAAATTAAAAAAAAATTTTGGGGCGAAGGATGGATGCGTCATCTGTTAACACGGCAGGCCATTTTCTGTGCGCTTAGAACTTTCACGGCAGACTCTGATTTTTATTTCGGTTGCCCGTTTTATTATGTACTTCATCGGTCTGACCAGGATGTCCTATTACTACAGATTACAAGAAGTAGCTATTTCATGTCCCTCTTGTTTTGTTCGTCAATGCATGTTTTTCAGCAAGGTGGCCATGATATTGCCTGATATGATCCGTGATATGTTTTGCAGCAATGCGGCTAGGTTAGCCGTGACCTTGACCATGTTTGACTTTATGCAGCATGTTTTCTACTCATTGCAGCTACGCCAGCGGTGATCTTGCATGTTTCTCAGCAATGCAGCTATATTAACTGTGACCCGTGGTTGACCATGTTTTCTACCTTGTTTTCTTCTACTCAATGCAGCCACATCAGCTGTGATCTAGCATGTTTCTCAGCAATGCAGCTACATCAGCTGTGACCTTGCATGTTTTCTTTTACACTCAATGCAGCTACATCAGCTGTGCTCTTGCATGTTTCTCCGCAATGCAGCTATATTAGCTGTGCCCTATATTGTTTTATACTCAATGCAGCTACATCAGCTGTGCTCTTGCATGTTTCTCCACAATGCAGCTATTTAGCTGTGCCCTATATTGTTTTCTACTCAATGCAGCTACATCAGCTGTGCTCTTGCATGTTTCTCCGCAATGCAGCTATATTAGCTGTGCCCTATATTGTTTTCTACTCAATGCAGCTACATCAGCTGTGACCTTGCATGTTTCTCCGCAATGCAGCTACATCAGCTGTGCTCTTGCATGTTTCTCCGCAATGCAGCTACATTAGCTGTGCCCTATATTTTTTATACTCAATGCAGCTACATCAGCTGTGATCTTGCATGTTCTCAGCAATGCGGCGGTATTAGCTGTGACCATGTTTTCTACACAATACACCTACATCGGCTGTGATCCTGCAGGTTTCTCAGCAATGCGGCTATATTAGCCGTGACCTCCTCATCCCCGTGACTGTCAATTAACCGTGAATATGTTTTGGCATGTTCTCAACAATTTTTCCACAAGGTGGCTACATCAGCTGTGTGTTGGCATGTTTATATATAACTTTGCGTGTTTTTCCCGCAAGGCGGCTTCATCAGCCGGGACGCTCTGCTGCGTTAGCCGTTACTATGTGTCGCATGTTCCTCATCAAATTTGTCAGCAAGGCAGCGATATCACGCGGGTGTTTGCAGGTTATTTTAGCCACGACTATGACTGTTTCACACACTATCATATTGATTGATCCCACTGTCTAAACAGGGCAATACAAGTACACACAGGGTAAGCCCCTTTTCGTGGTCGGAAGAATTGGTGTTGACAGGTGCCAAAGACAAGACCACAGAGACGCCGACGGCCTACATTGAAGGTGGTGAGGCCATAGCGGCCAGACCCAGCGACACACGCACCCATGGGATCCAGCAGTCGTGCAGCCAAACAGTGACATCCCCACACGCCTACCATCACGATGGCCCCACCTTCCTGCCACACAACAGGCGACCACCACACCCGCAAGGCCCTCCCTGTGCCACCAGCACAACCAGGGGCCAGCACACGACGACGGCGCGACACGGCACAACAGGTGGCCACCACACCCACAACGGCCTTCATGGCACCACCGGCTCAACAGGCGGCGGCACAGACTGGCAGACCAGCATCGTGGGCCCAGTCCAAGACGCCCTACAAGGTCCTGGGGGCTCCCGGACCTGTGTGGAGGCTAACAGACAATGCTGGCGGACAATGGCGCAGCAAAAGCAACAAGAAAGAGGGCAACCCCCACAGACATGATGTATGTGTACAAGTTGCCCGTGTACAAAAGGAGCTGTTCACTGCATCCCCACAAGACATTATGTATGTGTACAAGCTGCTCATGTACAAAGGAGCGGTTCACTGATTATATAGTATGTTTTTGTAGGCAACATTATGTTCAGGGCGTGTGTACGCGGTGGATGTGTGTGCGCGCGCGAGCATGCTGGTGCGGGCAAGTGCGTGTAGGTGTACGTATGTTGATGACCTGGGAACGCAGAATTTGGTGCGTGTGTGTGCTTCTGCTCATAATTTTAGCTGTTGGATTGTTAAAACTTGAAAAGCGCCCGACCAGCCTACATGGTTAGGGTGGGGTTGCCATAGCAATTGTCATTATTATTATTAATTTTATGATGTCGTATCCTAATTTAGACGGTCAATGCGCTTAGGTCCACTACCTTTCGGTTATGACTGGGGGGTCAACACTTCATGCTCAAATGAGCAAGAAGTGTCTCATGGCGCTTTCCCCCCTTCAGTCAAACTCAAAGTTCAGATCCCAGGGGAATTGATGTTTTTAACCCCTTCAACAGTGTTGGAAAGAAATCGGCGCAAAGCGCTGGTCAGAAATGGAAAGAAATACTGGATTATTAGCCGTTACCCTGGCAAACAATGGTATTGTCCTTTTGAATCTTTTGTGATGTAAATGTTGAATCAGTTACCTGGCAAACAAATGTATTGTCCTTTTGAAGCTATGGGTGAGTTTAATCGTTGAAGTCCGTTACCTGACAACAAAAGGTATTGTCCAATTGAAGCTAAGGTTGAATTTATGCGTTGAATCCTCACTTAACAAAGTGATCAGAGAAAAACACTTGAAAGAATGGGACATAAAGTCAAGAAATTACAAGATAAAAAGAAATCTGATGTTTACAGGTCACTATTATATGTACCTGTCCAGATACCCACTGGGTATAATGCTGGTATATGAAGAAACTGGACAAATTATATTTTCACTCCTCGTGGAGTGGACCTAAGCGCAATATAACATCTTTGTGTCATGTGTTGCATGTATGCGGGAAGAGTGTGAAAGAGAAAGCATGTTGATCAGGGGTGAAGGAAGATGAGTGAGAGGATTGAAAGAGAACAGTTATCAATTGCCATGGACCTAACAAGAAGCATCAGCCACAAATGCTTGTCTGGTCACCCTTTCTGGCATGAACTTGAGTTTGACAGTTATAATGTTACGAGATTCAGAATAGAAATGGGTTGCATAATATAAAGTAGATTCAACGACAGCAACACTAACAACAGCAAACTCTTGTCTGATTTTCAGAGAAAACTTATTCAGTGCATATAGAGCTGAGTACAGTTTGATCAAATTTCACAGGTATAGCAGAGGTAAAAGTAAGGTGGTGTAAGGTGATTTCTTCACAGATATGGCAGAAGTAGATATGCAGAAAAAGAAGAGAGGGGCAGGTGGGGAGGGGAAGGTAACTATTCTCACCCATTTTCCTTTAAAATCTGGATTCTTCTTTGCTGTTATTGGAATGCTGGAAATTTCATAAAGATGTTTCAAAGATGTGCTGCTTTCGCGCATCTGTGTATGTGTGTGTGTGTGTTGTGTGTGTGTGTGTGTGTGTGTGTGTGTGTGTGTGTGTGTGTGTGTGCATGACTTGACCGAACCAAGCATGATAACTGAATCAGAAAAGGAGTTAATGTTTGTAAACTTTTTTTTTTCGGCTGGGAGAAAGGGATTGGAATGAGAATTTGCAAATTATTTTAACTGAAATTCTTATGAAAAAAACAACAAAACATGCCAGGAACTCAGTCTACAGTTGGACAGTTTGGATCCCTAAATTTAAACAAATAAGTTCTTTTGAACTTACCTTCAGTATATGTGTTGAATAGAACTCTCGTGTTTCTCCATTTCTCTTACAGAAGGCACACTGCACACCACCCGTATTCTGACCCATTCCTTCATTGCTCCCCCCGCTGCCGCAAGACGATGTCCTCAGCCTCCCTCTTTTATTGACCGAGCGATTAAAGACCACGATGGGGGAGGAGGAGGAGGAGGTGGTGGTCATGGTGGTAGTGTCTGTAGTTATGGGTGTGGAGTCCTCTACCATGTGCGCAGGGTCCTGCTCGGTCTTGATGATGGGCCGTGGAGGGACATTCCACTGGGCTGCACATCCTGCCACGTCTGGTCCGGCATTGGAGGTGGATGTCGACTGCACCTATCAAATGACAGTGCATACATATTCTGTCAAATTAAGGTTTCATTGTTTTTCATGACTTTCTACCAGTTGGAAAGAGAAATTAATATAAACTGATGGAAACTAGAAATAAAATGCTGTGGGAAAGGGTCAGGTAAAAGGTCCATCCATACCAATGCCAAACTTGCCCTTGAATGAGTGATTATGGGTTTGGGTGTTATGTGCTCAGCAACAGCAACAGAGGAACATAGACCTGGGGAACATAGGAGTCGGGGAAACATTGGTCTGGGTACACATAAAACTGGGAGTACAGAGAGCCAGGGAAACAAGGAGTCAGGGGAACATACACTGGTGGGGAACATAGAGACAGGAAAACAAAGGCATGCTCCCATCACAGACTATAGGCCCTTCTAGAACTGCGCCATAATGATATAGGGAATCAGCAGGCATTGTTCTGTACAATCTTGTCATGCAGTCCCAAACAGACTGGAAATCCAAAGCAATATTTTACGTTGTTTTTTTTTCTTCTATTCTTATGTCTGTTTCATTTCAGTACAGCCCCCAGGTCAGTTCCAGGTCTTGAGCCTTTCGTCACAGCAGATACCAGAAGACCAGAACTCGTTTGTCCCCTGAACGACAACTGTTGGGAGTCTTTGAAATGTCGATCAAAATGCAAAGATTGGAGGTTTTTTGCTTGTCATTTACAAGAAACAGCCATCATGTTGTGCTGTAACTTCATTCCTGCTGTTGTTTTCCACCATGGTAAATTTCGGCTCAATCATTTTTTGCACTCAAGCCTGATCCTGTACTTTGACCAACATGGAGGCTGAAGAGATTGAAGAATTTAAAAAGTGCACAGAAAAAAAGAATCACACCAAACGGAATGTAAACATGCCCTGACAGAACAAAAAGAAATTTTAGAGAGATGGCAAGAATTTTCTTTCTTTTCAAGTAAACTAATTTTGTTCATTTGGTACGAATCGGAAAAGTCAACAGTCAGTATGTTCTTTCTGTTGAAGAGAGGGACGAAGAGCTTGTCAGTGTCCATGCCCACCAACATGGCGTTCTTCTGGGGATGCAAAAGTGTAAGTAGTCATAGAATGATCACATGTTCGTATTGTTGTGGGCTATGACAGTGTTAATCTTTATCGTTCATTTCACTCTCTCTCACCCTCTTGTTACGGTGGGCCACTGCAATCTTGATCTTTCTTAATTATTTGATTTATTCTCCATCTCTGTCCCTGTCTCCTATTACTCTCTCTTTGTCTGTGTCTCTCTCTGTCTAGTATTATTGCAGGCTACTGCAGTCTTAATCTTTATTACCTTGTTTCATTCTCTCTCTGTTCCTGCCTCTGTCTGTCTGTCTGTGTCTGCATGTATGTGTGGCTGTCATGTAACTGAGGGTCACTGCAGTCTTAATCTTTGTAGTTTGTTCATCATCATCATCTTCTTCTTCTCATTCTCTCTCTCTTTCTCTCTCCTTCTCTTAGTATTAGTGCGGGCCACAGCAGTCTTACGCTTCATGGTTTGCTTGAGTTGTTTTTCTTCTATTCTCTCTTGCTTCCTTTCTGTCTCCCTCTCTTCTGCCACTCTTCAATTCTTGTCACCCTGCCTGCCTCATGCTGTGTGTTGTGTGTGTGTGTCTCTCCCCCCCCCCCCCCCCCCTCCCCTCTCATCCAACCACTCTCTTTTTTATACACACACGTACACATGCTTTAACACATGCAGTTGTGCAAGCACACACACACACACACACAGACAGAGAAATGCACTCGTGTGCATACGTGCTAACATATGCATGTATACACACATTCTCTCTCTCTCTCTCTCTCCCTCCCTCTCTCTCATATACTCACACCCACACCCACTCACACATGAACTCACACACATGCACAAGCACACACTCACTTTACTCATCTGTTAAGCACATATGTATTAGCCAAAATCTGTGTAACAATCAAATTTGGAAAATTCTGACTTGTCATTTACAGCAGATGACCCATGTCTGTGGTCATAGGAAAGGGGAACAAACTCTGTGTACCTAAGTATATGCAAGGTTCAAGATTCTACATGATTAAAATTTTCATACTAAGGTTTTCTGTTTACTTATTTGTTCTTTTTTTTTCTTCTAATAAAATTACCATTAATCTAACATACTTACCATGGCTCACTAATGCAATAAGCGGCAGCAGTTTGCTTGACCTCACAGGTGCCAGCATTAGTAAGCCACGGTACAGTATGTGTAATTAAAAGAAAATTTTTCTTCTAAAATTGTGTTTAATCTAACATATTGACCACACGTGTGTGGCTCACTAACGCAGGAACATACGAGGTCAAGCAAACTCCTGTCGCTTATTGCATTAGTGAGCCACAGCCACAGTATAGTATGTGTAATTAAATCGTATTTTTTTTAATGTTCAGCTGATTCCTGTAACCTTGAACTTTGCCAAGTCCCATCTAAACATATGCAGACTGAAAAGTACAAAGACCAGCTACTTGTACTCAAGATTTCAGGGTGATTTTTCTGCTGTCAAGCTTTCCCTAGAGTCCCCCCCCCCCCCCCCCCCCCCCTGCTCCCCCCCTTCCGCCTAAGCTGGTGAAAAATCCGAAGATTCTCCACTGCCACATTACAACTCCCCAAAACTACACAGAAAAGGTTCAGTTTGTATTTGATGAAGAAATTGGGCAATTCATGAAGAAAATTTGTTTAAAAAATCATTATAAAGAGCGCACATTTTCGCGATGTACCCCCAAAGAAGTCACGGGGTCATGCCATTGGTCCCAAGGTCATTGGTCCCAAGGTCCATTGCTCCCAAGGTCGTTGCTCCCAAGGTCCATATAAATCTGTGAAATATATAACGGACCTTGGGACCAACGAACCTTGGGACCAACGGACCTTGCGACCAACGAACCTTGGGACCAACGGACCTTGGGACCAATGGACCTTAGGACCAATGACACGCTCCCGAAGTCACAATGGGTTTCCCGTTGCCCCATACAACCAACCATTGCGACCCTTCTTCTTCTTCTTCCTAAAATACTGGTTCACTCAAAAACGAGTAGGTCACCAGCGCGCATGTTAAAAAGTAAATAAAATAACATAAAACAGTGCGACTCAGACTGTTGGCCCCTGGAGCAAATTTGGCAACAAGGGGTCTCACTCGATATTCAAGAAGTTAAAAGCAATGGCCAAATTCAGGCCCAGGTAATAGTAAAATATCTGGGAAGTAAAAATAGAAAATCGTCAATATGCAGATCTCAAAAACTGTCGAATCAATTTGTTTTTTAAAAATGAGATTGCATTTGTGCAATCTTGATGGCACCCGGCAGTGAGTTCCACAGCCGTACAGAACTGGGATAAAAAGAATGTAAGTGGCTGTCAATATTTGATGCGGGTATAGTATAACATTGACCGCCACTCCTGGTGCTACTTTTATTCAATACTAGTTGTTCCATTGGAATATCAATTACTTTAGCTCTGTCTTTGAAGAAGATGTTAAGTTTGATAAAACTCTTCTCTCTTCTAAGGGTTTCCATTCTAATCTCCTCATGTTCTTCCTAGTATTCCCCTTTTCTCTGATGTGGTTCCCAGTTACGAACCGTGCTGCTCTCTTCTGAATCTTTTCAAGGTTATCAATGTCCTTATAGATGGTAAGGATCCCAAACTGAGCAACCATATTCCAGTACTGGTCTAACCAGTGTTTTGTAGCAGTCGTCTTTAACCTTTTGGGGGCAGTCATCGATATTCCTGTATAAGAAAGCTAAGATGTTATTTGCTTTCTTACATACTAAATTGTAATGTTCTTTCCATTTGAGACGACTATCTATAATCACGCCTAAATATTTTGCAGCATTAGTTTCTTTAAGAACAGTATTATGGATAGAATAATCTGATTTAATTGGTGAGCGTTTGTTACATATACGCAACACTTGGCACTTTTGGGGATGAAATTCCATTTTCCAAGTTCTTTCCCACTCTTGTAAAGCGTTTAGATCTTCTTGTAGAATGCGTGTATCATTCTTGCTTCTGATTGTTCTATATACTAAGCTGTCATCTTCAAAAGCCTTATAGTAGTTCCAGGAGAGAGATTTCTACTTATGTCATTTATATAAATTAAGAAAAACAAGGGCCCCAGAACAGTTCCCTGTGTACACCTGACAAGACTGGTTTACAATGGGATGTCGACCCTTCCACAACAACTTTCTGCGTTCTCCAACGAGGAATGATCTAGCCCATTTTAGCAAAGAACCGCCAATGCCGATGTGTTCTAATTTAAGCAGCAGGCCCTCATGGTCAACCTTATCAAAGGCTTTAGAAAAGTCTAATAATATTGCATCTATTTGCTGTCTGTTGTTAAGACAGATATTAAAATCATTGAGAGTTGTTATAAGTTGAGTCTCACAACTCCTTCGCTGTCTAAAACCATGCTGGGCATTATTTAAGAAGTCATATTTGTCAAGATGGTCCATTATGCTACTATTATATTATGTGTTCAAGTAGTTTAGCTGATATGGATGTAAGAGATACAGGTCTATAGTTCTCTGCTTTTGTTTTGTCACCCTTTTTGAATAAGGGAACAATGCTCGCATCTTGCCACTCATCAGGTATTACTCCCTGGTCCAGTGAAGCTTGGTAAAGTAGTTGGTATACCTCACTCAATTCATTGGCACATAATTTTAAGAGCTTGCCAGAACGCCATCGGGACCAGTAGCTTTGTTTTCATTGATGTTGGTCAGTAACTTAAATTACTCCTGCTTTGTTTACTTTGATGTTTTGCATTTCAGGGAGTTTATCATCATCCTTTAGTCTAACGTTAATTAAAGGTTTGGGATTTGAGAAAACTGAACAAAACTGCTTGTTTAGTAAGTTTGCTTTCCCTTCAGGGTCCTGTATTAGGTTATTCTGGTTGTTTCTCAGGTCTGGAATCCCAATGTTGTCCTGTCTCTTACTCCTTATGTAAGACCATAATTTCTTGTTTTGATGATCACCTTCAGAAATCATCGAATTAACATAATTGGAGTGAGCAAGCCTACATTCTCTCTGACACCTTCTCTTAATATGTTTATACCTAACCAGTAATCTTTCTGAATTAGGATGTAGTTTCAATTTCTTAAAGAAACGATGTTTCCTTCTCAACAAACGTTTAGTTTTTGTAGTAATCCATGGCTGGTGGTTCTTGCTTGAAGTTATTTTAGTAGGTATGTTGTCATCCATAATAAATACCAAGTTAGTTTTTATACACTTCCAAAGGTCACTGACATTATCTTTAACACTATGGGACCTAAAAAAAAGATGACTGAAATCATGAGTATCCCTGCGCAATTTTGGTAAATCTGCTTGGTTCCAGAGTCTAATGGTACGTTTAGGGGGTTTTCTTCGAAAGGGTTGAAAGTTGCTCTCTAAGAGAATTATGTCATGATCACCTAGGCCTGCAATTAATTCCTGTTTGCCTAAAGTGCCCGAGTCAGCTCGCGATGGTGACGACAGCCAACCTCTCCACTTGCCATCAGATTGTTGTGAGAGTGCCAGTCAGTTCATTATAACTGATCACATTTTTATTTCGTATATTTACTCTACACGTACGCGTAAATAATCCATTATGGTCTGAACACGTTCGGAACACCGAGATCAGATTATATCCCAAAAAACAATACTAGTACGAAAACAAAACAAAACGTGACAGCAGTTAAACTAAACCTACTGATAGGGCCTAACGGGTTCTCGATTTGTCAAGATCTGAGATCGTCAACAAAGTCAGTGTGGATCTAGTTGCAAAGTGAGACGACTACAGGCGGAAATCTAAATAAATCTCAAATAAATGATAGCGAACCGCCCAGAGAACGTGGACAAACGAGTCACAAAACAAAACACAACGCGTTTCGACCTCTTAGGTCTTCGTCAGGTGATATATAAACGAATAAAACAACGAAAATTCACTTAGCTTTGATCGCTTCAGATCGCTTAGGGTTCAGCGCAAGGAAGAAGGCGTTGAACCCTAAGCGATCTGAAGCGATCAAAGCTAAGTGAATTTTCGTTGTTTTATTCGTTTATATATCACCTACCGAAGACCTAAGAGGTCGAAACGCGTTGTGTTTTGTCTTGTGACTCGTTTGTCCACGTTCTCTGGGCGGTTCGCTAACATTTATTTAAGATTTGTTAAGTCAGTGTGGACTAGACTATAGAGTCTTATGTTAACTTATCCAACAAAAAATTTAGACATAGGCCTACTTTTCCGGTGAAAAATTAGTCATACAGTTGACTTGTCTTGCAAAAAAACTAGTCACACGGTCGACTCGTCTGGCAATATGTAGTCGTAGTCTACTTGTCCGGCAAAAATTTGGTTATACAGTCGATTTGCTCCCTTTGAATTGAAGCAACGACCAAAGTATCAGTTCACTGGTTTTGGGAAATTGAAGCAACGACCGAAGTATCAGTGCACTTGTTTGGGAAATTGAAGTAACGACCGAAGTATCAGTGCACTGGTTTTGGGAAATTGAAGCAACGACCGAAGTATCAGTGCACTTGTTTGGGAAATTGAAGTAACGACCGAAGTATCAGTTCACTGGGTTGGGGAAATTGAAGTAAAGTGTCCAGTTATCAACTTGTCGAGTACACTTCACTCACATTTATGTAACATGCAGCCTCTATTTTGGCTGCCTTACTTCCAGGCATTTAATGACGGTGATGAACATTCTTGTTGCTTATAGCCCAGCCGACCGCAAAGAGACATAATATTGTCAGGCTTGTCGCTCCTTTAAGTCGACTCTCAAAATAGATTGCACACACACACACGCACACCTCATTATACAGGTTTTCTAAAAACAGGTCGGAATTTCGTTATCAAAAAATTTGTTCAGTAAAGTCTTGGATCAGATTAAAAAACAAAAAACAAAAAAAGCGTTGATCTAAGAAACGTCAGGTGAAACATCTCTGAACAAAATTTCAATGGAGCCTGTGTAAGTCTTTAAGCTTACATCTGATATCATCATGCAAGTCCCAACACTATACAAACAAGTTTCACTTTTTCACCATTTAGAAAATACGAGTGGGTGCCAAAGGAGTCATGTGTGCAAGCGGCATTAGACTGATACTACCGTACGGTCGCAGTGAAACACGCTAACTACTCTTGAAGGTCTGGTAGGATTTGGGCAATAATCATAAACGATAACAACACCTATAAGCTCACCTCATTAGTACCGAACAAAAAACTTCCAAAGTCGATACAGCCTTCGAAAAGCCTGTATTCCCCGTTCATCTTCGACATACTCACTGTTGTCCTGATGCCCAGAAAAGGAACAATAGGATGGCAAGTAAAGCAGTATGGGCGCAAGGGGGATGGGAGCTGAGTGGAAGAAATAGGAAGGGAGAAGGGTATGGAGCTCAGAGAGAGAGAGAGAGAGAGAGAGAGAGAGAGTGAGGGGAGCAGGAGTAGGAAATGGAGGTAGACATGATATTGAGTTGAGGGCTAAGAGAGAGAGAGAGGGGGAGGAGGGGGGGAAGGCAGGGGAGAGGGGGAAGGCAGGGAGAGGAAGAAGGGAGGAGCATAGGTCCAGCGATGCTGACAGACATGCCCACAGTCCCAGAGTATCTATATCATCCAACAGCCCTAGGCGGCGGTTTTCTTTGGGCCGAAACGTAGGGGAAACAAAAAGACCGACTGCAGATGTTCATTTTAGCAGCGGTGGCGTAACGGATGTGACTTCCGTTCTGCGCAATATCTTTATAGACTTAACGGGATGACCAATGTGCATGTTTTGGTGCTCCGTGGTGGCTGTTTTCATCTCCCGCTCCCCATTCTCCTCGTTTTCCACTCGCTTTTGCGATCCCCCTCCTCTGTAAACTTTCTCAGCTTCCCCTCCGCTTCCCCCGGAGGATTCCAACAGGCACAAACATAATAAAGAACAATACATACACGCATACAAATTCACACACACACACACACACACACACACACACACACACACACACACACACAAGCACACGTGTACGTGATATATGCGCGCGCGCGCTCACACACACACACACACACACACACACACACACACACACACACACACACACACACACACACACACCACCACCACCACCACCACACCACACATGCATGACTACATGTACACACGTGCAAATACACAGTCGCACGCGCACACACATTCGCACGCGCACACACACACACACACACACACACACACACACACACACACACTCACACACATACACACACATACACGCGCGCGCGCATTTTATCTTACTTTGACCCACCCTTCATTTACCGACTGACTTTAACAATAACGCCAATAACTATATGCACACAGCCAAATGAAAACCGTAAAAAAAACCCAAAAACCCAACAACAAAAACACGCACACACACACACACACACACACACACACACACACACACACACACACACACACACACGCACGCACGCACGAACGCACGCGCACGCACGCACGCACGCACGCACGCACGCACACACACACACACACACACACAGGTAGATGGCTCAGTGAAATCAACTCTGTTACTGACTTGCCAAAAAGTCTTAAAAATGAGATGTGAAACTATTTGTTTTATTCCCCTCCCTCCCTCCCTCCCTTCACCCCCCTCCCTCTCTCTCTCTCTAACTTACCCCCTTCATGTGGGACCATTGCCTACACATGAATAAACCATTGTCACTCTCTCTCTCTCTCTCTCTCTCTCTCTCTCTCTCTCTCTCTCTCCTCTCTCTCTCTCTCTCTCTCCCTCTCTCCTCTCTCTTGTTATTCTACCTTAATAGATGTAGCCTAATCTGATTCACTCTAGGCACTCTGGGTTTAGGGAAAACTCAGTCTTGTCAAAAAGCACAGACGCAAGTAATCAATTATTGACTTGAAAATCAATAACAGCGAATCAACAGGATCATTTTAATTGATTTTGCCAAAGAAAAAACAAACAAAAAAACTTTAGCCACCTCCTTAATTTAAAGAAATTTGCCTTTTCTTTTGGCCTCGACAAAAATACTATCCAACTTCCATTCTTTGATCCTGACAGATATACATGTATTTCTAAATCTGATTTTAGGACAGTAGAATATGGTACAGTGCAGGATACATTATAGAACCTCACTATTTTCTTTGTTTGTTGGAGATTTGCACTTGACAGTAAGAACGACTTGGGAATTATTTGCAGGCGACAGTTCAATTCATGTCAGTGCTCTTCCATTAGCAGGAAGAAACTGTAGGGAGTTAAATAGCAGGACTTCAGGAAAGAGGTCTCCCTCATACAAGTGTCTAGGTCCTGAATTGCTTACAGTCTAAGGGGCCAGGTCATGAGTTCTAAATGCCTTTCTTTTGTCAGAAATGTTTCTTATGCTGCTGGGATTCAAAATTGCACTTTCTATATCTCCTTGTAATGGATGTCTTACGCATATATCTATCAGACACCTGTTCTAATTTGGGCAATTTCAGCATTATGACTATCACTTTTGTTCCTCCTTGACTAGATCCATCTGGACCTCTTTTCAGCTGCCATTGGTGTTGCTTTTAGGACTCTGGTCCTCTCCGTACCGGAAATCTTGAGTTGCCTTATTAGCTCATAATAAGATGAGCATACAACCTTCTTACTCTTGTCTCTACAGCTAGGGTTTTGTCTTTGAAGCCGTACTTTAGTCCATTTTGGATTCATGTAGCACCGTGGGTTCAGTCAACGTCATTTGTTTGGATGTGTTCAATGAAAAACTATATCCGGTCCCATGCCACACTTCCTGATGACCTGTGGATGGTTTTCCTATTTAGGAACGTCTGCTGTGCACTCCCAATCATCCACTCCATCCAGAAAACCCAGATTCCATGCACTGAATATCACAGTTGTTATATGGTAGCATTTATGGCCTCCTGCTATGTAAGACGTCGTCTCTGGAGCTTCTTGTGGTGTAATGTTTCTTTGGCCCACATTAACAACATGTATGATTTCTTTAAGCACTTGTTTGTTCCTCCATGCATACATTCCTTGGATTAGTGCTGTTTTGCATGAACTCAGAACATGTTTCATCGTTTGTTTGCCCTGAGAGAGTGGGCATACAGGTCATGTGATTTCCTCCACTTCGTCCAAGAGCGGGTTATATGCTGTATTTCGTTCCAGCTGAGAGTTCTTTGTAGTGTACTTTCTTACATAGTCCATTGCCTTTGTTGGCATTGCAGGACTACCATCTGAGTTCTTCTTTATATATCTCCTGTATTACTATATCTCTTTGTCTTTCCCATTACCTTTCACTACCACTTTCCTTCCGTCAATCCCAATCCTTGCCTATTGGCTTGTGTGTCCTGTTCTTTCCGTGACCTAAGTTTTCCTTTGCCACGTCAGCTCGGAGTTGCTCGTTTGCGGCTCTACTTACATTTACAGCACCTGTTACTTTTGTGGGACCTATTACAGTAAGTGATTGATATTCAGTTGATTTTGGGCAATCATGTGCGGCGGAGTTGGTCTTAGCTGAGGGCAGATGTTCTGACTGATCCTGACATCTTTGTTACTGCACCCAATAAGAAATCAGCTATTGCCACTATAGTGATTACTGAGCAGAGATCAACGATCACGCATTGAGTGTTTACTGAGAAGAGCTAATTTTCCCGACTTCTACACCATTTAAGGCTGCTTTTTAAGACTGCAACATCTGACTGATTTCACATCTGATACTATGAAGGGAAACTGCGTGAAGAGTGGAAGATATATTCACAGACTGAATGAAAAAATGCATTTGATGCATGGCTGCCAAGTTCGCAGATGCAGAAAAGAGAGACGTCACTGTGGCCCAGTACAAAGAAATCATGCCTTCCAGATATATAAAGTTTTTCGGAGAATACACTTTCCTCAGGTTTACAGCATAACCTTGGAAGTCTGGAACGCAGTGTCAGAACGATTTTACAAACGAGAAGCAAGAGAAGTCACTGAGGAAACGCCAGCAAAGATAATCCACTGTATCGAGAAACCAAGAAGTGTCAAATTTTCCGACGTAGCTGATACCAAAGTATGTCACCTCTCCTCGCTTTTTGTCGTAGAGATATAAAAAAAAACCCCACACATTCGACAAGACAGACAAAGGGTGTTCTGTGTCTACTCCTTTTAATACACGTTGTGCATGTTAATGTGTATGTGTTAGTAGGTTGCAAATGAGTGGTCAGTAACTAACAAACAAAACAATCACAGTTGAGGTTACTGATGGGCATTATTTATGTTTATATTCTATCAATTGTGAGATGATGAGGACTTAAATAGCAGACTAACAAGCGACAGAAAAAGTACTTGTTAAAAACACACACGGTACCATGTACATGCCAGCGTCATTTTGGTGCCCCGCTCGTAATGGTGATGTAAATGTAATCATGTTCTTGAACCACACACATGTAAATGCTGTTTTGGTGCCATGCTTGTAATGATGCCGCGAATGTAAACATGCCCTTGTGCCGCAAACATACAAACACCATTTTTGTGCCGATATTTTAATGGCCCTTATCCACTGCCTCCTGATCTTTCTGTTTCTGCCAATCTTCAGCTTGCGCAGGATTTAAATCATAGCTTGTCTGCAGAATCCTAAATCTTTGTTAATATTCTCGCCTTCACCACTTTGTACCCTTCAAGGATGGGCTGAAGACCTGACGACGAAATGCGTGTGTACCGTAGACAAAAACACCACAACATGTCAACAGATACTCTTTTCTTGATTTCTTGCATTAAAATTAAAGAATTTTAATACATAGGCATTATGGTTTATCCTTCTAGGGCAGATCATGTTGCTTACCAAAGGAAACGAACATCTCAGAACGTATTCAAGTTATCTAAAATTAAACGTCTTAAAATCGTTTCTGGTATTTTTTTTTCAAACCAGCGTCCAGTCTTTCGTAGATTATGTCTTGGCTATAAGGAATACCATCAGCGACCTGTAGATTTTAACCTTCACTGGAGGACTTACGGGGTTTTTTCTCAAAAACACTGAAGCTTGTCATAGCAGAGTCCTACTAGACAGCCTCGTTTTGACCTTGCCGTGTCCTACATAATCCATCAAACGATGTTACTCAATTGTTCTGAATTCTGTTTATTCCCAACACACACTCTACCTCTTCCCCCCTCTCTTACCAAATACAAACTTTCTCTTTTATGATCTCTCTCTCTCTCTCTCTCTCCTCTCTCTCTCTCTCTCTCTCTCTCTCTCTCTCTCTCTGTCTGTCTCTGTCTGTCTGTCTGTCTGTCTCTCATTTCATTAGTAACACTAAAATGTAAGTATACCTATAACATGTCAATATGAAACTGTTTACTGTCATTTGTCAGTGACAGAACATACATTTTTCATCATTATCCCATGACCGTAAGTCGCACGCGTGCTGTGACGGTTGGTCAGTCAGGGATCTTCACAGCACTCTGTCCTCAATCATGTGAAACAGGGTGGAAATGCCTTGCCTGGTCCGACTCGAAACGTTATTGATGTAAGACTTTTCGTTCTGCCTCTGAAACGTCCACCCGTCATTGTATCGTGTAGAATGGTCGGTATTGGACAGGGAATCACGCAAGAAACATGCCCCGTATCAGACAAGCCTACAGCGTTCAATGAAGGTGAGCAGGCATTCTTGTCTGACTACGTAACTACACTTGCTGCACAATGTCATCATTTCTCTTTCCTCCATGTACAAAACAGCTCGATGTCGTCTGAAACACTGTTCTTAAACGTCTCGAGCGTCCAACTCGATCACGCATCTAAACAGGAGAATGAACGCCACCAGCGGCTAGTAGAGTATTAACTTCACTTAAAAGCAGATAAAGTCACACTACGATGAAAATCAACCGGAAGCTCTCTGCTCCCTCATAACTGACCTAGTAGTGAAATTTCTTTCAGTTTTAATGTTCGTGTTTGGATTTTCATTTTTGCGTTGTTTTTTCTATTTTAATCCTGTACGGAGCTGACAATTATGTAGCGTTCTGCGTGCCTGACTGTGTATGTGTCTTCGTATTAAGTAGGCTGAATTTTCTAACCCAATGCTTCTTTTTCACATTAATATTTTAGTTAAAGTCAGGCTTTAGAAAGGATTTAGACCTTTGATTTGAGAGAGAGAGAGAGAGAGAGAGAGAGAAACAAAACCCTCTCGATGAAGGCGTAAATCCGAAAACGAAATGAACAACGTCAGCGGGACGCATCGTTGTCGGATCAAGTGATGTTTCAACCGCGGCGGTCGGCGGCGCGGCCCGTCAATCGCCGCTTTCATCTACGGCTTTGACCCCATCCTAGTTGATTTCAATGAAAGCGTGTTCACGAACTTGTTTTGTCTCACCGTCTGTATAGAACGGCATGTGAAGTTGATCTGGTAGTTGATATCGAGTCTAACATTCTATAGAACTTACTTGTCTCTCAACAGCTTGGCCGCAACAGATTATTGTTAGGCTATTGTCTATTGAAGCGACGCTCAGTTCAGCAGCCCATTGAAGCAATGGTCTATTTAGGCCTTGTTCCACTGAAGCAATGGTCTGTTCAGGCGATAGACCACTGAAGCAATGGTATTTAAGCGATAGTCCATTGAATCGATTGACTATTGTTGCAATGTTCATCGAGGCGATGGTCCATAGAGGATGGGGGTATAATGGGAGGATGGTGGGGTTGGGGGTATGGGCTGGGGCAAGAACTACTCTAATGGAGATAAAAATGCACAGGTGATATAATTCCCGGTGATGTTTTGAATTGTACAGTGTTTAGTCTAGCGCACTTTTGACTTTGACTCGCCTCTGTGTGTGTGTGTGTGTGTGTGTGTGTGTGTGTGTGTGTGTGTGCGTGCGTGTGCGCGCGCGCGCGCACACACACACGCGCCTCTCTTTTACTTCCCCAAACATTCAGCTAGTTCGTGATAACGCTGTGAATTTTGATGTCCGGTACAGAAGGCTTCATTGACAGCTTTTTAACTCCGAATTCGTCAACCTCTCCATGATGTAAGATGCCATCCAATAACACGTACAATACTGGACTGCTCACTGACAATACTGATAACGAAGAATCATGCTTGCCCCCTATCTCAAACAGCGCGATTCTCCTGGGAAGTGTTGAGCGAGTGAGAGAGACAGCACAAGGGAGGAGGATGAAGGTAGCGGAGGTGCGGAGGGTGTGTGTGTGTGTGTGTGTGTGGAAGAGACAGGAAAGACGACTTCCACTGGGACAATCCCTCCAACAACTTCACTGCACGACTGAAGGATCTCCTAGAGTCCTTTGGTCTGCGTCAGTCTGTCTCTTCCTCCACTCACAGATCGGGCCACATCCTGGACTGGGTCATTCATCCTGATGGTGACCTGGTTGACTCAGCCACCACCAGTTTGACCCTGACCTCTGACCACCATGCCATCTTAGCCAAGCTCAACATTTCTGTTCCTGTCAAATCTCCCAGGTTCGTTGAAACCAGGGACTTTGCATCTGTGGACCTTGATGCGTTCCGGACTGACCTGCTGCTTTGTCTTCAGTCATCACCTGCTCTTTCTGCTGAACTGTTCCATACCCTCATCCAGGACGTTCTTGATCGTCATGCTCCTGTTCTTCGACGGAGGATCTCCAGCCGCCCACCTTCGCCTTGGTTTCCAGCAGTTGCCCCGCAAATTCTGGACGCTAAACGTGCTAGGCGTGGTGCAGAGAGACAATGGATTAAGAGCGGTCTTGAGGTCCATAAACAGATCTTACGTGTTGCAAACAATGTTGTCAACGAAATTGTGCAGCAAGCCAAATCAGCATTCTACAATGCCAAAATACTTGCATGCACTTCGAGCAAGCAATTGTTCAACCTCACAAACACACTCATAGGGAGAATTAATCCTCTCCTCATTCCTCCTACTGCCATGTTTTT
>CM031609.1:42149815-42162315 GCA_018398815.1 Conus ventricosus
TGGGAAGTTTTGAGCACTATCTAGTCAATAACACATCATTTGACAACAACTGCTGTTGCAAATGTGGTTTCTGTTTGTAAATAGCAACAATTCCAGCCCAAACATTATGTATGTATGTATCTATCTATATATAAAATCAATGTTGTTTCTTCATCTAAAAAAATAAAAAAATATCATGCTGAGTGCAACGATGAGCAAATGTGACCATGAAAAGCAGGACTATCCATTTAATATTTTTGTGGACGATTTTGGGGTCCATGTAGCCTTGAATTCATCATGACAGCTTCAAAAGCACTGTAGTCTGTTCAGATGTATCTGCACTCACTTCAACCTTCAGTGGCACTGTGCGAGTTGACAAAGAAGCTGTGATTTGGCGCTGGTATTAAGTATGGCGAATCCAGATTTTCCTTCCTCAGGTAAGTGGCTATAACAGTCAGTTAAAAAAAATTTTTAAAAATTAAAAAGAGAGACATGGACAACTAGCTACTAGATTTGTACACAAAATTTGGTGTGATTAAGACTTGCTTCATCTGCTTGGTAATTTCAATTTGAAAAAAAAAGTTCACTGTTTTCAAAATTTCAATTTGGTTGGCACTTAAAAAAACAAAGAATGTTGTAGTTCAGGGAATGTTAAATAGATCAAACCTTGGCATAAAACAGTTGAAAAGAAATAAAGAGAATTAGTAAAGAGTGAATCCAGTGCCCTTAAATTCATCAACTTGTTCCAGACCAAATTTCATGTAGATAGTCGGGTTTTACTTTTTACACATTGTTGCTGTGCAGTGTTTTACATCACAGACACACTGGGAGGTTGCTGGTACAATCCCATCAAGATCCAAGTTTCTTTTCTTTCTTTCTGCGTACGCAGGCTGATACTCCTGCGGACACTCCCTGTATAGCCAGGCAGTGGAGTTTTGTGTGTATGACCCTTTTTTATCCCATTAAGGCAGCCATACTCCATCTTCGGGGAAGGTGCATGCTATGTGTCACGTGTCATCCATACCAACGGCCAAACTGGCCTTCTCTTCCGAAAGTTGGTGATGGGATTTTACGTGTGTGCAAGATGTTATGCGTGCGTTCACACACGGAACCTCGGTTTATAGTCTCATTCGAAGGACTATATGGGGAATGGAGTCAGAACCAATGTTAACTCCGAGGGAAAATCCCCCTATACCGAAATTCGAACCCGCAACCCCAGGATCACGAGTCCGGCGCTCTACCAACTGAGCTATCCGGCCCCCTTAAGATCCAAGTGTGCTGTTTCTCGAGCCCTGGCAAGTTCCTATCCACTGCTGAATGTGCTAAAGGCTGAACTAGGAAACCTGACCAACTACAGTTGTGTCTTGTCCACTTCAAAAAGGGTTTCTACAAAGTGCTGCAAATATTTTCTGAGCACACTGCTGGTACCTGTATCTCTCATGCCTGGTTGACGTCAGGATAAATGGTGAAAGAAAACAGTTCTATCCTGGCACAGGTCTCAAGCCAGAAAAGGATTTTAACAAAATCGCCGTCGTTCTCACACATTGTGAGCAAGTCATCCTCTTATCACCAAAGTGGAATAAAAATACCGAAACCCAGATAAAAAAAAAAATTTTATTTCAAATTTGAAAAGGAAAGGAAAACCAAACAACAGGCACACACATTTAAACTGACCTTTCCTTTTTCATCTACACAGTTGATATTGATCTTGGTCTTGAAGTACACGTCTGGTGGTTCATCGGGGTACTTCTGTCCACAGTTCATCTTCAAGGTGTAGATCCGAGACTCGTAATTAGTCTGTGCATACAAACAGCACAAGTCATTCAAATCAACCAGCAGAACAACATGCACAGCTACCAGCCTACAGCTGGTCGTATCATGGTTAATTATAGCCTCTCTGACCATGGGGGCCATATCAGGGTTGTAAAATCAAGTTTCAAACAAAATTTAAAAAAAAAAAAAAAAAAAAATTGAAGACTCTAATCCCAAACCAAGTCCATTCATCATTCTGACTAGCCATGGTGGTGCAGTGGTTAGAGTTGCAGCTTGCAGATACAGAGGATGTAGGTTTGAGTCCTATCAGAGACCAACATTTTGTGGGAATTTCGGTTGGCTTCTAATCACAGCTGTAAATCATTTGAGGATCGGCTCAAACACTCTAGAACCACACAGTTCAGTTTCATTTACTTGATGGATGCAAGTTCAAAATGTACAATAGGGCAGCGACATGCCCATTATGGACTGTAAGAAAATACTAAAAGACCTGATATAAGTCAAATATCAATATCCACATTTTGGTGGTATGGAGGAAAGCAAATTCTCAGAGATAGAACCATGTAAAATAAGTTCTTGAAATTTGTCAGCCTGACGTGGGATTCTCTGGTTCAGACAAGAATTTTAAGTAACAAGTTAGTCAGTTAACAAGTCTGTAGTCTGTAGTGGGTAAGAGAGGATTCCCAGCCTTGGCATACAGGTTATACAGAGCAAATGCATAGAAAGCCTCCAGGCAGACTGGAGCCCTTCAAGGTGTTAGAATGGAGAACTTTCTCAAAGGAAGGTTTGAGATTGGTATGTCATACAGCCATGATCTAATCTGGAATGGACTAAAACATTTAAACATGGAGGACTGGTTTATAATCAACTTTCACTTTCAGTCTCTATTAGCGACAACTCTTAAAGTTTACTCTAGAAATTTAGCTTCCATAACAACAATTGATTTTCCTTTCCGAACTTGTTGGTCAAAAAAGAATTTTTGCACAACTGAAAAAACAACAACACACGATTGTACTGGCCAGATTTTAGGCCCATTTTTTTCTTTCTTTTTACTTTTTAATAATAAAATGCACTCGACTCACATTTGGAGGTCCAATGATAGTTCCTGTCCATCTGTCCAAGTCGTTGCAATCGTTGTCAATTCCCCAGCTGATTGTGCCATCACCGACGCCCTTCTCTCCGGCATCAAGCTCATCCATGAGCACAAAACTGCGAGGTATAACTGTTCGATACAAATTTCAAAACAAATAAACAAAGTTAGACACACAGAAAATCCATAATACTAATCTTTTTTTTTTTCATTCATTCAAAATCAAAAAGTAAGAAGTCACCAAAATACTTTTTTCTCCTAACAACAAGAAGCACTTTTTCCCTGAATGCGAACTGTAATCACAGTATGCTAAAACTATGCATCTGGACGTTGAAACTTGGGCGCGTTTAGGACACTTCTATGCTGCTCTCCAGTTTCTTTAATACATTCATATACAAACCAACAATGTGACAACTTCCCAGATGGAAGAAAATGCAAGTTACTGTTAAAAAAACAAAAAACAAACAAAAATGAAAAAGCATGCTAGCACTCTTGAGCCAAATGATAATACTCTGATTGAGCTCATCTTTCAAAATGGGGCTACTAACTGAGCTAACGACAAAACCTACCCATCAACTAAACAGACAAAATCTCTCTCTCTCACACACATACATACACACACACTCTCTCTCTCTCTCAGAGAAAATATAACAAGGGAAATTTCTTTTGCAGTAGACATGTATGCATAAACTACTACTTTTATTTGGTTATATAACATTTTTGGTAGTGCACACTAACGGTAATTCCAAGAGAACTTCTCAGATGAAATTATGTACAAAATACACGAAAAGGGTCATTTGTGCATAGAAAAGTCGGTGAGGTAGATAGCAACAATCTGGAAATCAAGCGATGCACCAATACACTTTTCAACCTCCAGCCAGTTTTTCTACATCTGTTCGTCATCAGCTCCTTTCATCCATCCTAATTTGAAACAGAATAATTTATTCTGTTTCAAATTAGGATGGATGAAAGGAGCTTTATTCAATAAAGGAGAGAAAAAATGATACTTCAGAATATGTGTAACCTTTAGTCAAGCAACAAATGGTCTTTTTTGATGCTTGAAATTGTAATGGGAATGCTGACCACATTATGACAAGTTTAACATTACTGGCTGTCAAACTACGCCATCTGCTCCATGTGTCACATGCACAGAAGATGATGTTTTTCTGTACTGGTATAGTATACAGTCAGCTAACGCGCTGAATAAGAGCAGTGCATGATATAGTGTCTTTGAACTGAACACTGCTGGCAATAAACATGCATTGTAAAGCACCAGCAATGAACTGCTGTTCCTTCCCTTTTCTCCATACATTTCACATACGACAACTGTTGGAAGCCTGTGTACTTTAGCCCCAGAACACGTATACTGCAGACTGACACTCCCTCCCCCCTTGGCCCCCCCCCCCCCCCCCCCCCCCCCCCACCACCCCCACCACACACACACTATTCTCTGCTCATGAGGTACACCACGAATCGACACTCCACATGCTATCTGCTTGTGACTACAAACCTGTGATCCTATCTCATGAATTAACATAAACCACACTCAACAACAACCAGCAGCAATAACAACTGATAACGTACCAATGTCAATACATATGGCTCAACATTTTCTTCCCACTAATCATGCATTACAGTGGAACATCTATTCCTCATTATTCCTCTTCTCGTTTCAGTTTTATATTCATAATGTAGTCTGGCTGATGGGATTGTTAACACAGAGTGAAAAAGCCTTGTCATAAAGAACAACTACAATAACTGAATGAACATAATATAAAATAAGGTCAAGAAATAAGTAATAACTAAGCTATTGATATCCTTAAGGCTGAAGAGACTAGTCAAACTAAGTGAACCAGCCACTCGGCATCATGTTCTTTGAGCATACCCGGCCACAAAGGCAAACTCAGGGCTGACTGCATGTTAAAGGCAAGAACGACACAAACTAAAATCAAAGGTTAACATACAATGTCATTCTGTGGCAGAACTGTGGAACTATGCAGAAACTAGAAATGCCCTTGTCGCATATATGTATTTTATGTATAGTGTGTGTGTGTGTGTATACGTATATGTGTGCGTGCGTGCGTGCATGTGTGTGTGTGTGTGTGTGTGTGTGTGTGTGTGTGTGTGTGTGTGGTGTGTGTGAGAGCGAGAGAGAGAGAGAGAGAGAGAGAGAGAGAGAGAGAGAGAGAGAGAGAGAGAGTGAATCACAACCACAATCACACACACCTACATTTCAGAGAAACCTTCCCTCTTTGATTTTTGTTTTAAGGAGAAAGGAGATCGAAGGTAAACACAGTAGGAGTTGAGGATGCTGAAATCCATTTCTTTTCCTTTCATCGGTCCTTGGATAGAACTCTTTGAGTTCATGATGGCATTGGTGAGATTGCAACATGCATAACTTTCAATCCCACCATTAATGTAGCCATATTCCATCTTCAGAGATAATGTCTGAACATGACAGTGTTTATTCTTTTCATTTTTATATCATCCATCCCCCAGCACCTCCAAGAGGTGGAATGGGAAGTTGGCACGAGTGCGCAATCTTTTTATACATGTGTTCATGCAGAGGAGCTGTTTCAGATCTCATCTGAAGATCTAGAGGATGAAGTGGACTGGATTCTACACAAGTGTTACTTCTAAAGAGAAAATTGACTTCCAAACTGGCTATCTCGAGCAGGAATCGAAACCCGTATTTCAAGACACAACACGTTACCCATAGGACCAACGAGGCGCTTTAAAAAACCTCATACCTACCAGTTATTCCAGAGGATAAAAACATTGAAATTAACACATTGTCACTCATTACACCGTTTGATAATGTATACTGATAACTTAATTCATTTGCATTGAAAACTGGCATCGAGTTGCTACCTGCTTTGTGGAAACTTAAAAATGCCATCATATGGACAGGACAAGGAAAAGAATTCTTCTGAAAATCAGACTTCGGACACAGCATTGATTGTTCTTGAAAATGCCCCAAATGCTTTAGTTTTCTTTGAGCTAATACTTTGGAGAGAAAAAAGAAGAAGAGAGATCTGATTTTTTTTCAGTTTGTATAACTAGCCAGCTACAAAACATTTTTTTTCCTAAATTAAAGTATGCAAGTAGTTTAAACAAAACATAAAAGAAGCAACAAAGCAAGTATCCAGACCATCTCAAACCTGACTCAAGTTCACACTGATGCCCATCCTGACATCAAAGAGGTTTCAGTGAAACGTCTTGCGATGGAATGAGCAGTAGAGTGTGAGTGTGAGCTAGTTGGGACAGTGAGCCTTTATGAACTTGGCCAGGTGTGTGTGTGTGTGTGTATGTGTGTGTGTGTGTGTGTGTGTGTGTGTGTGTGTGTGTGTGTGCGCGCGCATGCAATGAGAGCATGTTTGTTTTGAATTAGTGCAGTGGAGAACATAGCTGATGATAATAATTGGATTTCAGTGATTTCTACAACAATGTTGACGTACATGTAGAACATGTAGAAAGTACTGCAGTTAATTGATACTAATTGGTTTTAAAAGAAAAAAAACCCTGTTTTTTCCCACCAAGTTACAGTAAATACACACATTTTTCCCCTTGAGATGGCATTATAATTTTAGGAAGCGGATGCATGCATGCACTTGCATACTTTAATTTTTTTTTAAACTCTAAGGATTCTTTCTTTAATGGTAGAATATTGTCACTTCAAGCTGTTTTCCCCCTTCCTTTTTTTCAATATTGTCTGAAATCTTGCCACATTTGTTTTATACAACAGTATAAGCAGCATGCTTTACTGCATCATCTGAATGAAAGAAACTTTTATTTTAAACTAAAAGAAATAAATAAACAAAAACAAGTCAGTAGCAAAGAACTTTTTGCCACCAAGTGCAAAATTAAAAATATGCTTGGACATCGAACAACAGAACAATGTGAATCATGTGAATGGAACAACAGGAAAATGGGACAAATAAATAAACTGACAAATGTAAGTCTTGTTGCTTCTAGTTTCACTGACCACAGTAGTCATATAAAAAAATATTTTAAACTAAAAGATATACAAGGTCTTAAACAAGTTAAAGCACAACAAACTAAACAAGAACAGAAGATAAATTTGAGAAGTTAAAAGTTGTAACTCCAGTTTCATTCACTGATTCAGTGCAAATGATCCCAATAAAACTAAAAGTGAATTACTGTATTAACTGAAGTCTAATAAAAAAATTGTGACTTTGTCTCTCGTTTCAACTTCTGCTGCTGCGATTATCACACACTTTTATTCATACTTATTTAAGATCAGTTAACTATTTCAATAATAAATCAGATAATTTCATTTGTTGGATTGATGGTTTGTAATTTGTATGACGGCATTTCAGCCATCTTTGCCTGTCAGTGTTTAACTAAGGTTAACCTCTCTAGACCTTTGATCATGGCAATTGCAGTCCACAAAGTGACAAACTATACGATAAAACTATGCTTCCGGAAAACAGTCTTTGTAGATCTTCAAACATGAACAGGCAGTTGAATCTTTCTTTGTTGTTGTTTTCATATATTATTACAATAGCATAAAATAATTAAATCATAATAAGTAACATGAATATCTACCTATGTCTAGATCTATCTGTTGACAGATAGTGAGATGGCTACTTTCAAACAAAATGTATTTTCAAGATCGTAAGTGACATTCTAAATGAGCGGAAGTTTTCTCCCTCTCTTTTTCTCTCTCTTTCTGTAAAACAAACCTACATACAAATGGTCTGAACCATTAATTTTTATTTCAAATAAGTTTTTGGATGTTGTGGGTATCATGCACGATAGAATCCAGAAATGGTGGATTGGGACAAGAACACACATGTGCACATGCACAAGCATGCTCATATATTCACTAACACACATGCGCATGTGTGTGCGTATACAACACACACACACATGCTTATATATTCACTAACACATGTGCATGTGTGTGCGTATATACACACACTTGCACACACACACACACATACAATAATGTCGCACAACACTTGCTTCATATTGCAATTTCTCTCGGAGCAGAGGCCACTGAAACTGCCAATGATTTATTAGAAATCTTGAGCAACAATGTAGCTTAATGCAGAGAGTCTGCAGGATTTCAGCAGTACTGGCCAGCTCCTCTGTTCAGACGCCAGTCATCACACATGCCCTGACTTTGATCATTCACCCAGCCATCATACTCACCTGCTAGGAAAAAAATCTTATTCTTGTTCGCATTTACCTTAAAAGCTAAAGTTTGGCAGTACTTCAACGTGGTTATAATTGGTTGGTTATAATTGGTTATTGCTAACACATGACATGGAAACAAATCTATTAAAAAAAAAAAAAGTAATGCATATCTTCTTCTTCTTTCCTTTGGTGCCCACGATCATGAGGATGATCATTCTGGCACATAAACGGGGGGGGGGGGGGGGGGGGGGTGTTGTAGGCAGTCCACTTGTATGCTCTGATCATTGTGATCACGTTCACTGTGAATCTCTATTGCCCATAAACCATAGCCGGTCCGTTACCATAAGGGCCACATGGTATCAGTACACTGTCACTGTTAGGCAGAGGTTCGCGACACAAAAGCATCTACTGTTGTTGCCTCTACTGTCTCACTGGGAAGATGGTTCCAGTCCCTAACAGTCCTGGGTAGAAATGAGCCACCTCTGTACTGAGTTCTGGTGTTGAGGCAGAACTGCTGGTTGTGGGTACGGCGCTGTCATGGTGCAGGTGGGACTAGCTTGCTCTTGGTAACTGGGCACTGGATTAGTCTATGGTGGATCTTATAAAGGAACCCCAGGCGTGCGTTTCTTCTACGCTGCTCAAGAGATGCCTGAGTTGATCGATCATCCGGCTCGCACTTGACGTGTTGTGGTAGCGGTTGAGCACAAAACGGGCGGCACGTCTTTGAACAGCCTTCAACTTGTCAATCTTCTGTGTGTATGGATCCCATACTGATGATGCATAGTCAAGAAGGGGTCTCACAAATGCCTAATATGCCTTCTCCTTGATGGAACTGAAGCTGATCTTTAAATTACGCCTGAGGAAACCCAGCGTTCGGTTAGCCTTGTTCACCATGTCATTGATGTGGGTGTCCCATGTCATTTCCGTTGTAGTGTGACGCCCAGGTATTTGGCTGTGTGGACGGTGTCCAGATTGTGGCCATGCAGGACGTAGGAGTGGTCCAAAGGGCTCCTGCTTCTGGTGCCTGGCATACACACGCACTTTGCAGGGTAAAACGGCATGTCCCAGCTCTTCTCTTATTTCGATAGTCGATTGAGGTCTTGCTGTAGCTGGTCTTGTTGTTCACTGTTGGCTACTACCCTGTACACTGCTGTGTCGTCCGCAAACAATCGTGCCAGTGCCGTCAGCTTGTCCGGAAGGTCGTTGATATAGGCCAAGAATAAACAGGGACCCAATACAGAACCCTGAGGTACTCCTGACCTAACGCTGACATAGGAGGAGTGGTGGCCATCAACTACGACTGCTTGGCATCGATCATTCGGGAAGCTGTTGATCCATGTGAGGGTGGAGCCTTGAATGCCATAGCGTTGGAGTTTGTGGATCAGCAGACTGTGGTTGACCTGGCCTTTGCAAAGTCCATGATTAGCATGTCCGTCTGCTTCCCACTCTCCAAACTGGTGGTAAGCTCCTCTACGAACTCCAGGAGTTGGCTCTCACATGAACGTCCCCGTCAAAATCCATGTTGGCTGTCGTTGAGAATGGCATGAGACTCGAAGCGCTGCATGACAGCACTAACAATGATGTGCTCCATGATCTTGCATGTATACATGTCAGGAAGACTGGCCTGTAGTTGGCTGGGTTATATTGTTCTTGAAAATTGGTGTAACGTATGCACACCTCCAGTCAGTTGGAACAACGCCTGAGGAAAACGACGACTGGAAGATGGTGGTCAGCGCTGGTGCTAATTCCTCTGCAAGCTCCCGCAACACTCTTGGGCTTATACCGTCAGGTCCTCCTGCCTTGTTGTGTGGGTTTAGGTTTTTCAAGAGTTTCTTGTTAAAAAGATCCATGGGACATTTCATTAAGATCATCACTACTGGTTTTATTTCAATCCCGACTATCTGATCTCATCTAGACATGTATTAGAACCATCTAAATCCAAAAATTAAAATAATGTGTGTGCAATGTTGCCCTATCTAAGAATCATGACTTTTAAGTTTGACCGTTCCATTTCATTTCCAACCGGTTCAAAACGCCAGACAGTAGGTAACCTCGGCGTTAAATGACACTACCGTTTTAAAGTTATTATTTGCTTATACTTTTAATTAATGGTCAAGGAGAAAAAATCCGTCGTTTCGGAGAATTACTTCCTGTTTTTGTTTACTTACTGACTTGTTGGGCGATTTGTTGCGCCATGTTGTTAGCTTCTGTCCAATACTGGCTATATGCACAGTAAACCGTCCGATTTTAGGATGATTGATTTATATAAAAAGCAGAATTGTCAGAGTTGAAAGGGGCATTGGAAGGGAATAACAGGAAACATTCGAGCGAGAATAAATGACAGAAAGAAAGAAGTAGAATAAAGTAATAACAGCGTAATAAGTCTCGAGGATAAAAAGTGATATTGTATCACTGGGAGTCTATTGCCACGAAGTGCATCTGACGATATGTTGCGCACAGTTGTGTCCCTTCCCGGTTCTGCTGTCCATTATTTTGAAAGAAAACGTCCATCATTTGAAATAAAATCCTCTTTGCTATTTACTGTTCACAGTCCCCTGCCTTCTTTAACATTTTCTTTCACTGCGGTCAAATCGAGGTTACCTATATATTTGTTTGTCCATTGAAAAAAATAATAATAATAAAACTACAAAAAGAAAGAAAAAAAACACAGCTATATTCAAGATCTTGTTCATTTCTCTGGTCCTTGGTGCCGCTGTGTATACATGTGGCAGACACAGGGTGTATGAGCAAACTCATAACACCCTTTCTAGGGGAATGCCTCCTTGTTTGTTCTGTGTGGTCTGTGTCGGCATTTCTGCTGGGTGATTTGGTGTCATAAGCAGCAATCGTTTGGAGCTATGGGCGTGTAATTATCCCATCATGGGAGCAAGAGTTACTCCTCTTTTTGTTCTTTACTGTCTCTATCTTTTTTTTTTATTTCTTTTTTTTTTTTTTTATTGCTTTGACATTGAGTGAACTTTGGAGTTTCAGCAGTGACGTGGGAAATGGGAGGGGGGGGGGGGGTGTAGGGCGGAGATTGGTGGTGGTAGTGCATGGGTTGGGGGAAACTGGAGTACGAGGGCGGAGTGGTGGCGGAGTGGAGGTGGGGTGGGGGATGGGGCGCTGGGCCAAGGTTTAAAACGTTTCTTCCAACAAGTACTATGACACTGCCTCTGGCGGAACACGTGTCATTCTGTCATTTTAAAAAGCAAACTAAAAAAAAACACTAAAAAAAAACATAAATAAATAAACTAACGAAAAACCCACCGAACTCGTGTTGTAATCAAAGGCACACCGTCATTCAACTCCAACAACGAAAGTTCAAGTTCACCAGCTGCCGTGGCAAATAAATATGGTAATCGTAAGGGTACCATCACACACAAACGTATAGAGAAGATTAGCCTACTTTGAAAAACAACAAAAGTTACTTTTAGAAGCCCTGATGAATAAGACATCAAGCATGGTAAATCTCAGCATAAAGTTTTGTGCCATCTACTCCACATCACTGTCATGGAGGTAGCACATTTCTCCATCACAGGGGGTTACATGAGACATCAAGAAAAGTGGACTTCAATAGGACATCATGCGATTTTGCAAGTACCCTAACGTACGTAAGAAGACGGTGCCGGGGTGGGTGGGGGTGGGGGTGGGGGTGGGGGAGTTCCCCAAGGTCACAGTGGAGAAGATGGCTCTGGCACAGTTGTCTTTTAAGCGAGTGGCGACTGATCTCATCAGCGCTTTTAACCTCCGTAAGAGATGCTTTGTTCACTTTTTGTTTTGACAGTCATGCACAGTGTTACAAGTTGCCCTTGACCTGGCCCTCTGAAGAATATCCTCTGAAGAATATTGATAGAGAAACTGTAGAAAGCAGTATTAGTTCTGTATTGGTTGACTTGATCAGCAAATGAGAAATCCCGAAGAAATCCCGAATGGTCTGGGTTGCTTGAAGGAAGTGACGCCGCTACGTAACGTTCATCGTGTGAACATGCCCGCTGACCCATCAATGCGCAACAGACTAGTAGAGGAGCTCAACGGGACATTGGAATCCGTCCTGAAGAAGCAAGAAAATTAAGAGACAAAGCAGTGGGGGAGGTTCATAGATGCTCTACTGTTTGCGTACCATGAGGTATCACACGAGTCCATCGGGTTTTCTCACTTGGGGTTTCTGCATGCAGGCCCGTGACAGGACCTATACAGATCCTGAGAGACAACAGTTTCAGCTATCATGCGTAAGGAGAAGATGATTCCTGCCGAAGAGATCACTGTTGCATGGCAAGACATGGAGAATGATGATGGTTTTCTGGAACTCCATGAAACCCGCGCAGCTTGAGTCCTGGGTGACGTCAAGGTACGTCTAGAGGATGGTCGCGTCCGATGTCGACGTAAGAGCACATCGACAACCCATGCTTGTAATGGAAACTCCATGCTGTGCACGCACAGTAAACACCGTCAGTCCACTCGAGTTGAACCGTCCAGTGTCATGACTCCCGAGGAC
>CM031609.1:42167315-42170651 GCA_018398815.1 Conus ventricosus
CTGTTAGTTAGGCAGAATCATCTCCACTGCAGATATGAATGCGTATCTCCCCCTATTTCTTCAATCTAAGACATAAGAGCAAGCTTTGTTTATAATTCAATATATATATATATACTATATATATTATATATATATATATATATATATGTATCAAGATACTTGATACATGAAAAAATAAAAGAAAAAAAAATAGAAAAGACAAGTTGATTAAGTACATGAAAATGGGATGATTTATGCTTTTGAGATTACTTGGTATTACTTATGGTTTTTTTATTTTATTTTTATTTATGTTTTATTTATATTATTTTTTTACGCAGAAGATGGGTAAGGTAAGTGTTTTTGAAAGTTGTGGTACAATGGATTTGTTTGATGTATTCTGGGAGTTCCACAAAGAGGTTCCCGAGTACGTTAGACTTGATTTAAATAGGTCAATTCTGGGGATTGGGATATGGAGTTTGTGGGAGTTTCTCGACGAGACTTTTGAGAATCGTCTTATTAAAGTTGTTGGAGCATTCCCGGTCAGAATCTTGTGCATCATTAGCCCTTTGTTGTATTTGAGTCTCTGGCTGAATGGAAGAATGTGAAGATGTTTATAATCAGAGCTTTCGAGGCTAGTTTTCTTCAGAAGGATTAGTTTGAGCGCTCGTTTATGTAGGCTGAACAATGGTTTTAGTGTGTTTGCACTTGCAGAATCCCAAGAAAAAGAGAGAGAGAGTGCGCATGCGCGTGCGCGTATGCTCGTGCGCGCGTGTCTTAAATGACCTGAAGAAGGCACAGCACGGCAGGCTCAGCGACCACTAATTACACCACAATTCAATTCAGCTCTCTGGCAATAAGCTTTAAGCATTTCAATGAAGAACAATGCTCTTTTAGTGACTTGCACGTTCAGTTTGACCAACCCCAATGACGGTACCACACGGTCGCAGACCTGCCCACGCTTCCAGACTGAAACGGTGGTAGCCTGACCCACAGACACACCACTCTGTGCCGACATTTTCGGATCTCTGGAGACTCTGCGGCGGAGGGCAAAATTCATTAGAACCAGCAGTCCGTCTGTGCGTTGACGACGCAGACTTAGCAAGAGCCTACCCCCGTATCAAGGGGTGTAATTCTTCTGTTTGGGAGACCTGCTGAGGACTGGCTTAGTACACCCAGTTGTTTCCCTTTGTTTTCTCCACAGCTCGCTTGGAAGCAGGGAAGCCCTGCTTGTAAGTCTCTCTCTCTCTCTCTCTCTCTCTCTCTCTCTCTCTCTCTCTCTCTCTCTCTCTCACTCACACAAGCACGCACGTGCACGCACGCACGCATGCAGGCGCACGCACGCACGCACGCACGCACGCACGCACGCACGCACGCACGCACACACACACACACACACACACACGCGCGTCCGCACGAGCGCATATATATACACATACACAGAAACACATGCACGCTTGCGCGCGTGCGCGCGCGCACACACACACACACACACACACACACACACAACATATATATAAGAACAAAGTATCTCTCTCTCTCTCTCTCTCTCTCTCTCTCTCTCTCTCTCTCTCTCTCTTTTAAAAAAAGTTTGTACGTATAAAAAGCCTTTCAAGTACAGCACCTTTCTAGTCGGTATGTTTTCGTTTATTTTGTTTTGGTTTGATTCCCAACTCCATCCCCCTGTACCCCCCTCTCCTTCCGTACATTTAGGCCTACCCCCAAGAATCAGAAACGTTTGTCTCTGATGGAGAGCGGCAGCTTCTCAAGGCAGCCGGGTCAAAATGTTTGGGTATCAGATTCATCTTTGCTTTCCTTTTCCAAGCCCTTGTCTGGACTCTCTCTATTTTTTTTCTTATTGATTGACCAGTAGTTGTTTTTTTCCCCCATTATCTCCTGCTGATTGTTCTTTTTTTTTTCATTCTGCATTTCTTTCTATTATCTGATCATTATCTAAATAAAACAAAACTTGCACATAATTTTTAAACTGATGGTTATCTTTTTCTTTTTTACTTCTGCATTCTTTTCCATCAACTAGTTCATTTTCAACTCCTGCATTTATTTTTTTTTAATTTTAACCAATCACTAATTTTAAACTATGGCAGATATCTTCTTTTTTTTAAAGTGATTAATCATTAATTTTTAACTCCTGCATTTATTTTTCATTAAACTAATCATTGATTTTTAACTCCTGCATTTATTTATTTTTCTACCAATTAATCGTTATTTTGTTTGACACACTCCTGAATCTATAATCATTAATCGATCATGTTTAACTCCTGCATTTATCTATTCATTTATCTATTTTTCTAATTAATTGATTGTTATTCATTTTCAAACTCCTGCACCGACGTGTGGTGCCTCCGGCGACTGTAATGAAGTAGTAAGCCGTAAGAGAATGTAAATATGTTCGTTCACGACCACCCATGTTATTTTGCACGAAAACCCCCTTTTCACATAGAAATCACGTCCTTCTCATGTCAGTTTTGGCCAAAATTAACACCTGTTTTACAAAAAATTAACACGCAAAATCGCCAAAAATTGACGTAATTAGCACATTAAAATGGGGGCTTACGTGCAATATAAGATTTGGTGATCATAAACAAACATATTTACATTCTCTACAGGGACATAAAAAATTAAAGGTTTACAGTACGCTCTTCTACTTCCAGCGTTATTAACGTCCGCGGGACTGAGCCCTTACTACTTTCTAGTAAGGCTTTGGGGTGACTTGGGGCGACTTGGGGCGAAAGGTGTCAAGCGTGCTAAAGTGGGTGGAGGTGTCAGGGAATGTCAAGTGGAACTGGTAGGACCACTTGACATCTGCAACGAGCCCTGCTAACCAATCAATACTACTGTTGTCAGAGAGCGGGGTTGCATTGAAGGGTTGATGGCTAGAAGAATAGCTGTGTTTATCTTCCATAGCAACTGAGCAGTTAAGCTGCAGTGTGTGGCCCGGTGTGGTAACAGAAGCCTGTATTGATTGGTTGGCAGAGTCTGGTGCAAATAGTGTTTGGAAATAATCTAATGAAGCGAAAGATTGTCAATGTGTGTGTGTGTGTGTTTGTGTGTGTGTGTTGGAGAGAGAGAGTGCGTGTGTGAATGAGAGAGAGGGAGAGAGGTGGAGACAGACAGACAAACAAAGAAGGAAACAGACAGACAGACAGACAGAGATGTGGAGAGAGAAACTGATTAATTAATTTTTTTAATTTATAATTTTATTCTGGTTTAAAAGTGAAGCCAGAAGAAGTTAGAAAGCTTACTAATATACTTCACACGTTGAATTGGAAGGGCCAAAGAGAAAGGTTAAGGAGCAGGTTTGAAACACAATTACTGATCTTTTATTCACATAAATATACA
>CM031609.1:42171651-42176651 GCA_018398815.1 Conus ventricosus
TTTGGGGGTACGGGAAGTGGTAGGGAGGCTCACTCCTCACTTTGGCTCGGGACGAAGGAATATTGTGTGTATTGATCCATGTGTGTTAAATCAGAACTAGCACTTCGCTTAACAACAAATGCAGGGTCTTCTGCGTAACGTCGTTTAATGTCGGACAGGTGAGGAAAAAAGGTGTTAAGAGAGAACTGCTTCTAGGAGGGAATGAAACGTTATGGGAGCAAAAGCTGCTTGTAGCCTACTTCTGTGTTTTGTACTGAGGGCCTCAGTCAAGATTTCCCTTGACATCAGTTCTGTAAGCCTGTTAGTTTACAACTGCATGCTCGGTGTAACATGTTTGAATCCAAACATTATGTCAGTCCTGAATGTTGATTTGTTTGCACATTTTGTCCGCGGTGGTTGTGTGTGCGCATATTAGGTGAACGGGTTCGGGATTTTTGTGTTGGGATAACACGAAAGGGAAGCGAGCTCCTACTTTTAGATCATCTGCGTCCAGACCTATCGGCTGCATTTTTACTTTTTCTTTGTCTTTTATATGAGATCGGGCGGAGAGACAGATAGCATAAACAGCACCGAATCAAAGCTTTAGTACCCTTGCTTTACTAAAATAAAAGTCACCATGCTTGTTGATCGTTGCCTCCGCCATGCAGATAATGTTTTTTGCCCCCATCTGTTTGCTTGTTTGTCTGTGTAGAAGATAACAAACAAACTACTAGACCGACTTACTGAAACTTGGTGGAAAGATGGAATGTGGTCCAGGGATGAACCCCAGAATTTTTGGGATGGAGCGGGATCAATCGGGGATCCTTGATCGTTCAGCGAGATGAATATATACAGGGGGCGGTAACTCCTTCAGTCCGTGCCAAATATTATCAACAATTAATTCTCCAAGCGAATGGTTTTGTGTGGCAGAAATCCACGTTTCTAGAGCGCTCTCCTAGTTTACGATGCAGCTGTATCTACACTCAGCTGAAGATGGCGCTGAGAATTGTTCATCATTCTTGCGGTGGCTTTGAATACAGAACCAGCAACGATCATCTTAGGCTCAGAAGACCAGTGAACAGACTTGATAATTTTGCTTTCAATATTGAAGAAAAATGGCCACCGGAAGCGCCACGACAGAACCTCACGGGAGCTTCCCACGAGTATAACAGCCCATATTTCATGACTGCAGAGGCCACCGGCAGAGAACGCCACGGGTAAGCGACTGCAGTGTGCATCCCGCAACCTCACTCATTGCTGTTCCGCTGACAGGTGGAAACAGCACAATTCTGGACACGGCCAAGCTTTCACCGTGATGCCTTCTACAGAGAACCCCGGGTTAAAGTCTTTCCTGCTGTCAACAGGACTTTCCCTGCTGTCAGTGGGTCTTTCCTCACCGTCCCTGGGCCTTTTCCCGAGTCGGCCAAAAGGCAGACCAGAAAAAAAGCGGCCGGTTGGTTCGGTTGTTGAGGGTGGTACTTCTCTAGCACCTTCGGGTGGATCTTTTTCTTTCAGAGTCACAGTGCTGTTGGACAATGCATTAATGGACTTGTGAGATCTTTGTTAGGTTCATGAACATGTATGATAAGAGCGTTCCACCGCGTAGGAGAAAAGTGGGGCTTTGAACCAACCGAAACTGTAAACTTTAAAGACACGTAAGTATGAGGCGAAGAACAAATATTTTAGAAAACTATAGTTTACCAGAGGAGGAATCCTTACAAATGTGGAGAGCATGATTGAACTCAGCCGGTATTGACACTAAGATACTAGTGTACTAAGAAAACAAATGTGGAAACAAGATGTGTCGAGTTAAACTTTATAGGAGATTATAAGTTCTGGGAATGGAATGGTTCAGTTGGTGAAACGCCGATCTCGTGATCCTGGAGTCGCCGGTTCGAATGTTGGCCAGGTCGTTTCGGTAGAGGGGAATTTTTCTTTCGGAGTTAACCCTTGTTCTGACCCCATTCTTTCGAATGAGACAATAACCGAGGTTCCGTGTATGAACGCATGCATAACATCTTGTCCACACGTAAAATACCATTACCGATTTTCGGAAGACAAGGCCAGTTTGGCCATTCGTATGGGTGACATGTACACATGTAAAATGCATCCTCTGTGAAAAGTCGAAAGAATGAGTGAAAAAACTGAATGACTGATATTCACTGAATGACACAGAAATGGACTGAATGTATCGCCAGCAGGCAATTCTTCGGTCGGTACTACTAAGGTAGGCAGCGTTGTGTGAACGAGATTGTAAGCGCTTAGAGCTTGGCGCACCGAGTGAGGATCGGTGCCATATAAGTTGGCCCACTCTCAATATATCAATCGACTGTATTCTAACGGGTGTAATGACTCAAACTGAAGCATTTTGTAGTCGCCATATAAATGCTTATAATATTTTAATCAATTGGTTTAAATAACTTTTATTCAAGAAACAAATAAACAGAACACCTTCATAGTTGTCAGGACAAATGAACAAACAACAAGCCCTGGGCTTATACTGTGCTCAAATATTCATTTACAATATATTGGCGGTTAAATCGGTTAAATACATTTACAACATACTAAACATTTCACCTCGCAGTTGGGATTTTTCAAGGAAACATATAAAGAACAACAGTAGAGAAAAGTAAAATGAAATAATATGAAAAATGGGAGGAAGGGAGGGGAAGCAACGATCGCGTCATCAACAAGAATATTTGTGAACAATTTACAAGAGAGAAAATTACAGTAAATAACGTAAAGTAATTTAGGGTAGAAAATGTCATTTCCATAACTAATACGTTAACTTTTTTCCTTTTTTCTTTTCCCCTCTTTTCTTGTCCCCCTTTCATTTTTTTTTTCATTTCCCGTTATTGTTTTTCTTCCGTTTTGAGGACACTATGACATCAATCGCGTAAGCAGTAGAAGAAATTACGAATTTTAGCGAAGACGTTGGCTAATCAGATGTTGGCTAATCAGTTAGCCAACTATTTAGTAAACTATGTCTTGGGCCAATCGACTTGTCAGTCAACCTCTGATTTCAAGAGTTAAGAAATTGATCATAATGAATAAATAAGAACCAAGCTTTTTAGTTGTAGAAAGTGAAACATAAAAAGGCAAGAATGAGTAAGCAAAAAAAGTGAGAAAGTCAAGGCTGAAATCGATTCGATTCAGAGATAAACTGATGTACTTTTTCAAATATTAGGCTAATGAGTTCACATCAGCTTGAAGATCAAGGCTACTTCTGAAAGAATTTGTAATTGGGCATAATTCTGTGGAAGAGTCAAAATTGTATTTTCGCGAACTAGTTTGGAGAAGGGACAAAATGACAAGTAGTGTTCTGCTGTTTCTCTCCCATTACCACAGCTACAAAAAGGCTTGTTATCCAGATGTCGGTCGAACATATCATTCTTTAGATCACTCATACCTAAACGGAGTCAGCAGTAAATAACTTGTTCTTTTCTTTTACCAAATAGTAATATGATGGAACTATAGCATCGTTTGTCTCGAGTTGCTAGTTTGAATGTAATCGGGTAGTGCATTCCATAATTGAGTTGCTGATGGGACGAACGATTTTTGTTTTTGTTTTATATAATTCTGTGTTGCATTTCGTTATTGTGCGTTCTAGTGGCCTTCGCTCGAGATGAGGGTTTCTGTCCAAGACCAGAGAAGGAATCAGATCTGCTAAATGATCGGGGCATAGGCGATCATTTTATAATACTGTATTAGTTTATGTCGTTTTCTTCTGTCTTTTCATGGGCAGAATCCCGACTTCTTGTATAGATTTTGATGGTTTGTTCAACGAACAATGCCTGTAATGATTCTTAAGGCTTCCAGGTGCAGATTTTCCAAATACTGCGATCAATCAATTGTATTTTAGCAGGTGTAATTACTCTAACTGAGGCGTTTTTTTGTGCATGAAATAGGACATTCTTCCATTTTGCCTTCTATATTTCGCACAGTTCATTCTGCCAAACACAAGAGACTCTACGACATCAGCTAACAAATGCAACAACCTCGATGACCAACTCACCCACAACACATTCTCTCAAACGCTTATGCTGTTTAGAATAAGTGAACAGATCAAACACATAACGATCCCAGTCATTTATTTTGAAACATTAAAGCTATTCAACAAAACGTTTCAACTTTGAAACATGAAATAAAACTGAAATTAAAGCCATTATCTCAAACACAGAACAGAACTGCCATTATCCGATCTCCTCGAAAATCGGATATACCAGAATCTGTATGCTGAATAATCATCTTTCGGTTCACATCTATTCACCATTGGACCAAACTACATTCATGCCATGTGAATCTGAAAGCGGCAAATAAAAACTTCCAACTGATGTTAATGAATCAATGAATCAAATCACCACCACCACCATCACTAAACAAGAGAAACAAACTCTGAGTGGAGTTTAGCCGACACAAAATCCACGTGCAATAAAGATAGAAACAGAGAACGATACAAAATATAACAAACAATGCAAAGCACAAAACAAAACAAAACCGAAACTCCGGTTATGATTCAGACTTGAAGGTTTTTTGTACGAAAAAAAAAAATCAATTTCTATGCGCTGAAAGGAACAACAAAAAACACTAGATTACACGACTAACGGAGATGCTAGTCATTCCCGCTGAATGTTAACCTCTACATTAACTAATTACCCCGTACACTTCTTACACAGGTGGCCATCAAAAACGAAGAGATGTAACAATGGTAGCCATAATTCATTTGAGTGAGCAGAAGTATAAGAAGAGAGTGCGATCCGTCAACCGTGATCTGCGATGACAGGATATCAAAGATTTGAAGGGAGAAAAAAAGAAGAAGAAATGCGTACATTGTCTTCAGGTGATCAACTCCTCAATTTGGGAATCTTTCTGAAATCTTGTGTTGATGGCGCTTAGCTTCCCAGTGGAACATTTGAGAGAGAGAGAGAAAGAGAGAGAGAGAGAGAGAGAGAGAGAGAGAGAGAAGAGAGAGAGAGAGAGAGAGACAGACAGACAGAGATGGCCAAACAAGACTTGAATGG
>CM031609.1:42181651-42204618 GCA_018398815.1 Conus ventricosus
GCGGTCCCATTTGTAGTAAAAGGCAATAACGTGTGTTTATGGGCGTTGGTACTACCTTCAATGTTGATAGCTTCTTCCTCAGTCTTTGGAGCATGGGGAGTCCATGAGGGGAAGGCCTGTCCTGGACATTGTAATGCCCATTGGTCGCTCGTTGTTGTTGTGCATCAGAATACGTCCATGCGGGTACAGGCGTGTAAGGTTTTGGAGACCCTTCTTGACTGGCATTTAAGTTATCAGTAAACTGTTGAGGGAAGTTCCGGGAATCCATAGCATTAGAATGGTAGCTGGTGTAGGTATCAATGTCTTGACCATATGGATGCCTGGATGAGGATCCCCTATTTTCTGTTGGCAAATGGAATGATTCTGGAGTGCCTTCAGGTGATAAAGAAGTACTGCTGTTCATGAGCGTATCCACTGCTGACGACGTTTGGGTGAGAGTTAAGCTATGGTCTGACGTAACAGTGCTGGTTGCATTACATGTAATGACAGTCTCCTCGGCTACATCCAAGGGTAGATCTACAGCATCATCAGTGATTATGTGAAGATTTTCAGAGTACGCCTGAGACCCACCCTCGTTCTTTGATGCTGATGGTGCCAGTGCTTCAGTCTGTTCATGATAACCAGCATCATTCAAGCCGGAGTTGTTTGAAATGTTCTTGTTGAGATTTTTAACGGTTCCTGGCTCGACTGCTTCCTTTGCCATTTCAAAGTCAGCAGGGTATGCTGCTGGGGGTTCTGGAAGGGCCTTTGGCTGGCTGTAAGAGCAGGTACTGACTTGCCTCATCACTGACTGACCCAAATTGTTGCGGAAACCCTGTGTCGGATTATACCCTTTGCCATTCTCGAATCATTGCTGGCCTCGGACACAGAACGAATGTCGCCGGCAAAGTCTGGTGTTCTCCATTGAAGTCCTGCCCTGGACTCCATACTGCTAAACTGACGATGAGACCACATGGAGAATGGGTCTGGGGCTACCATATGCCTATCATGGGGTGGAGCGAGATCGTACGTATTAACCAGCTGTTTCTGAGACCACTTCATTCGCTTGCCTATAATGTTCCGGCCGTTGTACTCGTTGTCCATATCTCCTGTCATGGAGATCCCGTAGCGTCTGTTCATACCGTACACAGGATCCCATGCATCGGGGTGTCCCATAGGAAAATACCTGTTATCAGGAAAGGGAACAGGTGGGTAGCGTCCAGTTTCTTGTGATCTAACTGTCACCATGTGTCTATATTCAGGAGCAAAGGGTGGATAAAAATACTCTTCCCGGTCGTCACAGGCACCAAAGTAAAAGTGATCGTACGGTTGCGTAGGAGGACAGGGGCGGAATGGCTGCTGCCAAGGCGGAGACAAGTGCTGTGAGAATGAAGACGCCAAGGAAGGTCTGAGATAGCGAGGCTCCATGTTATTGCCGTTGTAGTAAGGTCTGCGCTGGTACATTAGCTGCCCTTCGGCTCTCAAAGCGTTCCCTTCTGATGCAGAATGCTGATACTGGGGAAGTATGTCCTGCAACAACACGAGGTCAGCCAACTTGGATCACAAACAATGCCTTCAAACAATGGACAAACCCATCTAGCAAGAATATGTGTATTTTTGTTTAAAATCAACTGCCAAACAACACATTTGAGTACACATCACAATTTGCAACTTTTGAAGTTTTTAGAATGGGAAGTGGCAGATCTAGACTGTTGGCGAGTCGGTTCGGCTAGCGATTGGTTTCATGCGCAGGTAAAGTCTTGTTTCGGTGATTTCTGGTGCTTGTTGAAATGTTGTTGTATTGCAGCCTGAATGTGCTGGCGCTAAGCAGCGAGGTAGACGTATATCCTAAATGGATGAACTGTACACTCGGAATTATCAATAATACACAAAATCCTTTGTGTTTTTTGTTGTTGTGCGATTATCAGTTTATTTCAGCAGGCATTTGCTTGCCTGCATACAAAATTTTCGAAACTGTTTCTCTAACCAAGTACTGATTCCAGTAATCGGTACCATTATTCTTGTTTCATTCTGTGCATAGCCTTGGTGTTAATTTTGATCTGAAGAGACGCTAAGCTTGAGACATGAAGTTCTTCCATCTGTCAAACCTTGTTGAATGATCAACAAAATAGTCTGGGCTTTTGTACAGTCTAGAACTGGTTTTTGTGATTATCTTGTTAACATTCCAAGCCATGCTTAATAGGCTCTAAAGAATTCTGAACAGTGAAGCCTCTCTTATCTAAAAAAATCCTGTAGATTTGGCGATTTCTTTTTTCCTTTCTTCACTGATAGTCAGTCGCATAATACGATCATATAAACACTTTTGAATTGCCTGTTTCTATGATTTCTGGCACTGGTCCTTTTCACTCATGTGGACTCAAAAATATACCTTCCAATGCCCCATCCTCGCACCATATCTAATGCTCTGATTTAAAACTCCCACCGATTGAGACAAAAAAAAACCCATACAGGCTGAGGTTCTTTCTTATGAAGCACCCACGCTCAGTATGGAACCAACCGTAAATGTGCGACTCTGACTTAATCAGTCCCTCCGAAATCTGGCCAGAAAAACCTCTGAAAGCCTAAATACTTACTATACTGTTACAGTTTTTACACACGTGTGTGTGTGTGTGTGTGTGTGGTGTGTGTGTGTGTGTGTGTGTGTGTGTGTGTGTGTGTGTGTGTGTACCGAGTATTAGTAAAAGGGGTCAGAGTGGGGAAAATAGAAGAAAAGGGAGAAGGGAGGGGATGCTGAGAAACAAAGAGGTTCCTATGTTTTGTGAAGCAGATTATGTCAGTAATGAGCTATAAAGTGTTCAGTATTATTATGATCATTAGCCATTTGTGCCAGAATTTGTTTCTTTTTCTTTCTTTCTTTGCCTTTTGTGCGTGTGCTAGAAAGGTAGACATGAGCAATGCGTGTTACCTCGGAACACTACACCAGACAAGCATTTTTCTGTTTTGTTAGCGTAGTTCTTCAGCACTTCCCTGTGGTTGTGCAAAGCATCAACACCACATGTTCTGAAGAAAAAGGCAGTTGTGCATCCCGTGCATCAGAACCGAGGCTTTGATGGACAGTTTCGCGCGGTGCTGTCGGCTGAAACTGAAACTGACACGAAGAAACACAACAAAGAAGCTGACTCCAGAGCTGGCATGCCCTTGAAGAAACTGAAACGACAGGCTAAATTCACAGATTGAATCGATCATGAAATTGAGGGTGGATGAAAATGTTAATGCAGCAGGAGAAGCCTATTTGATGATGACGGCAAATTCTGAACAATGTTTGTCCAGTAGTTTAAAGTGATCAACGACGGAAAAGCATCAAGTTCCAAAACAAGATGTCGAATCGAATCAGACCGTCGTGGTCAATCGGCAGAACGATGAACCATACAGTTACGAATACTACAGCGTACCTCTCCTCAACCCCTATTCTCGAGCACACACACTACAATGCTGTCATTTCAAACAGTAGTATATTTTAACAAAACGTGATATTCTTGACCATGAACTTCAACGAAGTAGGATCCTGGCTAGCAGAGGGGTATGTGGATATTCATGTTAGACTGTCGACAGCCTAACCTCCCACTGAAAACGGTGCTGGGGAGGGCAGCGGGGGGTGGGGTGGGGGTGGGGGGTTGAGGGTGGAGGTGATGGGGAAGAGGGGACGGCGTGCGTCTGAACTTGGGAACAAAAGACATGGGCATAAATACACATTCGTCCCTTGAAATTATCGCCGAGTGCAGCCTTTTTTTTCTTCTCCTTTAAAAAAAAAATTAAGTTCTCTCTCGACTTCAGACACGGCGATGTTCTGAAAAGGATTCAGAGTTACCAAGAAAAAAAATCCGGAATGCTTTTTGATTAGTCGTTTGGTTTACAGATATGGGAAGAGTTGGGTCTTTTCCCGTTATAAATAAACATGACATGCTTAAAGCTGATCAAAAAAAAACAGCGTTTAACTGACTATTCATGAGTTCAAGTTTTTAGCAACAGGCCGGGCAGAAACATTTACTTCCCGTGAACTACTGATATCTGTGGGGATGTCGGGGGATCTTTCAGTGTAAGTGGTATCCCCTGCCTTCTAGAAACGACGAGTTTGTCGTTTTCATTGTTCTGTCTCTCTCTTTACCATCTCCTGCCTCCTGGAAACGATGTGCCAATAGTTTCCGTCTTTTTTCTTCTGTCACCTCTTTACCTCGGCCTTTTTCTATATATTTAACCGTGACCTATTACCCTGTCTTTGTTCTAGAAATTTACACTTGTCTTTTTCTTCATACAGTCTGCAACATGCATGCTAGCACTGTTGTGGTAGTCTGGTGTCTAGCTAGGGATATTGTAATCATTGTCCAGAGTGGATGCAAACTGTCCCTTCCATGGTGTGTATTTGCACATAACGCTTTTCTGATGTGTGTGTGTGTGTGTGTGTGTGTGTGTGTGTGTGTGTGTGTGTGTGTGTGTATGACAAATTTCTCATTAATATTTTGATATCAATGTGAGGATGACATTTCAGGTGAAATGGATTGCACACTCAGCATGGCCTTGTCTTCTCCACGCTAAGAATGTCAAATATCTTATGAACTAATATGAATCTGCAGTCGATAGCTCTGTCAGTATTTTGTCCTGTTTTTTTTAGGTCAGGACCGTTTTCCAAGTGGTGACATGCCGGAAAAGAGTCCTGTGTGGTCGTATGTGCTATCATAAACCTGAAACACCCGACAGGCTTATAGCAGAGGTCTATGCAAGCCATCGTCGTCTACCAGAATCAACTTGTTATGTTCATTGAAAATATTATATCCTTAATGGTTATGAGTGTGTAAGCTGATAGCAGAAAATTTAGCTTATTTTGTATGAACACATCAATTAACTGACAACACTGATCTCACTGGAACAATTTTCAGCCGTTATGCATAGGCGTTTTAACTTTGACATGTATAATCCACACAGCCTGGAATCTCCTCTCCATCTGACTTAATTTTGTTCCTGCAGAACACGGCGAAGTGAACGTCCAACACAACACACACACACACACACACACACACAACACACACACACACACACACACACACACAGAGTCACACACACAGACACAGACACATACAAGTATAGCCTACACTGACAATCAATTGCATGGAGTCATTCTGTGTACACACTAAAAGAACAAAACAACCCCCCCCACCCCCCAAAAAAAAACAAAAAAAACCCAAAAAACACGACTGTGAATATTATGGGGACTGGCCTATTTTTCTTTCCTTGAGAAACAAGTGAGGAAAATATTCTTCTGTAGAGTCTAATCCACACAATTTCTCCGGCTTTCAATGACAAGAAACGCCACAGTCAGGAAGCATCTTCGATTTTGCGCCCTCCCCCCCCCCCCCCCCCCCCACCCTATCCCGCTCCCCTTTCATCCTCTTTCCTATTCCCTCATGTCTTTTTTTTTTTTTTTTTTTTTTTTTTTTACTTTTCATACATCGTTTGCTGGCTACAACAAATCCCGACCTGCTGATCGGAGACAGACTGGTAGAGTGATGCTCTGTGTGCGTGTCTGATTTCTGCCTTCTGCTGAGGAGGTGGCTGTCTGCGTTGGCACAGCCCGCCCCTTCTCTGGCTTTCCACTGTGCACAGACAAGAAAACCACAAACACCCACATCTGTCTCTGTCCACTCCTCATCGTCACAATACACGCGCCCGCACAGATTATTATCATAAATATATAAATCCAGAATTCATGTTTTCCATAGCTCTTCAAAAGAAACAGGAGCAAAAATGTGTGGTAAAAAGGTAAACATCTTCGTCCCGGCGTCAAATGATGTCTTTTAAATTACAAAATCTTACACTGGGGCGGGAGGAGGGGGTGGGGGGAGGATTAGAGGCTTAGTTTTCAAATGAGTTAAAATTGTCCACCGATTAGTCTGTGAGTCAACAGTTCGCGTGCAGTGACAAGAGTGAGTCAACAGTTCGCGTGCAGTGACAAGAGTGAGTCAACAGTTCGCGTGCAGTGACAAGAGTGAGTCAACAGTTCGCGTGCAGTGACAATAGTGAGTCAACAGTTCGCGTGCAGTGACAAGAGTGAGTCAACAGTTCGCGTGCAATGACAAGAGTGAGTCAACAGTTCGCGTGCAGTGACAAGAGTGAGTCAACAGTTCGCGTGCAGTGACAATAGTGAGTCAACAGTTCGCGTGCAGTGACAATAGTGAGTCAACAGTTCGCGTGCAGTGACAATAGTGAGTCAACAGTTCGCGTGCAGTGACAATAGTGCGTCAACAGTTCGCGTGCAGTGACAATAGTGCGTCAACAAACAGTTCGCGTGCAGTGACAATAGTGCGTCAACTGGACTCACATTTTCTTGTGCTCAGGATCCTAGATATTACAAACGATGAAAAACGGCTTTGCTCTGAAGTGGGAGTCCGTTTCCTATCTGGCAGCTTGAAGCCAGCCTGACCAGAGGATCTTGTAAATGTGAATATGAGCAACTTTTACCCTTGTGGTGTGGACAGTCTGGAAGAGTTATCGCACGAGCGCGTGCGTGTGCGTTTGTGTGCGTGCGTGTGCGTGTGTGTGTGTGTGTGTATGAGGAGAAGAGAGAGAGAGAGAGAGAGAGAGAGAGAGAGAGAGAGAGAGAGAGAGAGAGAGAGAGAGAGAGAGAGGGAAAGAGAGTGTATGGTTTTTCTGTCTATTCTGCAACTTGAAGCTCATAGTGTTTTGCCTTTTTTTTTCTCCTGTCTTCTTTCCGTCTCTCTCTCCATCAATACTTTCCCGTAGAATTATTTTAGCAAGCCCATAGAACTTGCTACGTAGCCAAACTAACGCAGTATTCCTTTTTGAACAGATGGTAAGCAGATCTTCATGCAGTCTAATGTGCTGATTGATGGTTTGGCGTACTTGTTCATTGGTGATATCATCAATATATCTTATGTTTATCATTCTGCAACACAGTTTTCAGACCTTGAGATTTTAAATAGAAAAAAAAATCAGATTCTTCCAGACATTGTCAGAACGTTCTCTGCAAAAGTAAAACGTATTGAACACATTCTTTGTCCAAATCCCTGGAGGGGAGATTCCTGAATGCAACATCGGAACACAAGCAGGAACTGTACAACTGGGTGTGAATGCAGTCCGCTTTCATGCAGTTTCTCTTAGGTTGTTGACGCACTATGTCACACTTGTTGGATCTACCTTTCTTTCACTCTGTCTTTATCTTGAACCCAGCTCTCTCTCTCGTCTCTCTCACACACACACACACGCACACACACACACACACACGAGATAATGTTGCTTATAGCCCAGCCGACCGCAGAGGGCCACATCAGGGCTGACACACACACACACACACACACACACACACACACACACACACACACACACACACACACATGCCCTGTTCCTGGGAATACCTCAGTTTAGCAGACTTTGTGTTGTTGTCGTTGATCGGGCTTCTGTGACCATCTGTTAGAAAATACAACATATAAATGTGGTTTACAATTCAGATGCAAGGATGTATTTGTTTTCAGTGATGTGGCTGTGCAATGAACAACACGACTCGTACATTCACCCGTACAGATTATAATAATCTTGCTTGAGCAAGCATGCGTGACTCACTGTCCAAAATGATCTCACTGGATTACAGTGGAGGGTAGACACGCCGGAAGAAGTCCGAAGAAATCCGCGGCAAATGACATAAAAGACTGGATTGTTCACACCTCTACCTCGTTGCGCAGGACCCCGAACAGACTTGTGGAGATCCTGGACTGTTCAAGCGTCTGTCATAACGCTTCTACGTCCTACTGTCTTGGGATACTAGTGATAATAAACAAAACTATTTCCAACTTTCTGCATTCTTACACCTATTAAAACTGATGTTGCAATCTTGGTGGAAATTGATATAGTCACTGTGTAAATGATAATTTTTAGGCTTCAGAAGAAATGTTTGCTCTCTTTTCACTGTTCAAGCAGCTGTTTGCACTGCACAGCAACACATGACAGTAACAAATTTTATGCACATACGGAAGTCTATAAACACTACTGATGTTCCACTGATGTCCCACCCTCCGGGGGTTGCAACCTTGACGTGGTCGGAGGGCTTGCGTGGTCCTGTGATCCCTTAGGCTTTGCTGGCGGGGGCATCAATACTCAGCTAGATGGTTAGTTGCTGTGAACGCTTCTAGGCCTGTATAGCCAAGTTGCTGACTGGCCAAGCATTACGTGGTAGGAATTGATGCCCCTGGTAGGGTCTCCCATGTCAGAAAGGTTAGGAGTGAGGGCCCAGACAAATAGTAACCCACCTTTTTCCTATTCTGTCTTCTGCCTTTCTTAACGGATCTTTTCTTTCTTCGTCTCCCTTTAAGCCTTCTGTTCCACACTCTTCTGATGTCCCAAATAAGATAAGATAAGATAATGTTGCTTATAGCCCAGCCGACCGCAGAGGGCCACATCAGGGCTGTCACCACGTTAAAATCAACTCACCAGTCATTTATAAAAAAAAAAAAAAAAAAAAAAAAAAAAAAAAAAAAAAAAAAAAAAAAACTTTCACACATCTCGTTAAATGACATCGTCTACAAACGAACCAGAAACTTTGTTAAAAATCCTTCTTCCGTAAAATCTCAAATCAGATGAAAAATGTTAATTTCTCTCAAAAACCCAAGGATCACATCAGGCGGGACATCCCTGAACAGGATCTTCATGGACTCCGCTGTAAAATGTTTGTGTCTCACATCGTGCAAGTCCCAACACTCTAAAAGAACATGTTTCATTGTGAGTGGCGCATGACATGGAATGCACCACGGAGCTTCTTCACTCTTTAAAAGGTAAGCATGGGTAAAATACGAATGACCGGTGTGCAGCCGGCACAGAACCGTTTCCTCTTTACGACCTCCCGACGTGGATGGGAGGAAGTCCTTAAGGTTTGGACGGATCTGAAAGAGTTTGTTACTCGTCTGTGTGTTCCAATCCTCCTGCCAGAGGTCTCTCACATAATCGTTAACTTTGGGTTTCACATCTGAACAGGGGATATAAATGTTGGACAGTTTCTCTCTTGTGGCGTTCTTGGCTAAACGATCAACCATTTCGTTCCCGCCGATGCCAACATGGCCAGGAACCCAAGCAAGAGTAATGTTGTAACCGTCCGCCTTCAACTTGCTAAAAAGTTCAAAAAAAAGTAAAAGTTCTGGATGCTGAAGGTTGCGGCCAGCTATGGCCTCCAAAGCTGACAGCGAATCCGACAGAACCAGAAAGTCCCTCCTCGAAGAATGGGAGATTATCTTCAAAGCCAGTACTAGAGCAGTAAGTTCAGCAGAATAGACAGAAGCATCTGAATGTATATGTTCCAACAATATCTGAGAAGGAGCCCCAGGGCAGTAGGCTGCACAGGCCACTCCATCCTCAGACTTGGAACCGTCAGTGAAAACTGTTTGATAGGATGGGAATTTGGAACAGAGCTCGGCATACAAAGCCTTGTACGCCAGAGAGCTGGTAGACTCCTTACGGAAAGCTGCGAGATCAAAACGAATCTCTGGTGTGAAAAAGGTCCATGGAGGTTGATCCGGAAACTTGGAAAAATCGGAAACTACTCCCAGGTCTATACCTGCATTCCGCACGTGAGGCTGCATACGAAGCCCAAACGGCGGAATACATTTCGGGTTTGTTTCAAACTTACTTTGGAACGGAGGGTCAAAAACACAGTCATAGGCAGGATTCTGTGGTTCTGAGAACAGTCGGATATAATAATTCAAAGACAGTTTCAGCCTGCGATTGAACAGTGAAGGTTCACCTGCCTCTGCGTACAGGCTGTACACAGGGGTGGTGCGGAACGCTCCAAGACAGAGACGAAGCCCTTGATGATGGATAGGGTCCAAGAGTTTGAGGTAAGATGATCTTGCGGAGCCGTACACAGCACAACCGTAGTCCAGTTTAGAACGGACCAGGGCTCTGTAGAGGTGCAACAAAGTTTTCTTATCAGCGCCCCAGTCGGTGTGTGCTACGACCCGCAGAATATTCAGTGCCTTTTGGCAAGCAGTTTTGAGGTTTTTAATATGGCTGAGAAAGTTAAGTTTTTGGTCAAAAATGACTCCCAGAAATTTGGCCTCTTTAACAGCTGGAATGGGAGATTTCCCCACCCGAAGCTCCGGATCCGGAAAAAACCGACGGAAACCACGGAAGCGAACACACCGGGCCCCTGCAGCAGAAAAGGCGAAACCGCTTTCATCCGCCCACCGATGGATTTTATCTACGCAAAGCTGGAGCCTGCGCTGGACACTCGGGTACAGGCTTCCAGTTGCGTAGACGGCAAAATCATCCACAAACAATGAGCAGTCTGAACCCTGCTGAACTGATTTCACAATGTTGTTGATTTTAATACTAAAGAGGGCAGGAGACAGTATGCTCCCCTGGGGAACACCCAACTCCTGCTCGTGGACATCAGAGAGAGTGGTGCCAACCCGGACCTGAAACTGTCGTTCTGCCAAAAAATTTTGAATAAAAAGCGGAAGATGACCTCGAAAACCCAGATCGTGGAGATCATGAAGTATCCCCGACTTCCAGGTGGTATCGTAGGCCTTCTCCAAGTCGAAGAAAATTGCCACTGCGTGCTGTCTGTTTAAAAAAGCGTTCCTAAGTGTAGATTCCAGACGAATCAAATGGTCAACTGTACTACGATGTTTGCGGAAACCACACTGTTCTTTCGCCAAAAGGCCATCGGTTTCGAGTTTCCACATGAGCCTAGCATTGACCATTTTTTCCATCAATTTACAGACACAGCTGGTCAAAGCCATGGGACGGTAGTTAGATGGATTAGAAAGATCTTTTCCAGGTTTGGGGATGGGAACAATGAGGGCTGTCCGCCAAGAGGGTGGAAAGCAACCTGCAGTCCACACGCGGTTGCATACCTGTAACAGGATGTTCAGACCCTCTTGCGGAAGATGTTTCAATAGTTGATAATGAATGTCATCCACACCTGGAGAGGAATCGCTGCAAGAGAGTAAGGCAGATTTCAGCTCGTTTAATGTGAAAGGAAGATTGCAGTCTTCCATGTTGTCGGATGAAAAGTTGCAGGGTGATTCCTCTTTTAGGGCTCTGTGTTTCACAAAAGTGACTGATTTATTAGAAGAGGAGGAATTCCTTTCAATGGTTGAAGCAAGCAGACCAGCAACTGCCCTCTTATCTGTTATTAAAGAATCCGAAAACTTGAGATGGTTCACAGTGGGACAGGTGCTCTTCCCTTTGATTTTCTTAATGATGCTCCACACCTCCTTCCTGGAAGCCTTTGATGTCAGCCTGGAGCAGAAGCCTCTCCAGGACCGACGTTTACTGATTTTAAAAGTGTGTCTCGATTTAGCACGGAGTTTCTGATGGGCTCGAGCGTTGGGACCCGAAGGTCGTTGGTATACCTGACGCTGAGCCCGTTTTCTAACTTTAGAAATTTGTTGGCATTCCGAATCGAACCAGGGTGTTTTTGGCATTTGAAGTTTATCGGAAGACACTGGAATACAGGCCTTAGCACATTTAATCATAATGTTAGTCAGTGATTCAGCTGGGTCAGGACTCTGAAAAAAATCAGTGTCCTGGAACTCCTTAGAAACAGTGGCTGCAAAGAGGTCCCAGTTTGCTTTCTTATAATTTAAATGCCGAGAGACAGAGACATGTTCAGTTATTACAGGTTGTAGAAGGACAGGGAAATGGTCACTTCCGTGCAGATCGTCATGGACAGACCACTCATAGTCCAGGACCAGCGAGGGGTCACAAACCGACAAATCTAAACACGAAAGTGAACCTGTGGAAGAATCGCCAGTTGCTAATTAAAAAATATTTACAAATAATGAAAGCGTAGAAAACATGTATCCATTCCTGTTCGCCCGTAACAATCTATGCATGTATCCCGTTCACCATAGCAATCTGTCATACAGTCACATTTCTTTAAAGCCAATATGACGACAGTACAAAAAGGAGTTCTACACATAACTACGATAATCGAAACACAGACATCATTATCATCCCAATATTATCATCCCCATCGTCATCAACATGTTCCTATCATGGAAGGATCAACCCAACAGCAATAACCAAGACATCCTACCGTTGGGTCCATGGGGCAGTAAACTCTGTGACACCTGGACAGACGTTTCCTTTTTGATCTTTTTGGTTGTGGTGCTTTTCTCCGCGGACTCCTGATTCTGTAACCATGGATGCATCAGTGAAATGCAAAATGAAGCTAAGTCAAAATACAAATTGAAAGAAAAATGAACGAAAGGCGTACTGTTCTACTTGAGTCTTATAACACAGGTTACATACTTGATATTCTGCGCGTGTTTTTATTCTATTAAGGGTCAAGAGAAGAACGTCACTTTCGATTTCTTCTTTAGGGGGAAGAGAGAGAGAGAGAGAGAGAGAGAGAGAGAGAGAGAGAGAGAGAGAGAGAGAGAGAGGGGTAGGGAAGGATAGAGACCTCTACAGATACTGATGCAGATCTCCGTTTGTTCCTCTTCCGAAGCCCTCCGTTGTCGTGCAGCTGACTACGTCTCTCCAGAAAGGTCACTCTCTCTGGCTGACCCCGCGCAAAGTTTGGGTTGAAGTACTCGCTCAGCATGGCCGCTTCTTCCTTGTTCTCACCATGCACGATGGGGGTGGAGATCTGCAGCAGACACATGCTCATTACCAGCTGTGGACACGTGGTCTAGTTCATTAAAACAACAACAAAACACACACACATGCGGATGTTGTGTTGAGATACCACCCCTAAAGACATACTGTGGCTGCCCTAGTGGCGGTGGACTTGAAAATAGCCCCATAGGCAAAAATCTCACAAACGGCAAACCTCAGGATTCTAACCGAAAAAACATGGAAGAACAAGAACGTCGAAGGAGAAGCATTAAAAATCGGAGGAATATCTGACAGTCCTGCCAGGAAGCGCATGTACATTTCTTTTCTTTTTTGTTGTTGATAATGATAGTCATAAATGTTTGTCGTTTGTGATGGAACGATGTTTCAAATTCATTTAACGGCTGTAAGTATGTATTTGTATATGCAATTATTGTTCTTGACTTTTTTTCGTCGAGAGATTATTTAATGCCATGCGAGGTAAGGGTGCAATTTTTGGATATCGTGATGTTTTTTTTATTGACTGTTTTTATCCTCCTTCGCTTTCGAAATAAAAAAAAATGCTACAAAGAAAATAAGCTACATTTCTGACATTAAAAAAACCAAACACCTGCAATTAGTGTTGAAAGAATCTGGCATGAAATTTTCAGAATTCGTCATCGTAACAATTGAACAGAGCAACAACAACGACCAGACACATGAAAGGGTTTATTCAGTCCATTTATCGGCCTGATAAGGTATGCTCGTCAAACAATTTTGAAAGAGAGAGAGAGAGAGAGGAGAGAGAGAGAGAGGAGAGAGAGAGAGAGAGAGAGAGAGAGAAGGGGGGGGGGGTCCAAGAATGTTCTGTATAAACTTAATGCGACTGAGCCCATACCCCCTTCCGTTCCTTCCTCCACCGACCACATTATACATATACACACACCCCAACCCAATTCCCTTGCGAGAGAGAGAGAGAGAGAGAGAGAGAGAGGAGAGAGAGAGAGAGAGAGAGAGAGAAGAGAGAGAGAGAGAGAGTTTATTTCGTCGTTTGCTCAGCCAGGAGGGCCAAAGGTACAGATGAATGCTGCAAGTCGGTCCGAGGAGTCGGTCCTTCCACGGTGTGTCTGCAGACCCAGTTTCTTTTCCTAGGTTACGGAGGGTAGGAAATTACGGAGAAGCTGTTCCTTCCACCGTCTTTGGGGGAAAAGGTTACAGGGGCAGGCAACAGAGTCACCAGGTGAGTGTGGAGTGATATTTGAGAATGATTATGTTTTTGTTATGCTTTCACTTAAACAGAGAGAGAGAGAGAGAGAGAGAGAGAGAGAGAGAGAGAGAGAGAGAGAGAGAGAGAGAGAGAGACAGACAGACAGACAGACAGAGACAGAGGGAGAGTAACACTGATCTGGAAAGAGGGGAAAGTAGCTGGGAGGAAAGGAGATACGCAGTGGGAAGTTGGACAATTTCTGGTGAAGCAAAAGCTGGTAGCATTTTTAAGTGGGCAAGCCTGCCGATTTTCAGGACTACAATTACATGCAGTGGCGCTAAGTCTGTTTTGCCTATTCTTCATGTCGCACGATGGTTGGTCTGTGCCCTTCAAAGAACGCCATTGTGTCAGACTAATCTTTCTCTCGGCTCGGTTCCTTTCCGACTGATCAGCATCCAGTGAGCCTTGCTGCATGACTATGAACATTATAACATGACCAAACAATGAATTAGTCCTGTTGGGTATTTACACAAACAGTTCAAAGATACGATAGAAGATTGTACACACGATTGAAAAGTCTCGTCCAGCGGAAATGACGTGTAGAGTAACTTTGGATCTGAATGACGGGAAGAAATGTGACAATCACACTTTCCCCACAAGGAACAGGAAGTTTGAAGAACAGAAATCGAGCTCACTTCTTATTCTCTCCCACCCCCCTCCCCCTTCTCTGGTCTCAGTTTCTGAAATATTTTCCTTCCTCCGCTTATCATTCATACATTGCCATTCTTCCACTGACGGCCATTTAAGGAGTATACTTTTTATATATTTTATTTTACATCTGTTATTTGTGATGTCTGAACAGGACATAGCCGTCGAAAAAAATCATTCTATTGTGTTACAGTGGGCTGTTGCTTAATAGTCGTTACTTCGCTCTCTGTTTTGCTCATTTATTTGTATTTTGGCTTGCTTACAAAGAAAAAGTTAAGGTAAATCAATGGAATGTGATATGTTCGCTCACAAGCAATGGACAGCATCGAGGGTTGTGGGCTTGGTGATCGTGGGTTCACGTTAATGTATATAGTTCTTTTGGAAACTCTGCCCTGAACGGCTCCTAGCTAGAGTTGCTGAGTACTCCATATGGCTACAATGGGAGACTGTAATCACACTGTCGAGTTTCATCCACTTGATAGACGCGTTTCCGCGAGTACTGCTGAAAAGTTCCTGGCTGAGTCTGCACGTGTTTGCATTTTTTTCATGCCTAGTTGATGCAAGGATATATCATGGAAGTCAGTGTACAGCGCACATCTGCCATGCAGTCTCAGTTCGGGTTGGAATTCTGTTGTATCATCTTCATCAACCCCATCCTCATTAATCATCTGTGGAGGAGGAGAGAGAGAGAGAGAGAGAGAGGAGAGAGAGAGAGAGAGAGAGAGAGAGAGAGAGAGAGAGGTGGGGGTGGTGGGGGGGGGTGGGGCTTTGAATTCTGTGGCTTTGCCTTCGCTGTTCTCATGCTTACATCTGTAATTGATTTGCACTCCGTGTCGATGCTGTGGGGATTTTGTATCCAATTTCCGTTAATGGAATCATATGGTTGTCATCGAATGAATGCTATTCATTCTGGATGTTGGTGCTGACTTATTCTGTTCCGCAAAAAAAACATTATTGTCAGCAGGGATAATTAGAAGATGCTGTCCTGCGTATGTGGGAACAGAACAAACATTGCTGAACATCGTTGATGTGGTCAGCAGCAACGCAGTATATCCATGGAGAGAGGTGACTTATGATGATCTGATATTGACTGCTCCCGTGGACGGTCAGTGTTGGGGCTGCAACAGGACTGACTAGGTGTAGTTTGTGTACACGAAGCTGAATGAACAGCGACGGAGAAATGTCGGTGATATGGCACGGAAGATCAGACACAAGGGAAAAAAAAAAAAAAAAGAGAGAGGAGAGAGAGAGAGAGAGAGAGAGAGAGAGAGAGGAGAGAGAGAGAGAGATGCCTATAAGTCAAATCTTTCAAGAAAAAACTGCAAGAGTGTTTAGTTTTGCTTTCGTAAGTGTCGCTGAATGTAGCTTACTATATGATGGTGTGTGCAACTGATATTTTGCTAAAATTAATGCAGACCGAGATGTGAAGTTGCCACTGACTGTACTGCATGAAGTAGGCTAGGTCTTTCTAACTGCTCTTGGCATGAGGAGTTTTACTAGATAAAGTTTATACCTTGCGTTTTCAACGGAGGGATTGGAGAGGGGGGGGGGGGGGGGGGACCGGGGGTGGAGAGGAGCGAACTCTTTATATTGCCCATACAAGGACTCTAAGGCCGCTCTTAATGAAATTACTATTACTGCTTATTAACTTCAACACTTTCAGGTCATCCTGCCGCTACAGCAAATCAATAACCAACAAACTAGCTACGTAAATAACAGTTCTATATTGTACTTAACTAAGCTTATCTGAAATATATGCGGTCCAAATTGAAAGGTTACCTTTTTCACTGCGCTGCGTTTCTTTACCTTCTTGAAGCCGTAATGGTTCAGCTGGCGCACAAAACTCTCATATTTCGCCGTCTTGAAAGGTTTGGCATCGCCTGTAAGATATTCTTCTTCAAATTTCTTTCGCAGAATGCGGATAGTTTTTCCACTCGGTCCCCAAGAAATTGCCCTGTAGAACATGAATTGATAATGCGCCATAGTCGTGCTGGAAATCGAACGTGAACGAATCGTGGCTGATTTTAGGTGGCGATTCCATTTTCATGAAATGGAACAAGCAGAAGACCGTTGGAAACGATTTGCAAGGCAGGATCGACCAACACAAACGTCACGTTTGGAAGACGATAGGCATGTCTGTCTGAAGTTGTAGTAATGACGTCTTAGGCCTACATTTGCGTCATAGTCTGGAACAGTGGCGGGAAAAAAATCGACATGTGACTGATGGGCTATGACCATCGAGTCTTATCTCTATGGTTTACGGTTAATGTGTGTGTGTGTGCGTGTTGTGTTGTGTGTGTGTTTGCGGTGTCGATAATATGACTTCGGACGTTTGGTCTGGTACAAGGGATAGGCTATCAATGATTGGAAAACATTTTATTCCTTTTGCAGAAAATCACAGGACTCATTTCATGCGTGGGTGCCTTTGAACACCCGGTGACAGAATTAGCCCTGTGTAAATGAACACATAATCTACTTGCAGTCGTAGATCTAAAGATCTAACAATCCGAAGATTCGTAACAAAATGATGATGATAGGCTAGCCTAGCCTAGGCCTAGTAGACTGTCATATTTTTGTTTTAATTAGAGTTATGGCGACAGTGGGACGGAGCAAAGGGCGAACTCGCATCGACACGCTCCCTTTGGTCGGAGTGTTGTTGCCAAACAGGATGAAGTAAGTTTATTTTTATTTTGTTATTTTGGTATTCTTGCAAATAATTTGGTGTTTGAAAAGATTTCTCATATTACTAATACCGCCAAATGTATTTAGTGACGACTTGACATCTTGAGTCTAGCTGTTCTGTCCAAGATTGTTGTGTTCACGCTTTAAGTCCAGTTATTTTACCTTTCGATAGTTCTGGATGATATACGCTCGGTTTTATTTTCCTAGGGCTTGTGTATTAATAATTCTGATTTGTTTACTTACTCGTAGGTGCAGCTTAAAGATAAGTGCGCGGTGCACTTGGAGTTCAATTACCGTCTAGATCTGGATCTGGCTGCATGCGTCGCTGAACCAACTTGATTGCATTGCGATGGAAAAAAACAGGGCGAGTGGGAAAAAAACCTCTGTTTAAACGTCGTAGTAACATTGGAAAAAGGTGAAGGGGAATGGTTGGGGGGGGGGGGGGGGGGGGGGGGGGGAAGAAGCAGGATTGCCAGCTTTGTAGCCTAGTAGTAGTATTTAGGGACTAAGCTATTCAACAGTCCCATGTTTCGCAGATCTCTTGTAGGCCCTACTACAAAAAGGTTCGGTGAAGGAACTTGGATTAAATTTTTCTTATTATGTTGCTCAATATATCATTTGTCGTAGCTCCTAAATTGTTACTGAGCGATGCTAAGGTAATGTTTTCATCGATGTTCTTTTGTTTGTCTGTCTGTCTGTCTGTCGTCAGATACATTACGCAAAAAGTTCCAAACAGATTTGGATGAAATTTGCAAAATAGCTCGGCAGTGACACAAAAGTGAACTGATTAAATTGAGAAGGGTGTGTGTGTGTGTGTGTGTGTGTGGTGGAGTGGCGGGGGGGGGGGGGGGGGGGGAGATTGGGATCACCATTTGATTTTAATGAATATGTTTTGTTGCAACCAATCGACAAATCTTTGTGACCCCCCTCCCCCCCCCCCTCACCACACACACACACACACACACACATCCGAGAGAGGCCGGGAGTGAGAGGACTCGAGAACGAGAGACAGATATGAAGACAAAAAGAGAGAAGAATAGAAGTGAAAGAGGGGGGGGGGGGGGGGGGGGCGGGGGAAAGAGGGCTCTTTCCCCGCCCCCCCCCCCCTCTTTCCCTCCTTCTAGGAAAAAGAAGGGGGGATGGGGGAAAGAGGGCTCTTTCCCCCGCCCGCCCCTCTTTCCTTCTTCTATTCTTCTCTCTTTTTGTCTTCATATCTGTCTCTCGTTCTCGAGTCTCTCACTCCGGCCTTCTCTCTCTTGATGTAACACACCCTCCCCCCCCCCCCCCCAGCACTCTTCTCCACCCTATTCCGCGCCCCTTCCCCCCCCCCCCCCCCCCTGTTCCAATCCCTCCTCTCTCTCTCTTGCATTTCCTCTCTCTGTTCTTTCCCTCATTTTTCCTGACAAGATTGTGTTACCATTTTGGGTCCCTTTCCCTGTGATCCCTTCCCCATGTGTTTGCCCTTACCCGGTCTTCCCAGGGTTCATTGTTCATCCCTATCCCACAACCCCCCCCCCCCCGGATTTTTCTTCTCTCTCCCCCACCCTCCGCCGCCTTCCCCTTCCCCGCTCCCCCGCCCCCCTCGTCATCTCCCTCTTAAATATATTTTAATAATCTTAATGGAAATTTTTAATCAGTTATGGTATGTGTTTCTTTGCAGCCTTCCTGAGGAAGCTTGAATAAAGGCGAAGCTTGAAGGAAATGAAGATTATTGTGGAGTGGGAATGGAAGTGCGGATTTTATTACTTCTTGTGCTTTTAACTAATGACTATATCCAGCACTCTTCATCCTTGCAGAAGCAACATGATAATTTTAGGTGGTTTCTGAATAAAATCTCCTTGATACTCCTTTTTTCTTTGTTTATTGAAGTTCCAAGAACAGTGTTTCTACAGATGAGAGTGGTTTGCAAAAGTGACAAATCTAATCAAGACCAAGTATTTTTATGCATGTGTAATATACTGTGCTATTGTGTTAGTCCGCTTTAGCAAGGTGCATTATACTGCATAAAGAGTATAATCCCTGTAGTAATGAAATGCTGTAATTATGACTGCTTTCCTCATGGGAAGTAACAATAAGGAGCACTACATCTCTTTTTATGCCTTTGTTTATCTTCTGCTTGTTTGTTTTGTGTGTACATATATCAACCTTTGACAAGTATGCAAACCTTCCGGAGTCACAATTTAGGAGCTGGAGGAGGAGGCAGTTCTGAATTTAAGCATTTCATGTCCTACTGCTTCAGCTAAGGAATGCAGGATTTAGAAAGAAATACACCTTTCTCTACATGCAGCTGCTAAAATTTGCAGACATAATATGGGCTTCATTCAGCAAGCCTTTATCAGCATCTTCCAAAACTGACCCACGAAAAACACATTTTGCTTAACAGGACTTTGAAATCTGGGATTTCAGGGATAATTTTTACAAGACCCAAATTCCTGAAAAATGTGGGAAGATTGGCAGCAACGTCTACGCCTTCACAGGGCATTCGCTGTTCTCAAACACATACTGCATCAGTCATATAAGTCACTGGAACATAAATCAACCAGATCACCACCATAAGTTTGGAGCCAGCGGATGAAAAAAATATTAGCTTGCTGAGGCAGCATTCTGGTCACTAGCTACCAATCCAAGGTCCTCATCAATCAAAAATCTCAGCCAAGCGTCACTCATGTGTGGCTACCATCAAACACATCCTTGAACTTCTCTATAACTGTCAGAAGCTGTGACCTCTCATGTTCTCATAAAACTGATCTCCTCTAAGTGGTGTCGGCCGTTGAAATATGGAAGGAGGCGAGAAAACAGTTGCAGGTCCTCTGCGTATGGGCACTGAGAAACGGCTGCTTTCTCTGCAGAGCTGAGGTTTTTGAGGGGTCTGAGTTCTGGAGGTGCTAAATGGATTTGCTGTCCTCAGCCGCTACAGATCCATCGCTTGGCACTCAAGTCAAGGTGATTTGGACAGCTGTTTTCCAAGGTAGACGAGGAGAATGCTGGCGTCATGATGGGATGGGACGGTCCAATACTCTCATTGCTGTTGACAGAGCACGTCCGACATGCTTGGTGCCGTTCCAGGTTGGAATTATCATCCATCACATACGGAACAGTGACTCCTCTTCCACCTGCACATTGGAGAAGGAACAGTCAACCATGGAGGAGTTGGCACTGCCAGTGACAGAAGTGGCAGGTTTATGGTTATGGCACGAAGTAGATGTATTGTGGATCTGAATCAGCAGCCTTCTCTGCAGCATCCAGATCACCATCAGCACCCGCTGCTGCTTAAACTGGGGATGTTCCACAATGTTGTTCATATTCCACAGCTGAGTGGGAAGAGAGAAATCTCCAGTGTGACATGAAGAGACTTCCTGGAAACTCTTCCACAAACTCCTCCACCATATTGGAGTTGGCCAGAGTGTTGGCTATGGGTGACAGCATGTACTCGTTACTCTCACAATGGGGAAGATGATGATGGCTTTGCCCCAGTAAACCAGATGGCACGCTAACTTAAACACTGTGGCAAACTGAGGTCAGACTCAGAGACAAGGTCAACAAGTTCTTCATCGGCTGGATCACCTTGACCAGCCTGATCAGGGAAGGGGCGGAGTCCAGGGGCAGGTCAGCCAACACCTCCTCCACGGTGTGAAGCAGCAGCAGAGCATGGTAGGGCCGCATGGCTGCCAGACTCTCCTCTACCTCTCTTGGCTCCAGGTGCAGCACACGGGACCCCGTGACGATGATGTGAACTTGTGTGGAAGACAAAAATTCACCTCCATGGCAAGCCAACTCCTACACAAAATAAATCATTCAGGAGTGGATGGATCAAAATGTTAGCAATCGGTTCACAAATGAAACGTCGATCTTTGACATGACGAGTGGGTGTAGTTTAATTCAGTTATGATGAGTTGGAGTTGATATTCACATCCTGACGCAGGCATCAAACAGTTTTGCTCTTTTCTCTCGGTATTTGTTCCACACTGAAATACCAGCTCAGCAAATTAAGCACAAAACGTTCCGAAAGTAGGCCAATAAACCAGTTGAAATTGGCTCGAGTAGACGTGAGACAAACATCGACCCATGCGAGTAGACTTTATTGTCACAAAAATTCAGAATAGACCCTGCCAAATGAGCAATGCCAAGTGCCGGAGTCGATGAATAGTTAATGACAAAAATGTCGGATTTGAACCGGTGGCTATCATCCTCGTAACCTCGGGGACAAGGGGGTGACAGACTGCTGTTCAGATATCCTTTTGATGAAACCATCTTTTCTCAGGAAATAAATCAAACGAAGCGACGACTGAATAATCCATATGCTCATAAGATTTCAGAGGACAGGCTCAGCAAGCCAAATAAGGCATCAGCAAAGCTAACCAGAAATGGAGTATTTAGTTGGGTTTGAGGACAAAACATTGGCCAGTTTATTGGCCGTGAAAAAGACATTGTGTGGCAGCAATTTTACAGTAAAGATTGTATGTCTGTAGTGAGAACTCATACTGATTCAATTAAGACTCAGAAGTCAGTCAATCTGAAGAAACTATGCAAGAAGAAATCATGATTGTACATTTACAATCTTGAGACTATAGGGGCCACTGACTTAACAAATATCATCAGGCCAGGTTTTTGAATGCCTCATGTGTCTGTTAATTGCGGTGGAGCAAAACGTCTTGATATTGATCATATTACCAGTGTATAATGAAGGTGGAAACTTGGTCTCTTTCATGTTCTGGGAGACATTTTGTTTTTAATGAAAATTAAGAACTTGAAATCCACCTCAAGAAAACTGGGTCGTTATTGTGTCAATTAGTATGACAAAGGAGATGCAGTCTGTGAAGCATGTTAAAAAAACCTGGTTGTGAAAGATAGTTTTTGTTGAGAACACAACATTTTTTTTTCTATCAGCACTGAACAAGACCTTTGTAGTATAGTGTTTTTTTGTATATACCATTTTGAAATTGTTTTCCAGCATTAATATGCTCAAAAAGGTGTATTCAGGTGTCATGGAATGAATAAATGAAAAACCAGCAAAAATTGGTTTACTGATAGATGGTTTTCATACCTTAGAGTAGAAAAAATGGAGAGCACAAATATCTGCGTGCACATTTTTGTATGTTAGTTGTTAGTGGTTTGGCATTGGAAAATCTAAAGTGTGGTGTTTTTTTCTGAAGAAAGTTTTTCTAAGTCTAAATTGCCCTTTTTTCTGAGCAAAAGTTTTCTTAGTATTAGTTAGTAGTAAGGTGAGGCAGGTCTCACGCCCTAAATGCGGGGGAGGCAAAATGGGGAGGGAACAAGACAACGCCTTCAGGACGAATCACATGACCGAGGATGCTCGGTGATAAAATCGAACGATCCATGCGAGGTTCCTAATGATAGACCCTACGGGCGATTGCATCACGAGGGTGCAATCAGCTGTAAAGAAAAATGTAAACAAACCAAAAAATAACAGACTGGTTTAAGCGACTCTTTTTTGGATTAGACCGTCTCCCAAGGGTGACAACACATGATGAAAAAGACAGTCAGTTCTCTTGAAAGGCCCGAACTGTACCCGCTGAACCTTACTAGCTGAGCATGACTGACTCTTTAAAACGGTTCATTACTAGTTAAAGAATGAGATTTGGGGATTATTAGGTGTCTTTGTTTGTTTCGATGTTTGATTGTTTGTTTTTTTTTATTAAGCTGCCTTATAAGGGTGACAACACAAAAACAAACCAAAAACCAACAGCGGGCTCACTTGAAAGACTTGAACTGTACTGGCTAAACCATAATAGCTGATCATCACTGATTTCACATTGCTATTAAAACCCTCAGGGGGCAAATCACATGACAGAGCATGGCGTGTGACTCG
>CM031609.1:42213239-42241838 GCA_018398815.1 Conus ventricosus
GAAACCCTCGCAAGGCGAAGCCAGTGCAAGGGGAGCAACCACAGTGAACCTCAGCAACGAGAAAAGTGCAACCTGCACAGCAGTGGAATTAGAGAGAGAGAGAGAGAAAGCAAACCGAAGTTGAGCTGAACTACACCAAGGTGCAACCGCACCACAAGCACATTAAGGGACGGATACACGACAACAGCAACGACAATAAACAAATGAATAATTCCGCCACCCTAGATGGGTCAAACGTCGTAGGCCTCGTGACAAACTCGTGACAATGGTAAACCCCAGTCTTTGAAATATCTCAACTGTTGCTTCAACATTTTGCTTACACTCCTCTTGACTTTGACCTTGCAAATAACAATCATCAATGAATGAAGCTGACAAGAAACCTTGTGATCTTAAATGAGCATAGACTGGTTTCATCAATTTTGTGAAGTAACGAGGACAATTTGCAAGACCATTTGCAAAACAAGTGTATGCATATAGCTGCCCTCTCCATTTAAATTTCAGGTATTTTCTGTGTTCTGGATGAATGGGCACTGAATAATATGCATGTCTCAAATCAACTGAAGCCATGAAACACCCTTTTTTCATCATATTTGTGGCAGATGATAGATTTTCCATTTTAAAATGCTCATACTGAACTGCCTCATTGAACCTTTTTAAATTGAGTATGAGCCTGTAACTGCCATCTGTCTTGGGGATCAGAAATATTGGAGAAATGATTTCTCCTTCTTCATGGCTTGATTTTTCAATCACCTTTAAACTCAGTAATTTTTGGATTTCATCATCTGCTTCTTGCCATAAATTTACTTGGACTTGATTTGGGGTTGAATTATGACGTTCTATTTCTGAAATTTCATCAATAGGAATTTTTGATCCAGTTACCATTGCCAATATAAATTCATCAGATGTCAATTGCTGCCATTCCTTGACAAATTGTTTCAACCTTCCAGCTTGAAAATCCCCCGTCTTGTGATTTTTAATACTCACTGACGGGCCAGGTTCAGAAGTATTTAGACTGGTTTGAACTGGTTCATTCGGCCACGTGGTCTCTGGCCTCGACCCCTGGTCCCTCTTGGATGGCTGTTGGGAAACTGTACGTGGAACGGGGTTGGGTTCCATCCCCAGTTCCTCCCTCTGCCTCGACTGGGGCGAGGGAAGATCCATGATCCGTTTTTTGACCCCGTTTGGGGAAAAAACTTTCTGCCTCTGGCAGACATCGACAAAGTCATATTTGTTCTCAGTTTGGAGGTGGAGTCTATCTGAGAGAGAGCCAATTTCAAATCATCCCCGAACAACTGATCTGTAATGGGGATCTCATCTGATGTTAATTTTTTGTACTTCTTGTTGATGTTTTGAGATGAGAAAATTTTTGCCCTTCTTTCCATTGAAATATCATGGGCCATCTTCAAATTCAAGCCCATTGCATCTGAAATCTGCTGGACAGTTTGACTATGCTTTTTCCCCTCTGCTGCCAAGGTGTCACAGGCTTTTGCAAGGGCAAATGTAGCTCTCAGTAAACTTTTCTGGATCTTTTGAAAAGTTAGGTCAGCTGTTTTGCTGTTGTAGTCCATGATGGACCACATCTCACTGTTGACTCTAGGGACAAGTGACTGGCAGTTTTCTGGCCATTTGTGGGCTTCCAACTTTTTGATCATTTTGCTCTCATCCATTTTCCCTTTTATCATTGTGGTCAAAATACCTGCCATTTGATCTGAAATTGGGGGGCCAACATCTGATTCTTGCTCATACTCTTGTTTTATCTGCTCCAGAGCAGATTCTTCCTCACTGTCAGACTGAGAAATGAGGCCATCATCATCATCAACTGCATTTTTTGCCAGCAGTTTTTCCATTTGTATGTCTGGATCATCATCATCATCATCATCAACATTTTCGTCATTCCTCTTTTGCCCTTTGTGTGTTTTGGCCATGTTTTTGTTCTTTTTCGTCTTTGTTAATTGTCGATTCTTTTTCCCGCCTTTGTCCGCGTCAGACTGCGGGGTTTTTTCCTCTGAGTGCGACCGTTTTCGTTTTCGTTTTCGATCTTCACTCATGGACTTCAAATGTTGAACGAGCTGTTCATTTTGCTCCTTCAGTCGTTCCCATTCTTCCCTTGGAAACGTAACTGTGCCAGTTTGTTTACTTTGTTTGTCTTCAACACTGGGAGCGTCCCCCAATAGCTGGCATTCGTCTGGTTCCGAGTCAGAACCCACTGACGAACATCGGGACTCGTGGTCCAACTCCACCTCCATTATTTATTTGATAATTTTCGCCCTGTGGGCGCTTTTTCATCAAATACGAGTAGTCTACAATATATTGTGATTTAAGCCAAAAAACTTTTAAAATAAAAGGAAAAATATCACCTGATTTAAGAAAGCTTTTCGATTTTTGTGCTTGGGCTTGTATCTTCTGCGTGTTCGTATGGCGGTCAGCAAACGCGTTATGGCGGAACTGCGCATGCGCATCTCAAATATTCCGTAGTTTTACCGGAAACTACACGAAAGGAAACTGCATTTTCATGGAGCCAGTGTGAGTGAGCTCTCCTTCTGGAGGGTGTCAGCACGTCCGCCCAATGACAGTCCCCATGAATTTGCCGATACCAGAGACTGGGACAGAATTAAACCAAGGCCATAGACATGGAAAGGCAATTGAAACTGAGGTCACTATGAGAGCATGATATCAAAGGCTGCAGAACTTGACTTTTTTTTTCATACTGACCAATGATTTCCATTCTGGGCTGTATCCTGTGCTAACTTTCATAACATATCTCAGTGCCAACCAGGCCCAAGAGATAAGACACTTGCGGTGTTGATCAGAAAATTTGAGCAAGACTCTTAGACATCAAATGGATGAAACTTGACTGTTGTCCCAGTCTTCCCAGTTGAACCAGTAGCAGATTCAACTCTGGGTAGGAGACGGTTGGGGAAGAAAATTCCCACAAATAAAAGGGGCTCTGATGGGAATTGAACCCATGACCTTCCAGCCGTGAGTCCTCAGTGCTAACCACTTTGCCACTTTGCTGTGGCCGCTAATCAACACTTCAGGCAGTTGCATCCCAGATGGACTTGCTAGCATTCTTTTGCATGATCTCGTGTCCAGGTACAAGGAAGTGAAGTTTGACACATGAACATGTTGCAATTTCCCAACAATATGTTAATACATGCATGACTCTTCTGGTTGAGAAAACTGTTACGGTTTTGCTTTAGGATATGTCGAATGATAAGGTCTTGCTGGATGAGAAAATGCACAGAAGTGTCATGACACTGTGTTTTTCTAGAAGCTGTGTGTGCATGCAGTGTACTGAATATAAATCACTGTGAGAAAACTGTTTTTGATCAAGCAAAATAAAATGTTGAGAATCCTTAGCTGCTGGTCTGCTCCATGTCTGTGTGCATGCACATATGTATTGAACAGAATCAGAGACTGTCGGAGTCAATGTTTGAACAGCATTTGACTGCATTCACAGCAGTTGGTGTAGAATGCAGCTCATTTCAACTTCATTAACGCACACATAATCAGCAGGACTGTGCAACTTTCATGAACAATTTTATTTTGTATCTGCACACTTGGAAGCCAAAGGTGTCCATTTTCATCCATCACAATAACGCCACATATAAACTGAAAAAATAGGGAACAGGAGGAGGGAAGGGAGGGAGATGGGGAGGAGGGTGGGGGGGGTGGGGGGTTAAAACAAGAAAAAAAAGCTTTGGCAGTTGGGTGTTTCAGAAAAAAAATTATCTCCCCTCCCCTTAAAAAAAAAAGAAGAGAGAATGCATCCTTTTTCAAAGGCAAGTTATGACTTTTTATCTAAAAAACAACAACCCAACAAGTAAACTATAACTAAGAAAACTTTTGCTCAGAAAAAGGGCAATTTAGACTTAGAAAAACTTTCTTCAGGAAAAAAAAAAACCCCACACTTTAGATTTTCCAATGCCAAACCACTAACAACTAACATACAAAAATGTGCACGCAGATATTTGTGCTCTCCATTTTTTCTACTCTAAGGTATGAAAACCATCTATCAGTAAACCAATTTTTGCTGGTTTTTCATTTATTCATTCCATGACACCTGAATACACCTTTCTGAGCATATTAATGCTGGAAAACAATTTCAAAATGGTATATACAAAAAAAACACTATACTACAAAGGTCTTGTTCAGTGCAGATAGAAAAAAAAATGTTGTGTTCTCAACAAAAACTATCTTTCACAACCAGGTTTTTTTTTAACATGCTTCACAGACTGCATCTCCTTTGTCATACTAATTGACACAATAACGACCCAGTTTTCTTGAGGTGGATTTCAAATTCTTAATTTTCATTAAAAACAAAATGTCTCCCAGAACATGAAAAGAGACCAAGTTTCCACCTTCATTATACACTGGTAATATGATCAATATCAAGACGTTTTGCTCCACCGCAATTAACAGACACATGAGGCATTCAAAAACCTGGCCTGATGATATTTGTTAAGTCAGTGGCCCCTAGTCTCAAGATTGTAAATGTACAATCATGATTTCTTCTTGCATAGGTTTCTTCAGATTGACTGACTTCTGGAGTCTTAATTGAATCAGTATGAGTTCTCACTACAGATATATCCACATGCATCCATGCACAAACATTTGTTTTGAATACCAACATGTTCTGTTCCATAGCAATGACCACAGAAATTTCATGTCAAACACCGCACACAACTAATATTTCATGCTACATTCATCAAACTGATCACATATGTCCCAGAACATTTATTTTGATTCTCTTCAGGCTGTTTTGTCCCAATCAACATCATCAGCATGGAAACAAACGATGTGTACTATTGTCACAAATATTTTGGCTTAAACCAGAATCATTTCAGGTGCAAAGCTTCTACTGCAATCATTGTCTATACACTGCCTCGTCATTCAATTATAAAACCTTTCAGCCCACTTTCTCTCTCTCCCACACATTTAAATCATGTCAGTTTATGATTGTCCAAGTCCGCTCTCTCTTTCTCTCATGCCCTATACAAATCATGTGAAGTTTTCACATTTTATCGGTTTCAGCTGTCTCTTTGCTTCTCGGTACAACACAGGCACAACACTAACACAACCATCAAATCAGACTCACAAAACACTCGGGTCTCCTGTTAACCTTCACTCTCCACACACACTTTCACTGACGGCCATTTTGTCCATGTCTTTTTAGTGTTCATCCCAACGACAAATAATTGTATCTTAAGGGCTCTGGCAGTGAATTTGTAGCACTATTTTGCATTGTGGTGTATTTACCCACATAATTCTGCTCGAAAAGGAAAAAAAGACGAGAACCCATACATAATGTCTGTGACAGAGACGTTTCGCAAATAAAACGCCAACCAACCAAAGAGTGATGACTGTGTTGGAGATGGAGAAATATGGACAGGGATGATTTGTTTGTGTGTGTGTGTGTGTGTGTCGTGTGCGTGTGTGTACCTTAACTTTAACTACTGTGCATGTGCATGCAAGTGTTTACATTAACTTTAACTACTGTTCTACATATTCAGCCCATTTATGATATTCCATTTAACTACCAATCTACCCCTTATGACATATGAGGTACTTGGGAACTTTTGTGTGTTAAGATGTGCTGTTTGAGCACAGCAGTGTTTGCCCAAGATAGCACCAATGTGAATCTGTTTTGAAAATTAAAAAAAACTGGGGGGAGGGGGGGACTTGTGTCAAGCTTGCAAGTGAGTGATAGGTAACTGACTGTTCAACATGATTGTAGTAATTGAGCAACCATACACCACTGAACAGATAGCAATGGCTCAGACAGCTGAACACAGCTGTGTTCAGGGGTGAACTGGCACTCGCTCCAAAGGTCAGAAGCAAGGTGTTCAAACAAGTGAACTTGTGACTATGGTTAGATTCCACTATTTCCGGAAAGGGATAAGTGACCGCTGGTCAGATATATGCAAAATTAACTTTGAGGCAAAGTACATCCACTTTTAGATTTCAATATAAAACTGGTTTTGTTTTGATATAAGTTCATGTTCTTGTGATTTTGTAAAAAAAAAAATTGACTTCAGATTTTCTTTTGATGCTTTCAAAGTCAAATTGACAAAATCTGTAAGTTAAAAGGTTAACTTCAAAGCAAATCAATGGAAAACTAACATTCCTAGCAGAAGCAACATGATAATTTTAGGTGGTTTCTGAATAAAATCTCCTTGATACTCCTTTTTTCTTTGTTTATTGAAGCTCCAAGAACAGTGTTTCTACAGATCAGAGTGGTTTGCAAAAGTGACAAATCTAATCAAGACCAAGTATTTTTATGCATGTGTAATATACTGTGCTATGTGTGTTAGTCCGCTTTAGCAAGGTGCATTATACTGCATAAAAGAGTATAACTCCCTAGTAGTAATGAAATGCATGTAATTATGACTGCTTTCCTCATGGGAAGTAACAACTAAGGAGCACTACATCTCTTTTTATGCCTTTGTTTATCTTCTGCTTGTTTGTTTTGTGTGTACATATATCAACCTCTTGACAAGTTGCAAACCTTCCGGAGTCAAAATTCAGGAGCTGGGAGGAGGAGGCAGTCTGAATTTAAGCATTTCATGTCCTACTGCTTCAGCTAAGGAATGCAGGATTTAGAAAGAAAATACACGTACACCTTTCTCTACATGCAGCTGCTAAAATTTGCAGACCATAATATGGGCTTCATTCAGCAAGACTTTATCAGCATCTTCCAAAAATGACCCACGAAAACCACATTTTGCTTAACAGGACTTTGAAATCTGGGATTTCAGGGATAATTTTTACAAGACCCAAATTCCTGAAAAATGTGGGAAGATTGGCAGCAACGTCTACGCCTTCACAGGGCATTCACTGTTCTCAAACACATACTGCATCAGTCATATAAGTCCACTGGAAACATAATCAACCAGTCACCACCATAAGTTTGGAGCCAGCGGATGAAAAAATATTAGCTTTCTGAGGCAGCATTCTGGTCACTAGCTACCAATCCAAGGTCCTCATCCAATCAAAAATCTCAGCCAAGCGTCACTCATGTGTGGCTACCATCAACACATCCTTGAACTTCTCTATAACTGTCAGAAGCTGTGACCTCCTCATGTTCTCATAAAACATGATCTCCTCTAAGTGGTGTCGGCCGTTGAAATATGGAAGGAGGCGAGAAAACAGTTGCAGGTCCTCTGCGTACTGGGCTGCCGGACACTGAGAAACGGCTGCTTTCTCTGCAGAGCTGAGGTTTTTGAGGGGGTCTGAGTTCTGGAGGTGCCAAATGGATTTGCTGTCCTCAGCCGCTACAGATCCATCGCTTGGCACCTGTTTGGTAACAAATAAAATACGCATTCATTCACTTTCTGGAAAGAGAAATTCAAGAAATATTTTCAAACAGATTTTTTTTCTAGCTTCCTATCTCTCTCAATTGACTATTCTTTTTTGTTCTAAGCAAAAAAACAGAAGAGATTAGTATAGATCTGGATCACACAAAGTTATTCTGAAAATGTCCTGGATAGGCTGGTCAGAACAGGGACTGGTGAACAGACACAACATGACCCAGCAGTGCAGCTTTTCTTGTGGGGAGGCTGCCTGAAAACAACCTAATCCTGGGTGCCAACCATGGACTGCAGGCATTGGTGCTTTGAATGGTACTGTCCTGGATGCAGTACCATTGTATTTGGGGGAATTAGAATGGAAGGTGTGGCAATGATGCTGCAAGGAAGGCATGGATGATGAGATGAAAGGAAGTGGATTCACAAGGAAGCCTGGTGGGGTCAAGGTTCAAAGCTCCTTGTAAGGAGACAGAGCAAAGTCTGAATACGAAAGCATTTCACCATCTTAAAACCGAACCCCAACAGAAATTGTGTTATGGCAGTATTTCAAGCACAGGGACCAGATTAAACAGTTCACATAAGAGAATCTACAGGGATGTGCATGGTACTGACAACACAGTAAAACAGCACCAAGACACAATTTCCCGACTCTCAAGGATTCATTAATGTACCTCAAGTGAAGGTGATTTGGACAGCTGTTTTCCCAAGGTAGACGAGGAGAACGCTGGCGTCATGATGGGATGGGACGGTCCAATACTCTCATCGCTGTTGACAGACGCCACGTCCGACATGCTTGGTGCCCGTTCCAGGTTGGAATGATCATCCATCACATACCGGAACAGTGACTCCTCTTCCACCTACGATGCAGGAAAGGATCACGTTATAATTCTGTTATCATAATAAGGCGTTTCCGTTGAATACCCCTGCCAAGGAGGTAACCATTTCATCTTTCTGTTGGTTTGTTTGTTTGTCTTGTCAGCAAGTTCACACACACACACTACTGCACCCAGTTTAAATGGCACTTGTGGAAAACTGGAATGTGGCCCAAAGGTGAATCCACCACACTTTGGTGCAGATCCCTGGTGCAGATCCTTGATGAGGATCCAGATTGAAGGATAGATCCAGGATCCGCTCCATCTTTGTGGAGGTCTTTACTCTCCCAAACAGTCGTTTACTTAGAACTGATATGTTTAAAACTTTTTCTTCGTCTTCTTCTGCATATGCAGGCTGATACTCCTGCGGACATCCCCTGTACATGGAGTGGAGTTTTGTGTGTATCACCATTTTTTATCCTGCCATTAAGGCAGCCACACTCCACCTTTGGGGTAGGTGCATGCTATGTGTAACGTGTCATCAACACCAATGGCCAAACTGGCGTTCTCTTCTGAAAGTTGGTGATGGGATTTTACGTGTGTGCTAGATGTTATGTGTGCGATCACACACGGAACCTAGGTTTAAAGTCTCATTCGAAGGACTGTATGTGAAATGGAGTCAGAACCAATGTTAACTCTGAGGGAAAAATCCCCCTGAACCGAAACGGCCCGCTGAGATTCGAACTCGCAACCCCATGATTACGAGTCCTGCGCTCTACCACTGAGCTATTCCGGCCCCCGATATGTTTAAAACAAAGAGAATCATTTCTGAACTATAAGAAAGGAATTAATCCTGATAACATGTATGCTAGATCTTATCAGTGAGCATGCATAGCTGTCAAGAGACCGTGTGAGTGGTGTCGTACCATGAGAAGAGTAGCCTAAATTTCAGGCAAGAGAAAACTGTTGGAATGAGAACGTGCTATACTACACCACAATATCATACTATACCACACTTCAAATTCCTACAGTATATTTCTGTAGTAAAGAGACACATAAAATTTGATCATTTGAAAATATATTCAAAAATTTTTCATATCACTATCATGTACTGAAAAAGATTCCTCAAGCAACATGATTCCATCAAGAAAAGAAAACACACACACACACACACACACAGCTGCATAAAGCCGTGAAAGTTTTATAATTTTAATCCCTTTTCATTTTAATTTTTTGTGTAAAACCTCAGCCATTTCTTTTTTCTTTCTTTTTAACATCATTTCTTGCACAAAGCCCTCAAGCTTTGCAGTAAAATTTCAATTCCCTCAGTTATCACATACAAGCTGTCTGTGACTTCCCTACACAGCAGACTGAATGATCTCACCATGCGCACAGTATTTAAAAGAAACAATTCACATCATATCATCTTATAATCATGTGCCTTAGGGGTATCACGACAAGAAACACAGCCCTCAATCATGTGCTAATGGTGGAATGTGTCTGAATGTCTATCACAAGTGTTTCAGCAACCAACGGGGGACTACCTGATGGTGCCCATCTCCTCTCCATGTCTATGGAGCAGGCGCAGTGATTTCAAGCAGCTGTAACCCACTGACGCTGACAGGGATAATGCTCGTTAGTTTCAATTGCTTACAGCCCAGCTGACAACACAACAGCACATCAGTGCTGTCAACATGTTAAAAAAAAAAAGAGTTGCCATAGTAAACAACACAGCCAGCATCTGTGCATAAACAGAGAACTGTTCATAATCTAATCGTTTAAGGTGGTGGTTGATTTTACTACAAAAATATTTAAGGCAGATTAGACCTGGCTATACTGAGTTTACTGCAATGAAAAAAAAAAGAAAAAGAAAAACAAAAACAAAAAGGAGAGGGAAAGAAAAAGAAAAATGGAAAGCAATGAGGTCAATCTGTAATTCAATGCCTTCCGTCATCATCTGAGAGCAGAGGTGCTATGATGGACCACTGAGAAGCCACGGATCACCTATTTCCTCCCGCCTTGGCTTAAGGCTGTGTCAGGCCAACTGACATCGGCTAGAACACCAAGGCTACACCAAAATGTTGTTATGCTCTGCATAGTTATGCGGGGATTGTCTTCAGTTGTGACAAGCTCCTAGCATAACATTATCAGTCTCCAAAACCCCCAAAGTCGGAGTGTGGCTGCCCACGTGGTGGTGTAATAAAAAACAGTCACACATGTAATGTTCTCATCCCCAGCTGATGTATTTGTACCATAGTGTTCAAGTATTTCAGCTGTTCGGATGATCCCGGAATCTTTTAGCCAGGGTACGACAACAACAACAACCTATTTCCTCAGTCATGGGCAACAAGGCAGAGGTGTTGTCACTAGTCCAGTCCTTGATGTTGTCCATCCAGGTGTTCTTTGGATATGTTTCTAGCATAAAACATTTTCATTGTACCAGACCTGTTTACCATAAAACTGTTGTTGGTGTACTTACCAACAAAAATGACACATTTCCTACAAAGCGTGTGTACAAAATTCAAAATTTCTGTAAAAGCAGGGAAAGGTGGGATGGGGAGGGTTTGATTTCACCTGCCATCACACTGCTAAGGCTTCTTCAGGGTATTACCCATCTGATCTTGCATAAACTAGGGTAAAAAAAAAGGTTCTTTTTTACACAAATTACTTTCCTAATTCATTAGCACATTTTGGCACAAACTCATGCTCTCTTGCTGTTTTTTTTTTAACGCTTCAGGGCATGCTGTTGCAGAAGCAGACACAGCCTGACACAACTTTGCACACGGAAATTAGCAAGAGTTGTCCCTCTTTGGTCAAAGCCCTTCTAAGGTTACAATTCGCAACTTTGTCTCCAGAATGTTTTTTTTTTTTTGGACAGATTTTAATCAATTTGTAGTTTTCATTGTTTTTTCATCACACATGTGCAAAAAAATGATGAAATTATACAGTAACACAGTTCTGTTGTAGTCCTTTACATCATCTTGGCGAGACATCTGTACTTGGGTCAGCGCTGCAGACAGATTCTGTACAACTCATATAAGGACCCTAGCTATGACCATGCCAGGCAAGTTGTGGAATACACTAGCAAACAAGAGCCCATCCTTACCAGTCAACAGTTACTGAACGCCTGCTTGGTATGTGGCCATCTTCCAATACAACAAAACTCACCTGCACATTGGAGAAGGAACAGTCAACCATGGAGGAGTTGGCACTGCCAGTGACAGAAGTGGCAGGTTTATGGTATGGCACGAAGTAGATGTATTTGTGGATCTGAATCAGCAGCCTTCTCTGCAGCATCCAGATCACCATCAGCACCCGCTGCTGCTTAAACTGAGGGGGAAAAAAAAGAGCACTCTAGGTGGATGGGGAAAAAGAGGAATATCAACAGAGAAAATTTCTGAATGGTGATGCCAGTTATTGAAAATAGGTCAATTTTCATTAAAGGGAAACCTCTCAACCATAGCACATCAAGTTGGTTTTCCTGTTAAGACTGGACTGTTCAGTGAGCTATATTTCGCTCCTATTGGGTTGTCCAGGGAAGGACAGTAACGGCTGCCTGACTGCCCGGGGCAGGTAACCGTAGGTGTCGGGCAGGTGATAAGCTCGGTGACCTGCCCGCCGGGCAAGTGCATTGGAAAAAAAAAAAAAAATCTGAGAAAGCCGTTTTCATCAGCAATGATATGATTTTCGTCAGTCGAAAGCTTCGGCTCGGAACTCCCCCAACCTTTCGCCACATTATTTCTGACCGAATAGATCTCCAGATAAGATAAGATAATGTTGCTTATAGCCCAGTCGACCGCAAAGGGCCATATCAGGGCTGTCACCACGTTAAAATCAACTCACCAGTCATTTAAAAAAAAACAAAAAAACTTTCACACATCTCGTTAAATGACATCGTCTACAAACGCACCAGAAACTTTGTTAAAAATCTTTCTGCCGTAAAATCTTAAATCAGATGAAAAATGTTAATCTCTCTCAAAAACTCAAGGATCACATCAGGCGGGACATCCCTGAACAGGATCTTCATGGATTCCGCTGTAAAATGTTTGTGTCTCACATCGTGCAAGTCCCAACATTCTAAAAGAACATGTTTCATTGTGAGTGGCGCATGACATGGAATGCACCACGGAGCTTCTTCACTCTTAAAAGGTAAGAATGGGTAAAATACGAATGGCCGGTGTGCAGCCGGCACAGAACCGTTTCCTCTTTACGACCCCCCGACGTAGATGGGAGGAAGTCCTTAAGGTTTGGACAGATCTGAAAGAGTTTGTTAGTCGTCTGTGTGTTCCAATCCTCCTGCCAGAGGTCTCTCACATAATCGTTAATTTTGGGTTTCACATCTGAGCAGGGGATATAAATGTTGGACAGTTTCTCTCTTGTGGCGTTCTTGGCTAAACGATCAACCATTTCGTTCCCACCGATGCCAACATGACCAGGAACCCAAGCAAGAGTAATGTTGTAACCGTCCGCTTTCAATGTGCTAAAAGTTCAAAGAAATGTAAAAGTTCTGGATGCTGAAGGTTGCGGCCAGCTATGGCCTCCAAAGCTGAGAGCGAATCCGACAGAACCAGAAAGTCCCTCTTCGAAGATTGTGAGATTATCTTCAAAGCAAAACCAGAGCAGTAAGTTCAGCAGAATATACAGAAGCATCTGAATGAATATGTTTCAACAGTATCTGAGGAGGAGCCCCAGGGCAGTAGGCTGCACAGGCCACTCCATCTTCAGACTTGGAACCGTCAGTGAAAACTTTTTGATAGGATGGGAATTTGGAACAGAGCTCAGCATACAAAGCCTTGTACGCCAGAGAGCTGGTAGACTCTTTGCGAAAAGCTGCAAGATCGAAACGAATCTCTGGCGTGAAGAAGGTCCACGGAGGTTGATCCGGAAACCTGGAAAAATCCGACACAACTCCCAGGTCCAGACCCGCATTCCGCACGTGAGGCTGCATACGAAGACCAAACGGCGGAATACATTTCGGGTTGTTTTCAAACTTACTTTGGAACGGAAGGACAAAGACACAGTCATAGGCAGGATTCTGCGGTTCCGAGAACAGTCGGATACAACAATTCAAAGACAGCCCCAGCCTGCGGTTGGACAACGAAGGTCCACCCGCCTCTGCGCACAGGCTGCACACAGGGGTGGTGCGGAACGCTCCAAGACAGAGACGAAGCCCTTGATGGTGGATAGGGTCCAAGAGTTTGAGGCAAGAGGGTCTTGCAGAGCCGTACACGGCACAACCGCAGTCCAGTTTGGAACGGACCAAGGCCCTGCAGAGGTGCAGCAAAGTTTTCTTATCAGCGCCCCAGTCGGTGTGGGCTACGACCCGCAGAACATTCAGAGCTTTCTGGCAAGAAGTTTTGAGGCCTTTGATGTGGCTGAGAAAGTTGAGTTTTTGGTCAAAAATAACTCCCAGGAATTTGGCTTCTTTTACAACTGGAATGGTGGACTTGTCTAGACGAATTTCAGGATCATCAAAGAATCGACGAAAATTGTGGAAATGAATTGACTGAGTTTTGGTACGGGAGAAGGTAAACCCGTTTTCCTCGGCCCACTGTTGGATTCTGTTGACGCAAAGTTGGAGTCGACGCTGTACACTGTGGTAAGAAGCTCCAACTGCATACAGCGCAAAGTCATCAACAAACAGAGAGGACTCGGTGCCCAGTCTTACCGATTGGACAATGTCATTTATTTTAATGCTGAAAAGGGCGGGAGAAAGGATGCTCCCCTGAGGAACACCCAACTCCTGCCCATGGATGTCAGAGAGTGTGGAGCCAACACGCACCTGGAACTATCGATCGGCTAAAAAGTTTTGAATGAACAGAGGCAGGTGACCCCGAAAACCAAGTCTGTGCAGGTCCATGAGGACTCCTGCTTTCCACGTGGTGTCATAACGCCTTTTCCAGGTCGAAAAAGATAGCGACCACATGCTGTTTGTTAACAAAGGCATTGCGGATGGTGGTTTCCAGACGGATTAGATGGTCAACCGTCGAGTGGTACTTCCGGAAACCGCACTGTTCACTGGCCAAAAGACCATCGGTTTCCAGCTTCCATATCAGACGGGAGTTGACCATCTTTTCCATCAGCTTACAGAGGCAGCTGGTCAGAGCGATTGGGCGATAGTTGGAAGGGTTGGTAAGGTCCTTTCCAGGCTTTGGAATGGGAATGATCAGGGCTTTCCGCCAGGAGGGCGGAAAGGACCCTGTGGTCCAGATATGGTTATAGACTTGGAGAAGAGTCTGGAGACAGCTTTCTGGAAAATGTTTCACAACCTGATAATGAATGTCATCCAGACCAGGGGCAGAATCAGTGCAGGTTTGTAAAGCTAATTTGAGTTCAACGATTGAAAAAGGAAGATTATAGGTTTCAGAGTTGTCTGATGTGAAATTGTATGAGGATTTCTCTCTAATCTCTTTGTTTCTTAAAAAGACTGCAGATTTATTTGAAGATGAGGAGTTCTGTTGGATGGTGGAGGCCAACAGATTGGCAACAGCTTGTTTGTCAGTGATCAGAGCATCAGAAAGTTTCAAGTGATGAATAGAGGGGTTGGTGTTCTTCCCTTTAATTTTTCTAATGATGTTCCAAACTTTTTTCTTGGAAGTTTAGATGTCAGCCTGGAGCAGAAGTTTCTCCAGGACCGACGTTTACTGATTTTGAAAGTGTGTCTCGATTTCGCACGGAGTTTCTGATGGGCTCGAGCGTTGGGACCCGAAGGTCGTTGGTATACCCGACGCTGAGCCCGTTTGCGAACTTTTGAAATTTGTTGGCAGTCTGAATCGAACCAGGGTGTTTTTGGCATTTGGAGTTTATCGGAAGACACTGGAATACAGGTTTTAGCACAGTTGATCACGGTGTTAGTCAGAGATTCTGCTGGGTCTGGACTCTGAAAAAAATCAGTGTCCTGGAATTCTTTTGAAATAGTGGTTGCAAATAGATCCCAGTTTGCTTTCTTATAATTGAGATGTTGAGAGACAGAGGCGGTTTCAGTTAATATGGGCTGTAAAAGAACAGGGAAATGGTCACTTCCATGCAGATCGTCATGGACAGACCACTCATAGTCCAGGACCAGCGAGGGGTCACAAACCGACAAATCTAAACACGAGAGTGAACCTGTGGAAGAGTGGAGATAAGTTGCAGATCCGTTGTTCAGACAACATAAATCCAAATCTGAAAAGACATCCTCAATTAGCAAACCTCTGGATGATGTACTGGCACTACCCCAAAGAGGATTGTGACCGTTAAAGTCACCCAACAGCAAAAAAGGTTGAGGAAGTTCTCCTATCAGACTAACAAGGTCCTGACGACAAACCGGAACAGAAGGAGGTAGATAAAGAGAACAGATTGTGACAGTCTTGTGGAGAGTGACTCTCGCAGCTACAGCCTGAAGGGAGGTAGACAGAGCGACAGGACTATATAACAGAGTTTTGTGTAGGAGAAGGGCAACACCGCCCGACAGTCCCAACGTGGATGGTTGTGCAGGTTTTGAAAGAATATTAAAGCCAGAAAGAGTAAAGGTCTTCTGGCTTTGAATTTGGGTTTCCTGAAGAGCCACGATGGAAGGTTTTATAGACTGACACAGAAGCTGCAGCTCTTCGAAGTTGGAATTTAGTCCACGGATATTCCCAAAGGAATATTGTATTATCCATGGTGCAGAGGGCAAAAAGGAGAGAGATCAGGTCATCTCCTCTTCAACGTCTGCTTCCAATGGAGTGAATTTGTTATGTAGTTTCACTGGACTGTGTTGGTCTTCAGGCCTGCTGGCAGACTTGCCAACAGGTGAAGAAGGTCTGGATTTGGGAGACGGTGGAGGTTTCTTCCTCATCTCCACCATCTCCACACTGGATTGAACTCCCTTGCCCACACGGGCACTGGACAGAGGGATTCGAGTTGCGGGTGCTGGTTTTTAATCTGCCCAGCAGCAGATGGAGTAGACTGCTGGGCAGTCTGAGGGGTGGCGGATTTTTTGCCTCCACCAGGGGCATTCACTTTGGGTTGGGAGGTGGTGGACCTGCTTCCACCAGAGCTGACAGTTCTTCCTTGCAATGTCTTCGAAAATAGGAATTCATCAGTCTGACAGCAGACTGACCGAGTGGGAATTTTCTTTACGGCCGAAGCATATGAAGATGCTGTGGGCGTCTGACTGCCCACAACCTGTTTGCAGGCCTCAAAAAAGGAGATCTTCTTTTCTGTTTTTATTCGTTGTATAGTGGATTCCTGAATCCAAAGAGGACAGTTTCTTGAAGAGGAGGGATGGTCGCCACCGCAGTTAGCACAATGTGCCGGATCTTTGCACGGCCCATCATGGGTTGCCTTGCAACAAACACCGCACACCTCCTGCCCAGAACAGCGGTCTCTGACATGGCCAAACCTCTGCATCGGAAACACCTCAACGGGACGGCACATACAGCTGAACATGAACATTTAGGTAACCCACTTTGATGACCGGAGGCAGCACAGGGTTGCAGAACGTCAGAAAGAGGGTGTTGGTGTCCACTCTCTCTGAACCTTTCTTTACCGTCACCCTGCGCACCTCCGTCACACCTTGGGACGCCAGTTCCGTCTTGATTTCTGCCTCTGAGACACCTGATAGATCTCTGCAGCGAATCACACCTTTTTACGAATTTAACTGTTTATGAGGAGTCACCCTGATCTCCCTGTCCACTAATTTTGTTGCTCTCAACAGCTGTTCAGATTGCTTTTTAGATCGACATTGAATTAAAAACGAGCCATTCCTCAACCTTTTGACGGACTGAGGGTCACCTGCTAGACCTTGAAAGCCCTTCTGGATAGCAAAAGGGCTCAGAGCTGAAAGGGGTCTTTCCTGCTCCGTCCCTTCCATCACGAGCCAGGAAGCCCAGAAACCTGTCTTCTGTCTAATCTCTGTATCGGAATCACTGTCCGTTTGAAAATCCCCTGAAATAGGGGATGCTGCCTTCCTCTTCCTTTTGGGGGGGTAGTTTTTTGAAAAAGCCATAATTTTGTTTATTGTATTTCATCCCTCCCTTACCCACCCACCTTGGAGTCCAACTAAGGGGCCAGGGCCAAGCAACCAATGTCTTGACCCCTTCCAGGCTTCGGGAGAGACATACGACAAGCAGAAGCAACCAACCCTATCCCCCCTGATCATGCTCAACTCCCGGAACAGAGAGCTGAGCACTGCAGGGGTTTACTTGGCCAGCCGGGGAACTGCCCGTCTTGACCCAACCCCAAGAAGGGGAGCCGATTAGTACACCCGGGCCAAAGTGTACTCCCTGTCTAGGAGAGGTCCGAGCCAAAGTGATGTGTTGAAGCGCTGGCCCTCTCAATCACCAGGATCTCATTCCCCTCCGACACAGGTCGCACCGCACGGCAAACGCGGCGGATCTTAAGGAGACCACAGAGAGAAAAAGAGTGTGGAAAAGAAGATTTGAAGGGGAGTTTGAAGATAGAAAAGGGCCAAATAGGAGGCAGAAAACAAGAAAAGGAGAAAGGCGGGTTACTCTTAGTCAGGATCCTCACCCTTAGCCTATCTGACATGGGAAGCCCTACCAGGGGCATCAACTCCTTACCACGTTACGCTTAGGCCAAACAGCATCTGCACCTCTCAGGCCTAGAAGCAGTGTGAAAAAACCAGCCTATCTCAAAGTATTGATGCCCCCGCCAGCAAAGCCTAAGGGATCACTGGACTGCGCAAGCCCTCCGACCACGACAAGGTCGCAAACCCCCGGAGGGAAATAGATCTCCATATGTATCGAGCAAGACGATTGGCTAAAGAAAATTTTCAAGCCAATCAGAGATAAGAATGCTCTCCGCCGGTCGCCTTTACGTGTATACATAGTTATCTCCCTTCGTTCGTGGAAAAATGGCGGAGAATGCCGAGAAAGCTGTCGAGTGCGCTACCAAGCAAACCAAGAAACCACGCCAAGCTACTTTATTTGGTGTCGGTGTGGTGTCGTCCAAGCCGCAGAGTAGGCCTAATGCTGAGAAAACAGGCGAGAAACGAAGGCGGAGAAGGAGCTGTACGAGAAAAAATCCAGAAAAAGACGTTTTCTACCCGAGTGGAAGAAGGAGTTCACGTGGGTTCACTTTGATGAGGAGAAGCAGCTGATGACTTGCACAGTGAGTTTTTGAGTTATATATTTTCATGAATGTTTGTTCAATAAAATCTTTCAATAAAAACTGTGTGTGTGTGTCTATCTCGCTCTCTGTCTCTGTCTTCTGTCCGTCCCTCGTTCTCTTCTAGTTTCTCTTTCTATGTGTGCGTGCGTGTGTGTGTGTGTGTGTGTGTGTGTGTGTGTGTGTGTGCGTGTGTGTGTGTATATAAATGTATGTTGTTTGTGACTGTCTGTGTATATAATTGACATTGTAAATCGTGTATGTGTGTGTGCGTGTGTACACACGTGTGGGGGACTGTGTGTGTGCGTGCGTGTGTGTGTGTGTTTGTGATGTAGTGTGTGTGTATGCCATCTGTGTGCATGTGTGTGTGCCTGTGTACAGTACTATACACATGTGTGTGTGTGTGTGTGTGCATGTGTGTGTGTATGTGTACGTGTAACAGTATGTATGCGTTGTGTGTTTTAGTCTAGAGCCATATAGTGTATACTAAGCTATGTTGGGGTTATTGTGTTTTCCAGGTATGCTGTGATCACCTGAGAGAGCTGACAGAACAGGCGGTTTTTATGTTGGTTCCAACTCCTTGAGGAAACAAAATCTTCAAGCCCATGACCAGTCTGCTAAACATTTGGAGTGCCTTGCTGCATCAAGACAAGCCTTGCAACTGAACCGGGGTCCTCTGCCTGCGCAAATCATGCAAATGGAAGCTGTTGAAAGATCAAATGTGCATTCTCTTCAATACGGTTTTACCATGTGGCAAAGGAAGAGCTTCCATTCTCAGTCTACCCATCGATGCTTAAATTACAACGTAAAAATGGACTGGATGTTGGAGAGGGTTACTTGACGGCTCGTGCCTGTTCAAGATTTCTTGAAGACATCTACTGGACTTGATGGAACCACACATCCAAAACATCAAAGCAGCCAAATTAATCAGTATCCTTGTAGATGCGTCCACCGACAGCAGCACCAGGGACTTGATTGCTGTTTATGTCCGCCACACTGTTAATGGTCCCCCAACCAATACTTTCGTGGCTGTGGAGGAACTCCAACATTGCAATGCTGAGGGGTACATGGAAGCTATCGACAGAGCTCTGCGTGCCATGGGAAACTGGATGACTGGAAGGAGAGACAGTAGGCTTTTGGCTCAGATGGAGCTGCTGTAATGGTGGATCTACAAGTGGTGTTTCTACACAACTGAGAGCAGACATTCCATGGCTTGTCAACATCCAATGTTTTGCCCATGGCCTAGAACTTGGTGCAATGGATGCCATCAAAGCTAAGGAGCAAATGAAAAAGATTGACACAATGCTGCATGGACTCTTCAAGCACTACCAGTATTCTCCGAAGGCATGGCGTGAACTTCAGCAGGTGGCTGAAGCACTGCAGTGAAGGTGTGGAAGCCTACTAACTTGGGATGTACCCGATGGCTGCCTCACATTCAGAAAGCTCTCTCAACAGTCCTCAAAAATTAAACCCACCACTGATTACACATCTCCCGCACACAGCAGAGTCAGGCTCTGCATCAGCCATCATGGTGGGCCGATCAAGACAGGCATCTTCCTTGCTGAAAGACCACAGGCAGCTGCTGTATCTCCACCTCATTCTAGACATTCTGGAATCGCTCAGCAGCTTCAGCCTCAAGCTTCAGGCCGATTCAATGACACTACCAAAGCTGCTGCTGTACTTTGAAACAACTCTCCTGACACTCATCAGCTTCAGAACAACTCCTGGGGAAAATCTTCGATCGTACCTGCTTGTTTTCAGAAGGTGGGACATTTGATGGTGTCAACCTGACACATTTCGGCGAGGACGAGACTGAAGCTTTCAACAGAAGTAAACTGGACCTGTTGGAGTGTGTATCAACAGCCCTTGAAAACAGGTTCAAGACCCTGGAGACTAACAACCTGCTGAAGGCTGCAGCCAAGGTGATGGACCCCAGGGAGTTGGCCACAGGACCCCGAGGACCTTGCTTGTTTGGGGGGCAGGAAATGAACACTCTTCTCACCCACTTTGGAGAGGTTCTTACAGACAATGGCTGCAACATCGGAGCTGCAAGGAGGGGAGAGTGGATAGGCTGAAGACAACAGTGAAAAGACTGCCTGCCAATTCCCAGAAGCCAGAAATGTGGGAGCAGTTTCTGGCAGATGAAGACAGGATCCAAGAATTTCCAAATCTCTTGATGTTGATGGAAATTGTTCTGGTTCTTGCCAATCTCCACAGCCAGCTGCGAGAGGGCTTCTCTACAATGAAAAGGGTGAAGAGCGACTGGCGGAGCCGTTTGAACACCCGCACTCTGTCAAGACTGATGTACATCTCCATAGAGGGTCCTGATGTGGATGAGTACAACTGCATGCGAGCTCTCCATCAATGGGGGAAGGAGGGGAGAGGAAGTGAAAACCTGTTGGCTGGAACTGAATCAATGTAAGCCATGATGGACATTTTGAATTGTTGTTTGGTGTTGTTGTTTGTGTCCTTACAGACCTTGTAAGTTCATAATTATCATGCTTGCCTTGTTTAGGTAGGCTAATCTATGTAAATGAGTTAACTAAGTGCATGTTATTTTCTCCGCCGTTTGAATTTTCCGATATAGGAAAAAGATGCGCTTAAACTCCGTTTTAACCTCGGTCCTCGGGCAAGTGGTTCAAATTGGGGGCAGGTAAAAGATTTGTCTACCTGCCCCCCGGGCAGGTAGTAAAAAAAAGTTACTGTCCTACCCTGGTTGTCCTAAAATACTGTGCTGGTTTTTTTTTCAAAGGAAAATATCACACAGCAAATGTACGGTTACAAAAAACAAACAAACAATGACTGGAAACAGTGGAGATTCCTCATCCCTGAAGGACAAGCTTTTCTGGAACTTTTTTTTTTCTTCTGTGTCTACATTGGATTTATCGTCTACCACAGATTCTCTCCCCTTTTAAACCCTTTACTTAAATTTTGTGTGCAATACTTTGTGCATCTCCAGGGACTTTGTACTTTTTGTATAGGAATGAAGCCTTGCTGTATGCCATGGGTCTCAGAGACCCATACTTTCTGTATAGGAATGAAGCCTTGCTGTATGTCATGGGGCTCAGGGACCCATACTTTTTGTACAAGAATGAAGCCCTTTCTGTACATCATAACTCCCCACCCTTACTATTACTGCAGAAAAAGGCTTTGGCATTGTTCTGGTTTTTGTTTACTCTTTTGTTTACTGACAAGAACAAACAATTTTTTTTTTAACAGATGCTGATCATGCTTTTGTTGACAAGATCATAAAACGTTGTCAAGATAGCTCACGAACTGACTCAGTTATCAATTAGAAATTTTGACAGTGGATCACTTACCATCCACGAACTTGATGAAGTGTACCAAAGTTTAAAGATTTGTTTCCCTTGAAAGTTTTGTTTTTCTGTCTTTTTAACGCCTGATAAGGACTCGTTCCCTCAAATGCTTCTTCTTTTCTTCTAGAAATTGTGTCTGTGGTCTATTTGCCTTCACAACTCTCTCACTATGAAATTTTTCTCCGAGTCAATTTCAGATTTACCTTGTTACAAAGACTCCCTCCTCTTACAGACACATTTTGCTACAATAATTTCCCCTCCCACAAAAAAATCCATCCCACTGGTCCAAAGACCCACTTTTTTCAACAATTTCTGCCTGAGGTAACTTGAGAGGTTTCATCGTCTCATCAACATTGAACATTTCTCTGGGATTTGTCATTTTCACAGAGGAGATGGAAGGAAAGGTCTTACCAATAATACCTGGGCAAGCTTGATTTCTCTAACCCTAGTGATATACCAAGAAAATGGCTAGGTAAGTGTGAATGTCTATCCAACATGGACACAGGACTTATTACTGCAGAGGTTTACTTTGTGTGTACCCCTGACACCATGAGCAAGTCAGAACAGTGATCATTTTGGAAACAAAATTCTACTGATTCTCAAAGCCTGGCTGCTGTAACTAGGCTTTTATTGTATGAAATCTATATTTCACTAGCAATTGCATACAAACATTCACATAAACACACATGTATACAACCACTCACATTAACACAGACTACAAGTGCTATGACTGAGTTTTGTATGCAACACGCACATTAGCCTAAATACTCACACATACGCACACACACACACACACACACACACACACACACGCACATACATGCACACACACATACAAGTGCTATAACTGAGTTTTGTATGGAACACGTACATAAGCCTAAACACACACACACACACACACACACACACACACACACACACACACACACACACACACAATAAGACAGCAGTACCTGGGGATGTTCCACAATGTTGTTCATATTCCACAGCTGAGTGGGAAGAGAGAAATCTCCCAGTGTGACATGAAGAGACTTCCCTGGAAACTCTTCCACAAACTCCTCCACCATATTGGAGTTGGCCAGAGTGTTGGCTATGGGTGACAGCATGTACTCGTTACTCTCACACATGGGGAAGATGATGATGGCTTTGCCCCAGTAAACCAGATGGCACGCTAACTGAAACACCTTTTGGAGAAAAAACAAGTGTTGGTAAGAAAAGAATGGAAAAAGAAAGACCTAATATTCTCCTTTTTTGGATATAAAAAATATGAAGATCATCTTCAAAGAAAACCCTGATGTTCTCATTTTTTTCAGATCTAAAAAAAAATGCAGATTATCATCCTCTGTTGCTTTTTGTTTGTTTTGTTTTTTGTTTTTGTTTGTTTGTTCATTTTAGTTGATAAGTCTAATAAACTGGAAAATGTTGAAAACCCTACAAAAGCATGTCTATTTTTGGGGTGAAGTTCACACACACCTGTATAAACAAAATGATACAAAATGGTCATGATGGGCTAAGTTAACTACATGTAAATTTTAAGCATCCATATTTGAAAAAGAGAAAAAGAAAAAGAGACAAAGCTGTGTCTTTAAATCTGAATGAAATGCCAGCTAAAGCTAATTTAAAACAAAATTGTTGCCCCATCTTTCCCCAGCCCATAACACCCCTTGTCACACAAACATCTCCTCATCTGTCCCTCCCTTCTGCCTACTTTAAACACCACAAGCCTATCCCAAAAGCAGACATATGGCAAAGTGAGTGCATTATACACTGAGCTATCTTTCTACCTTTCACCTATATATGTGTGCCTGTATGCTTGCATGTGTGTGTGTGTGTGTGTGTGTGTGTGTGTGTGTGTGTGTGTGTGTGTGTGTGTGTGTGTGTGCACTTTGCACAGTCCTCCAAACCCTCTTCAAAATCACATTCCTCATCCTAAATCTCCCCTAACCCCACACCTTCTCCCTTATCACCTAAACAATCTCTACGACAAAGGGATCTATCTATGTCAGTTTGTCACAAAACATATATATCTACTCATCCATGCAATAACAAAAACAAGTAAAAGATAGACTTTCTTGCTACATGCTGAAAGGACTCTTGCCGCAAGTGAGATACTTAGTAATATGCTGTGATAATATAAGTGGCAGGTGACTGACTGGATGTGAATATGTTGTAAAATTGACAGAAATGGACATTCTAAAAAATACTTGAAACCAAAGTTTTCAAAGCATTCTCAGTTATCAATACTAGCATACACATTCAGTCCTTCCACTTACATGACACAACATTGAAAAAGCAAACGAGGAACAGTTGAATTTCTTGATCAATTTGAGGGAAAGGTTAAAAAAACAAAGCTGTGCGCCATGTCTGAAACATGCTGATGCAACATCAGATGACATCACTTATCAGCTGTGATCAAGTGAGAAAATGTAACAACAATATTCAGGAAAAGAACACCAGTCATTACACCAGCAGAGAGTGGAGTGTCAAAGATGACGTTTTGTTGTCAACATTCCTGAAAATGATGTAAATCCACTTTTTTTGTCTTCAAAATAAACCACTTCCATCTCCATCGAACTAATGCACTACCTTGACGTTTGCAATGTATATGTGATGCCGAATGTGAAACTCATGAACAAGTAGCCAGCCATAGTTCTTCTTCTACGTATGCAGGCTGACACTCCTGCGGACACTTCCTATATGGACAGGCATGTATTAATCTCATCTACCCTACAAAGAGAGTGGAGTTTTGTGTGCATGACCATTTTTTATCCTGCCATTAAGGCAGCCATACTCCATCTTCAGGGAAGGTGCATGCTATGTGTAACGTGTCATCCATACCAACGGCCAAACTGGCCTTCTCTTCCGAAAGTTGGTGATGGAATTTTACGTGTGTGCAAGATGTTATGCGTGCTTTCACACACCGAACCTCGGTTTATAGTCTCATTCAAAGGACTGTATGGGGAATGGAGTCAGAAGTAATGTTAACTCAGAGGGAAAAATCCCCCCGTACCGAAACGGCCCGGCGGAGATTTGAACCCACAACTCTTGGATTACGAGTCCGGTGCTCTACCAACTGAGCTATTCCAGCCCCCGCCAGCCATAGTTCAAACACTGTTAATCTTAATTATCATCACAGCATCACCTTGGAGTTTAAATTCACACATCTCATAAACTAATAAAGATAAATGAAATCGAGTTGGTTTTTTTTCTTTAAGCTTGTTTATTTGTTTGTTTTTATATTGTTTTTACCCTCCATTTCATTCGAAATCATATCTTTTAAACATTCAATCTCATTTTGTAATAACTGATCCTTGTCCATGATTTTTGCATGCAGTATCACACAACATTAACAAGGGAAAAGATTTCTCTACTTGACAGCACAAATTTAAAGTCACTGCAAGCTTTAGGTTTTCTGATAATGAATTCTTTAAAGCACAAAGGGATATCTGTAGGCAAGTTCTGTACAACCATTGCAGTTTTAAAAGTGCATTCTGAGTTACCTGAGCAACTGTATTAATATCAAAGAATTTACTGTGCTTAACCGGCTATTGCAAATGAGGTTTACACACACACACACACACACACACACACACACACACACACACACACACACACACACACGCAAACACATGTCAACATTCTCATCATCCAATCCCCATCCTCCCAACACCCTCTCCCCTGCACACAGACACACATAAATGAACCACCCTGGGAACATAAAATGACAAATGAATAAACAAAACAAAAATGAAGAGGAAAACCCACAAACCAAACCAGTCACCCTCAATACTCGTCTTGAAACCGACTGCCCGTACCTGTGGCAAACTGAGGTCAGACTCCAGAGACAAGGTCAACAAGTTCTTCATTGGCTGGATCACCTTGACCAGCCTGATCAGGAAGGGGCGGAGTCCAGGGGCAGGTCAGCCAACACCTCCTCCACGGTGTGAAGCAGCAGCAGAGCATGGTAGGCCGCATGGCTGCCAGACTCTCCTCTACCTCTCTTGGCTCCAGGTGCAGCACACGGGACCCTGTGACGATGATGTGAACCTGCCATACATACACAGTTGCCCGGGTCAAGGTGATTCTATTGCAGACCAGGTACACTTCTTTAGTTTAAAAAAAAAAAAGAATCAGCTACCCACCATTTTCATTTTCTTTTTAAACACAGATTCAGTCACAAACTTGGAGAAACAAAAGGATAACTCAGAGTATAATTTCTATAGCTATCATTTTTCATTTTTTAACAACCCCCCCCTCCCCCTCCTTGATCCCCCTCTTCCCACCTCTCTCTCTCAGCTATAACTTTTATGTTCTATAATTAATAAATCACCATCACCCGCAGAACAGAAAACTGCCATCTTCAGTAATCCATCTTCTTTACAATTAATATTTGGCTGATTTTTATGGTGTTGCCAGTTCAAACGTTTACATATACAGCCAGCTCACCTTGTGTGGAAGACAAAAATTCACCTCGACCCAATGATTAATATAAAGGGAGACCACTCCAGTATCCACCAAGCTTGTGTACACCTGCTTAAGTTCATTGGCCAGTTGACTTCGCTGCAGAATCAGGCGGAAGGGGTTCTGGGAGGAGCGGTTGGCGAGTTTTCAGGCTGAGAGTGTGTCTGAATCTGATCAAACACAGCCCGAATGGTTTTGGACTGGATGGACAGGTAATGGCAACGCTGCTCCTCATGGCGTATGGCGACGACCAATTCCTTGGAGAAGGCATGGTATCTATCAATGGCTGAGTCCACGATATTGGCACTAAGAGCAAAGACAACGTTGATGGTGTTGATTCTGTGGCTGTGGGACTTCCCTGAGGTCGTGGACTGAAAGATTTGAGAAAAGGAAAACCATAAATTTATAGAGGAAGTTCAGTTATAAAATGAAAAAGTCATCGTATTTGTGTCATGCAAAAGGTTTCATGTTAGTTTTATTTGGGTTTTCTTCTTTTTTTTATCTTTTTTTTAACTCTCTTGTCATATGTATGTGTGGACTCATTTGTCTCTATAATCATCATCAAGATCATGCATTTGGGGAAGGCATTCACTATGGTGCAGGACACTGTGTGTTTGCAAATTTATTCAAAATCAAATCATCAAAACCAACTGTGGGGATCTTTACCCAATGTTACATGATCATTTGTGGGGTCAATTTTTACATAAAAATACAAAAGCATCCAAACTCTTTGGAATTTCCCTTTTTTCATCACCCTTCTCAATCTGCCCCTTATTTCTTGATTTTCAATTCTTTTTCAATCATCTAAAGGCAGCAAAGACAACCAAAGCACTGTCCAGATTAAAACCTATGTAAAAGAACTTGAACATCTCTATAAAATACAAGATTAGGCTCCTGCATGCACTAGTTAGTATATTATCCCGTAAGCTTGCCAGACATGGACCTCAACACTAATAACAGTGTATCTGGAAAGAAGAATCCAATAAGCTATCACAATGAGATTTTAATGCAGGATACTAAATATCAGATACTTTTCTTCCAGTTGGGAAAATCATCTTGCCCTGTGTTCGCTATCTGCACACAGATCACGCTATGTACATGTCATCCATACCATCCACTTGATCATGTCATGAATCACATCCTGATTACATCAGCAATCAACTTGTGCATCAAATCATCAGGCAGCATATAAGACCATATAAAGACCTACAGACATCAGAAAAAAAAAACTATGTTGGTATGGTCGGGAAACAAGATCCACTGGCCTTGCTTAAACAATCCCCCAGGGTACTGTTTAAGGACAAAGATGAAGGGAAAGACAAAAAATGATGGACTGACAATATTGCGACAGGACAAAAAAAAGCATTTGCAGAGACCTTGGCTTTGGCACTCGACCAACAGGAATGGAGAAACCTGGTGAACTGTTGTCCAGTGTGGAGCCCAATGACTCCTAACTGAGTTACTGTTAAGCGAGAAGAACTATGGAACTATGGAAAAGCAACTTTCTCAAACTTGCATACATGTACCAGTGGGTATACTTTGAGACAGTTGCTTTTTCTTACTTCATGCAAAAGAGTACACAGGAGTATATGCAAACATTGCCATACTATCAAATATCACCCAACTGTTTACAAAAGATTACCTTCAATACTGCATCTTACCTGTGAATGCTGTTTGGTTGTTGACAGGTAGTCTGAATGCTCAATCTGTATTGGGAACCCAACAAAAAGAACATCATCAATCTTTACTGTAAAATTGCTGCCACACAATGTCTTTTTCACGGCCAATAAACTGGCCAATGTTTTGTCCTCAAACCCAACTAATACTCCATTTCTGGTTAGCTTTGCTGATGCCTTATTTGGCTTGCTGAGCCTGTCCTCTGAAATCTTATGAGCATATGGATTATTCAGTCGTCGCTTCGTTTGATTTATTTCCTGAGAAGAGCTGGTTTCATCAAAAGGATATCTGAACAGCAGTCTGTCACCCCTTGTCCCCGAGGTTACGAGGATGATAGCCACCGGGTTCAAATCCGACATTTTTGTCATTAACTATTCATCGACTCCGGCACTTGGCATTGCTCATTTGGCAGGGTCTATTCTGAATTTTTGTGACAATAAAGTCTACTCGCACGGGTCGATGTTTGTCTCACGGTCTACTCGAGCCAATTTCAACTGGTTTATTGGCCTACTTTCGGAACGTTTTGTGCTTAATTTGCTGAGCTGGTATTTCAGTGTGGAACGAATACCGAGAGAAAAGAGCAAAACTGTTTGATGCCTGCGTCAGGATGTGAATATCAACTCCAACTCATCATAACTCTGAATTAAACTACACCCACTCGTCATGTCAAAGATCGACGTTTCATTTGTGAACCGATTGCGAACATTTTGATCAATCCACTGATGCGGTGAATGAGTGACGAGGGACTCACAAGCAGAAGCACATAATACTGACCCACACTTAGTCAACTTTAATTTCCAGGAAAGCTTGCACAGTACAAGTGCATTAATATCATAGTTTCACAACATGACAACTCCTTGAATTCTATAGCACAAAATACACCACTAGCTGGAAATCTGATTATTTTCCGGCTGTTATCAGGCCGTGCCAGCT
>CM031609.1:42241938-42244438 GCA_018398815.1 Conus ventricosus
TTATCGTAATTTTTTATTTTTGAAAGAGGAAGAACATGTGGTACTAAAAGACGGAATCACCTTGTGAGTACTGCGCCGTAAATATCACTGGTCGTGAAGATCATTTCATGAATGAATATCTAAATCACAGAGTGGTAAGAAAGCAATAATATCTCAATTTAATGAAAATCATTTCCCTGAAACGATGTCGGAATGGGGTGGGTGTGAGTGGGGAAAGAGCTGGACCTTACGAAATGTATAAAACATGGAAAGGCTACCGTAGTTCAGAAAAAAAGGAAAAAAAAAAAACAAAACAAAAACACCGCCTAATTTTCTAAGAGGGTAATTATTTGTGGATGTCCAAGTATGTGTATGTCAAAAGAAATTCTGGCTTGTTATTTATTTTCTTCTTTAACCCCGAAGGAGAAAATGAAGTGCATGTGCATGTGTGTGTGTGTGTGTGTGTGTGTGGTGTGTGTGTGTGTGTGTGTGTGTGTGTGTGTGTTGCACCCCCTCCCCATGTCTTTGTCTACACACAAACAGAGATGCTGAACTAATTTAGTGTTAGGGGAAAACAAATGTAGGCTAACAATTCTTCCATCATCATATGAATGACTTGGCAAAGATTTCAATAAAAGAAGAAAAAAAAGTGGAGGAGAGCGGGAGGGAGAGGACGAAAATGAGAACCTGAAATCGGGGAACTTAGTTATAAAAGTTTGACCCTTCACTGGCAGCATATGGGAACCATCGCAATCCCTCTGCAGACAAATTATTTATATGGCCTGCTCCTAGACTTTCGTCCAGAGAGAGAGAGAGAGAGAGAGAGAGAGAGAGAGGAGAGAGAGAGAGAGAGAGAGAGAGAAGAGAGAGAGAGGACAGAGACAGGAGAGAGAGAGAGAGAGAGAGTAGCACAGTAGCACAACACTCCAGTTAGACATTGAAGATTTTCCCTGGACACCTGTTGACGCATGGCGTTCCCCTACAACCATCACACCTGTCTAGGCACGCACTCTGCCATGCAGGCTCTCCGCGGCCAGAGACACCGTGACATCGTGGGAGTGGTGCGAATGAGAAGGCAGCTTGGAGGTGGGTGAAGGGGGGCAAAGCGGTTGCAAGGTGCCAGGCACAGGACAGGGGAGCGAAGTATAGCTAATCACTAGTTTCAAAAGATGATAATCATTTTCTTGAAAATACGTTAATCGGTAACCTTCACCACCTAGATGTAATGTTCTTTTCTCGATAATATATTTTGTGTGAAGATAATGAATCGGACAATAATTAATCACCTTACAACAAACTCCATTTCAGTTCAGTTCAAGCGGGTGCGCTAACGAATCATCAAAATCGATTACATACCTGCATGAAATGATAGAGAAACAGTAGCAGGAAAGAACCATTACTGCTATCAACGCATGCTGTCTTATTTTCAGATGACTCCTCGGAGGTGTTTCCACGTACCTATTTAAGACCCGAGTCCCAGCATGCTTGGACATCACGGCGTCCACCGTGGTAGGATGTTGAATGTTTCAAGCGAGTAGGGTTTGAACTTTACATGAACTGCAACGCGGGCAGGAAAGGATTGCTTGGCAGTGTTATTTCAAAGTGGACCTTGGTATGCGAAATTATCAGCCCATATCAGCGCGTGCATGGGCTACTGACAAAGGAAGAAAGTCAGCATTTTCATACTTTCAGTTTGAGTCCCATCTAGAATTCACTGTGGTTTCAGCTTTCTTGAAAAACAATCCAGCTAGCTTGCTGGTCTGTGTCTCGTGTTTCATGGGTTATTCAGCAGCAAAGAACCGCAACTTTCCGACGGCACGTATTGATAGGAGCTTGCTTACCCCTCTTTAAAATTATGCTTAATTGTGATGCATGTTAATAGACAACAACATTAACAACAACAACAACAAACAAACAAACAAAAGAAAAGAAAAAAAGAAAACAAAACAACAATACACAACTTTATTTCAAACAAGCTCAAAACGACAGTAGGTCTGTTTTCTTTTTAATAAAATCCTAGATTAAAAAAACGTTGGTTTTTTTCATTTTTCTATTTCTATTTAAAGTCAGGGAACTCGTTAATCATGGCAGCTGTACCTGTTTCATCAAATCAGCCTTACATCGCCTTTGCGTTTAGCACGATGCCAGTTTCAGAGCACATAGACATCAGTCGTAATATATTATTTTTAGAAATTCTAATGAATGTTTTCATGAAGAATGGAGTGACTTGGCAACATCAGACAAAGAAAATGAAAATGTTACTTTTTATGATTGTTATTTTTGCGAGGAAAATAAATTCTTTTTAAAATAAAAAGAGAAAATCAAACGATCAGACAAACAGCATTTGCGCGCGCGCGCGCGCGCACACACACACACACACACACACACACACACACACACACACACACACACACACACACAGAGATTGATTTTGGGCTTTCGATGCCAATAATTTGCCATACTGGAGACAGCGCTAGCGCGTGACCCACAGTCCCAAACTGGCGGCCATAAGCACATGGGC
>CM031609.1:42246938-42251938 GCA_018398815.1 Conus ventricosus
TCAAATTTGGAACACTATACAGAAGTGCCATTTGTGTGTGATAACCTTCTATATACCAAATTTCATTAAAATCCACCTATATATAAGAAATAACGGCAGAATAACGGCTTTTTAAACGGTTGTTTAATCCATTTTCAGCATTACATCACTTACATATGGACAGAGGATCCGATTTGTCACAAGATCATCCAAACCGCCTTATAAATTGGCCAAGTACTTTCTGAGATATTCCATAAAGAAGAAAAACCGTTACAGGCCGTTAAAAACCGTTAGTAACGGCTAGAACGGGGCAAACTAAAACATCAGCATCATCCGTGACCCATAATGAACATACCTGCTAATTTTTTATAAAGGTCGGCCAAGTACTTTGTGAGATATCCATAAAGAAGAAAAACCGTTACAGGCCGTTACAGCCGTAGTAACGGTTATAACGGTAAACTAAAACATCGGGCATTATTCGTGACCCATAATGAATATACCTACAAATTTTCAGAAAGATCGGCCAAGTACTTTCTGAGATATTCCATAAAGAAGAAAAAGCGTTACAGGCCGTTACAGCCGTTAGTAACGGCTGTAACGGTAAACTAAAACGTCGGGCATCATCCTTGACCCATAATAAACATACCTACAAATTTTCAGAAAGATCGACCCAGTAGTTTTGTCTGGAGCGAGTGGAACACATTTTGACCACGGACACACAGACACACACACACACACACACACACACACACACACACACACCACACACACACACACACACACACACACACAGACACAGACAGCATTTCTTCGTTCCCATTCTAAAGTACTCCTGTTCTTTAAGAACTGGGTGTACAAAAAGAAGACGAATAGTGCAAGCAGCGCACAACATGCGTGTGCTGTATAAGGTAAGGCATCTTTTTGACCTGCCTAAACGATTTCCACAAACCACAATTCTGTGACTAAAGTGGAAATGACTTACATTCGATAAATGAATGACAAAAATCACCACGCACGACACGCACGCACGCACGCACGCACCACGCACGCACGCACGCACGCAGCACGCCGCACTGCACGCACGCACGCACACACACACGCACACACACACACACACCACCACACACACACACACATACCACGCACAACACACACACACACACACACACACACACACACACACACACACACAACACACACACACACACACACACAACACACAGGACAGGACTCGAAATCATTAACCATCTTAGCAACTGCCCTTATACGCTCAAGACTAACTTATGCTCAAGAAGTATTCTTTAATGCTCCTCAATACCTGCTAAATAAACTTCAGAGTACTGATGCAAAGCTTATAAAATTGCCCTTGGGGTTCCCACACATACATCTAACTTAGGGACGTATAATGAAGTAGAATCTTACCTCTTGCAGAACTTCGGAAAGCTTCTCCTTCAAAATTTATCTTAAAGAGCTTTCACAAAACAATTTTAGCTCAGAAGAAGTATGTTTAAAATCAGAGAAGGATTTCGGAAAACGTGCCCAAAATATGCTGTCAACAAGGTCTATTTACTCGTTTTCCTCGGATCTTCTAAAGGATACCAAAATAGATAAAAACAACATTGCCCAAAGCCCACGTATTCACCTATTCCAAAATGGGAACAAAGTAAGCCTCCTTGATATAGATTATACAGATATATCAAAAAAGGATTGTCCACATACCTTAAGGACATCTGTTTACACTCATTTAGAAAGTAAACTACAATCACCATTTGAAAATTTTTACAGATGGCTCAGTGCTAGAAAATGATAACGCGGGAGCAGCCTTCATAATCCCTAGATTCCAAATAGAAAAGCTCTTCTGTCTTGGTAGACAGTTATCGATATTTAGCGCCGAATTAATTGCTATACTTAAGTCGTTAGATTTCATCCTAAATTTTCCAATAAATAATTCCCAAATTATGATAGGTGTTGATTCGAAAGCAGCAATCCACTCGATTAAGTCTGCATGTCCTTCAATTCGTCTTGATATGGTATTAGAAATTCATCATTTCTTTTCATCTTTTATCCATGAAGGTATTACTGTTACTTTTTGTAATCCCACTTAACATTCCTTAGATTTGAAGAATGTTTTTTCCATTATAAATTCAACGTCAAGAGAAAAAGTTAAAACATTACTGATGAACTCGACGTCCAATATTATCACAACTGTGTAAAGTTTAGTGATGGATACAAGAGGAAAACGTACAAACAAGTCCTTTCTCGTCTAGGGAGATTGAAAGCTTAGTCCATGATTTCGTTTGAACGCACTGAAAACAAAATATTGTCAAAAACGTTAAATGTATGTGTGGGGAAACCTTAAGTATCAGTCATTTACTAAATTCAATGCCCAAGAGCAAGAGAACTCTTTACAAATTCGGGTATTGATGGTTACACTGATGGGTTTCGACTTCCTTACCTTTACCAGAGCATACTACAGTTCTTGTGTTTTTTGAGTCAGTTTGCAAATGTTTGTTAGTAGTTCAATTGGCCTTTATCTTTAGTTTCTTATCTCTACTCAATTACATTATTTTGCTTTAATTAAAGGAAGAGGGATAGAGGGGAGGGGGATGTCATTTTTCTATCATTACGAAATAATCACTCAATCACTTACATATCATCACCCACATAAAACTTCTAATCACTGTAGTGGAAGACATTAAACCGACGACACCACACACAACACTCCTTCCTGTAGTTGTTGGAAAATTGGTGCATATCATTATAGTCTGCGCTGAATTTCACTAAAAAGTATGTCTAGACTTCGACAAAAGCCCCAATTTCCGTACATAAAGGGGGGGGCCCGGAAGGGAGGGGGGGGGGGGAGAGGAGGAAGGGGGAGGGGGGGGGGGGGGGGGGGGGGGGGGGGGGGGGGGGGGAGGGGGGGGGGGGGGGGGGGGGGGGGGGGGGGGGGGGGGGGGGGGGGGGGGGGGGGGGGAGAAGGGAAACGTGTGTTTGCAACATGCACAATGTGCGAGGGAGGATCCATTATGCTGTACAAAAACGTATTCTCAAGCCAGCGCCTTTCAATTGCGGTCACGCGTAGAAGTGGGGGGGCGTGCCGGTGTTCCCCGGGTTCTAGTTCCCCAGTAGCGCTGTTCCCCGTGTCTCTGATTCCCCAGGGTCGATGTTCCCCACCGAAAAAGCGTGCCGCTGTTCCCGACCGCTGTTCCCCAGGTTCTCTGTTCCCCAGTAGCGCTGTTCCCCAAACAGATTTCTGTCCAGTCGGCATGAAACCCCTTTATCGGCCCTCCCGCTCCACTCCCAATACCCCTCCCCCCCCCTCCCCCCTCCTTCCCCCCTCCCACCCCGCCCCCCCACTGCCTCGCCAATACCCAATGAAAACGTAAAACTTTTAAGTCAGCAAACCCACCAACACCACCACGGCAAAAAACTTGGAACAGCGGGCCTGGGGAACCCCGGGACTGGGGAACCCGGGACCGGGGATTTGCGGGAATGGGGAACAGCGGGATCGCCAAAGGGTGGGGAACAACGAAACTGGGGAACTTAGGGACTGGATTTTTGATTTTTCTTGGGGGAACACCGGGACTGGGGAATATAGAGATGGGGAAAAAAAGAACCTGGGGAACAGCGGCAGGACCCCTAGAAGTGCGCGCTAACACCTCTATTCCCACCGAACATCGCAAGCGGGCACGTGCACGTGCGCTCGCTGGGACGCCACACACAACACACACACACATACACACGCGCGCGCACACACACACAGACCACGCACGCATGGGACGCACGCACGCACACACACACACACCCACACACACACCACACAACACACCACACACACACACACACACCACACACACACACACAACACGCACACACTTAAATGATCTCACGCAAGCTGTCCGACACCGTGGAAAGATCAAAGTCAGCATTCTTTTTCAGGGTGAAAAGTCACACGGGGAGAAGGAAACAGAAAGATCAATGTGTCTTTCCTTTTACACACTGGTCTTACGGCGTTTTGTCCGGCACATGCGACGACTGTCTGTTGCGAGTTGCACCTTTGTTGATGTTATTTGGGGGGGGGGGGGGGGGGGGGGGGGGGGGGGGGGGGGGGGGGGGGGATTGTGGGGGGGTGGTGGGGGGGTGGGGGGGCGGGGGGGGGGGGGGGATGTTTGGAAGAAGTCGGGGCTAGTGGTGGGTGATTTCCCGTTGGGGTGATGGCCGTAAGTGATGTGGTCTGGGGGTAGGGGGCGTAGGGCGGACAATCCGTTGAGTTGAATGACAGTGGTGCGTTTGGGACGACAGTACGTTTTGCCGAATATGTCTGGACGGAGAGAGAGAGAAAGAGAGGGGAGGGAGAGAGAGAGGGGAGAGAGAGAGAGAGGAAAGGGTGGTGGTGGTGGGGATTGGGGTGGGAGAAACAAGCTGAAAGGTCGGTTGGGAATGTCCGTTTGGGGCGATGATTTTCGCTGTAAGCCGATATTCATTGTTTTATGTTAACTTACCAAATAACAAATATTCACACAAAGATATACAACTGAATGTCTCCATACTTCAAAAACGTTTTTCATCATGTGATTTATAGTTTTTTCGTACATTTGTTTCTTAAAAAAAACAAAAAAAAAAAAACAACGGAAAAAAATGTATAGAAGGAGTTGTTTTTTGATTGGCCCTCGCCCGGGTTTTTTCGTTTTCGTCGTTGTCGTCTTTCACTCTTATCGACTATAAAAACCCCGATCTCCACCCACTGTTGCTGAAAAGAGTCGTTTCGCCGATTTATAGTAATGAACTTGGCGGTTTTTGCAGCATGTGGTCTTTGATGATAGTCATTTATGAGTATGATGATGATAGTAGTGGAGATGGAAACGATGTCAAATTGGAGGAGGTGCTTGACGTAATGATGACGATGAGATAGTGATAGTGCTTAGTACTACCAGAATAAAGCGATAATGACAAGAACTATCAGCGGGTGGGAATGACCGAGGGGCGGTGATGATTTTGATGATAACGGTAACGATAGCAAC
>CM031609.1:42256938-42261604 GCA_018398815.1 Conus ventricosus
ATCAGCTCCTCCCCCCCCCCCCCCCCCCCCCCACTCTCACACACACACACCCGCACATATGCACGCTTCTACATATAGCATTCAACACGCAGCACACCAGCGTGTTCCTAAATGAGAAATGGCGTGTGGGCGGGGCCGAATCAGCATTTTACCAGCTGCGGAGCTCCTGCAGACTTATCGACTGACTACCTTCGAGTCGCACGTGCGATCCAAAGCGAGGCACGCGCGGGGTTCCTGCTGAGCGTATGGGGGAAACTGGAAGCAGACGACAGGCAAAGAGGGTGCCAGGACTCAGCCAGTCGTAGACCTGATGTCTGGAATCGTGAGCCTTTCGGGGTTTTCCATGCCTGCGTGGGATTGGCTGGGAGGTTCGTTGATTGACAAGATGCTGGTGAATGAGGCTGGAGTCTCAGCTGCTGTCTTGAAGACGGGAAAGACTTGATTTTCTGATTCGTTGGGAGAGACTGGCGGGGCTGTTTCATTAACGTTGTGCTGACTCGGAGGGATTTAGCATCATTTTCACATCATTTGATGTCAAGTTCGTGTTGATCGGTAAGGGATGCATGCACTCGGATGAAATCAGCAAACGCTGAGAAGATATGGCAATGCAGGTCAGTGAAGAAAGACTAATGGCATTGCCACTCAGTCACAGAACAATAACTCATGTAGGTATATGTGGACGCAAAAGCGACCGTGACACAGCATTTAGTGTCTTGAAGTAAGGTTGTAGATTCGGACCCATTTAGACTGTTGAACCTGTCTCCTCGGCTCTTCCCCTCGCCCCTTTCTGCAAGGCCGCAGGTTGCATAGCTGAAAGTGCTGTGAAAGACTGGCATCACACGGTTGTTTCTTACATTTTGCGGACGCGCGTCGTCACTGTATTTGAAAGTGCTCTCAAAAGTTTTTAAAATCTGATATGAATAAATCATTCCGGAGAGTGAAAAAGGTATAATTACAAGCGGGCCAGCTTCGTTTTCCTCTCCATGTATCATTTTCAGAGACCATACCATATCAGCATCTGATGGCTTTGCGTCTTCGTCAACTTTTAAGATGATTATCATCAATTTAAATGTTATTGTTGTTGTTATGTCCTCTTCCACAACGTGTAAACGGCATTGTTCATATGCCACTCATTTTGGTTCCCAATCTAATACACAGCCGCCCAGGTCTTTGTCCCCGTCCTATTACGCCCTCAGTCCACATGGAACTATTATGGACAGGTCATTAACGGTCCCATCTGCGGATGCACTGCACCGCTCCTTGATTACTTCGGGGTCACATCAGTACTCCCCCTTATCGGCAGTTCGATGGCGATCCATTGTGCGTGTCCTGTTCCAGATCACGCAGGACATTGTCTACTGCGCCAGCATACGCAGGGCACCACCTGCAAAGCCTCTCCTGCTGAAGACAATAGTTGCTTGGTCGCGGAGGACGACTTCAAACTGAACATACCCTATAGGAGGACTGAAATTGGTACTGTTTACATCCACTGAATTATCAACTGGTGGCGACAACAGCAGCTGCTGGTTTGAAATGTGAACCATCAACAGCATTGCGCCGTATTTGTTGATCGATGCACAGTTGAACCATCAACAGCATTGCGCCGTATCTGTTGATCGATGCATAGTTTAGCAGCATTTTTTTTCTCTGCAGCATTTGTGTCAGTGATGAAGGCCTGATGAAGGCTTTAGGAAAACACATCAAACAAAACAAAAAACAAAAATCTAGCAAACTCTTCTCGTAATCATCGTGCATATCAATCCTGATCTGAAAATTTAGGTAAAAACTGTGTGGAATTGTCTTGGTCTGAGGGTGATGAGTAATTTGTCTGTCTGTCCACCTGACTGTCTTTTTTTCCGATCTGACTCTCTGTCTCCCTTTTGTTAGTGTGTGTGTATGTATGTGTGTATGTATGTGTGTGTGTGTGTGTGTGTGTGTGTGTGTGTGTGTGTGTGTTCGTGCGTGCGTGCGTGCGTGCGTGCGTGCGTGCGTGCGTGCGTGCATGCGCGCGCGCGTTTGTGTGTGGTGTGTGTGTGTGTGTGTGTGTGTGTGTGTGTGTGTGTGTGTGTGTGTGTGTGTTTGCTGCCCATACTTTGTCCAGAGAGAGATAGAGAGAGAGAAGGAATGATGTTCCCCGTCATTTGAACCAATGCCGTAGAAAGAAAAAAGAAAAAGAAAAAAGAAGAAAAAAATGGTGTGTGCCTTTAATCTTTGGCAGACCTTGTACCTGAATATTACAATTACTTTCTGAAAGAAATCCTACCTCCAGGCGTAGTCTTTTGGAGCGGGTAATAGTGGTATGGTAACGATAGAGAAACAGCTGAACACTTCCTCTTTCAATGTATTGCTAGCTAACGCTATTCTAAATCTCTCTCAGAATAACGTGAAAGGTTATCCTGATTTTCATGCCGATACAAACATACTTATTTTGTACTTTTTTTTTTAAATCGATTATCTTCGTGAGTCTTAGAGTGTGCGGGCACGATCCTCACTAGTATCAAGTTTATTGATCCAGATCGTTTTGTTTTCAAATGTACCATTCAGCCTCTCTAATTTTTCTTGTCGTTTTCTGCCATTGGTTTATGTATTTTATTTATTCCTTTATTCTTTGGTCAGCAGATCATTGTGTTAGATGTGGTGGAAATCTCTCCTGAAGTACGTTCTTGATTTTGAATAGAATTTGTTCTATGCCTACCGGTTGTGCGAACTGTAAGCGTAATGAATATTTCACAGCGCGATATAAGCAGTATTTTTTTTTTAATTGGTAAAATGGGTAAATTCTGAGTAGAGTTCTATTTAACTCAAAGGGAAGAAGAAGGTGAAGTTCTCTGTATCTCTCTCTTTTGCTTGTTCACTCCAGATAACAAAAAAAAAAAAAAAAAAAAAAAGAAGAACAAGAAGAAGATGATGATGATGAATACAGCCCTTTTTCTTCCGCTGTAAAGGTTGACGACTCCATTCACTGAAAACGTAACAGAAATGGTATGATGTTTCTGTATCAAGCCTTTTAAGATCAGGATCACAACGAATTTATAATGCACGTTAAGTTTCACACCTGCTCATATCATGACCGTGTAAGTTTGTCTTTTGAAAATATTCATTTTGTCACATATCCCTTTACAAGGAGCTATGCTCTATAATACGAATTGCCCTTTTTTTTCTCTCTCTCCCTCCCTCCCTTTCTCCTTCCCTCTCCCACTCTTAATCTGACTCTCTCACATGCACTGACACACAGAAACTCAGACACAGACACACACAGACACACACACGCGCGCGCACACACACACGCGCGCGCGCGCGCACACACACACACACACACACACACACACCACACACACACACACACACAACACACACACACACACAGAAACTCAGACACACACACACACACACACACACACACACACACACACACACACACACACACCACACACACACACAAATGGGACAAATGAGAGGGGCGATTTAAATGACCAGTCCTGAAGCGGACGGACCATCGTCCAACACTTGCTGAATCACATGAAAGTGCTCCTCAGGTTCCACCCACGTCTCCTCTTGCACAGGTCTGTGTGTTCGTCCCTTGAGGGAGTGAGCAGGTCACGGAGACTTAATGGGGTCTTTGGCTAGCTGTTCCATTCTTCCCCACCCACCGAAATCGGGGCTTTTATCGTGAAACTGTGTACCCGGTAAACACGCCGATTACTCACTAAACACTGCCTGGCACTGGGTCCGTCCTGGGGTGGGCATGCGGCGTTTGTCTGGAATCGCCGAGGACGGGCGAGTGATGTTGTTATGAGATAGAAACCGTGGAGGGTTGGGGTGAAAGTGGAGTAGGGCTAGGGTGAAGAGAGGCGAGGGAAGGACGGTGGTGGAAGGGGGGGGGGGGGGGTAGTGAAATGGTCAGTGGGTTCGGCGGCGTTCCAACCGCCCGTGGTGGGGTCGGAGTTTTATGGCCTGAACACCACCACCCCACCCCCCTCCCTCCTCCGTTCATCCAGCAGTAAAACAGATACCTAACTGACATGAAGGAAGTTGAAGAGTTCAGAACGAGAGGGATTGGCTTCGCCATCCATGGTGCTTTGCCTCGTCAACACTGTGAATCTCTCCACAGTTCACTGCCCTTGCGGCCGCCATTAGGCTGTTGGGCTTGAACATTTTAACTGGCTATAATGGGATGGTGGTTTGCTTCTGTGATAGGCTACTTCCTTACAGCGCATATTCACTGGAGCCAGCTGTCATTGATTTTTTTTTCGGAGCTTCGTTCATTTTCTGACGTTTCATTCGTTTCTTCATTCCGACTCGTTTTCATTCGTTCGGGTTCGTCCTTCCTCCCCTCCTCCCGCCGCCCCCCTCCCACCCACTACCAGCATTCTCTTTCATTTATATCTGGATTTTGGTGTAGGGACGAGAGCGTTTGTATACATGTGTGTGTGTGTGTGTGTGTGTGTGTGTGTGTGTGTTGTGTGTTGTGTGTGTGTGTGTTCTCTGTCTTCTTTTCTTCTTACTTTCATTTGTTCATTCCCAGAGCTTACGAGCTCTGGAATATTGATACATAGCCCGTCCGCATGATGACACGTAAACTAACAATAATGATGTGAAACAAAAACAATAATTGTATTGTATTTTTGGATAGTATTTTGATCAGCTTTGGTTCACAGGAAGCCAA
>CM031609.1:42261704-42274204 GCA_018398815.1 Conus ventricosus
TACATCTTGATGTATTTGTCAGCAGAAAACGATATGCTCCTTCTAAATGAAATCATGTTAATGCTTGTAATCATAAGTTTCCATCATACGGCTTAATCACTTTGTAATGATAGATGAATCTTAGTCCCTACAGAGCGCTCTTTGTGAATAAGATATTGTTGTTGATCAAAACACGGTCATAGCCTCACTTACACACACACAACACACACACACACACACACACACCACACACACACAACACACACACACACACACACGCACACATGCGCGCGCCCGCGCGCGAGCGAACGCGGAGGGAGGAAGAGAAGTGGAAGAAGATGGAAGGGGGTTGGGGGGCAAAGCCAGATCAACTGAAGAACATGGAAACAAGGAAAACAGACGTAGGTTAATCTAAAAAACGACAGAACATAATGACGAAAGAAAAACCGAACACCTTCACACTTAAGATCATAAAACGGATTCATCCCCTTCCCCTTCCGCGTGCCGACAAGAAGAAAAACAGGAAAGGGGGGGGGGGGTAAGTAATATTCAGGTTTAGTTGATTGCATTCAGATTAACGGCCATACACCACCATGGCAGACGGGGATGACATCCCAGCTGAGTCGGAAGAGCTGGGGTAGGGGGAAGGGGGGGGGGGGTGACTGTAAAACATCACACCAAAGCACTAGATCACAGCCGGCCAACACGTGTTAAGAGGGGCAGCACAAATGGCAATGCTTTGAGTTGTCCACCAGCGGTACTCGACCTCGCAATATCCGGACATAGAATTGGAAACGAAGCAGTATTGGGGGAGAACTAGGATGACGCATGCGACGTTGACATGGAAGGATGTACAGAAGGAGAGGAAGAGAAGGGGATGGGGGGGGGGAGAAACAGGAAGTGCAAGGTTCAAGGAGAACAGGAAGAGGGAGAACGATGTTGCAGGTAAGGAAGAAGGGAGAACGGGTCAGGACGAATGAATGAGGAGGGAATTATCAAAACGAGGTGACAGGAGGTGAGGAACGGAAGACAAGACGACAGACAGGATGAGCATTGTTGTCAGGGTTCTGGCTGTTTCTTAAATGTATTAGCCATAATTGGTTAAAGTATTTCTTTCAAAAAAAAAAAGGAAAAGGGAAGAAAATGGCAAGAAGCCTCGAGAAGAACGACAGAGTTGAGAGTATTACGGAAAAACTCTTTACTCCCAGTTGACTGGGTCCCAAACGCTTTATACACTCTATTAGACTCAAATCTGCGTTAGTCCTGACAAAAACCAATTCACTGCACAATTCAGCCCGTGAGGCACGCTGGCTGTGTCCGACTGTGGGACAGATCCTGTCTCGATATTGTTTTTGCAAGCGCAGTCAACATGACCCCCTCTCCCAACGATTGCGTAAGAATACTAGGAGTCCGTAAGTCATGCATATTCCACGATCCTCGTTGACATACAGCACCATGAAACATCGTCTAAAGAAGACGAGACTAGGTGACACTGACGATGACAGACAGACAACAGTTAAACACCTGGCCGTTTTTCGGTTTTTTTTCCCCACGGTAAATGTGTGGGGGCGCGCGCGCGCGCGCGCGTGTGGTGTGTTGTGTGTGTGTGTGTGTGTGTGTGTGTGTGTGTGTGTGTGTGTGTTGTGTGTGTTTGTGATGGGGTTGTGTGCGCCGCACGCATGTGTATGTGTGTGTGTCTGTCTGTCTGCGTGTGTGTGGGGTGTGTGTGTGTGTGTTGTGTGTGTGTGGTGTGTGTTTTGTGTTGTTGTGGTGTGGTGGTGTTGTGTAAAAGACAAGAACATATGTTACTGCCACATAAAAATGTTTTTCAATTAAAGAAAGAAAAACCGGAGGGACACACGTGATCAAGTAGTATTAAATTCATTTCAGTTACAACAATAATAACAGAAAGAAAGTGGAGATGGGGGCGGGGAGGGGGGGGGGCTGTATTGTGCACACGATCTTACAGTAACACAATGAAATATGTCAGGTAGGTACAGAATAGCCCTCAATTAATGCAAGCTCCGAGTGTCTTCCCCTTTTGGGTTCTGTAATGGAAAATCTTTTTTTCGCCAATTTCATCATCATATTCATTGTGCTGCTGGTCAAATAATTCACAATCCTTACAAAATTTACTTCGTCATGCGTGTAGAGGGTGTGTGTGTGTGGGTGGTTGTGGTGTGTGTGGGTGTTGTGTGTGTGTGTGTGTGGTGTGTGTGTGTGTGCACGCGCGCGTGTTTCTGTGAGTGTGTGCGCGTGCTTCTGGTGGGGTGTGTGTGTGTGTGTTGTGTGTGTGTGTGTGTGTGTGTGTGTGTGTGTGTGGTGTGGTGTATGTGTGTGTGTGTGTGTGTGTGTGTGTGTGTGTGGTGTGTGTGTTTTGGGGTGTTTTTGAGCGTGCTTGTGTGTGTGCGAGCGTGCTTGTGCGACTTGTGTGTGTGTGTGTGTGTGGTGTGTGTGTGTGTGTGGTGTGTGTGTGGTGTGTGTTGTGTGCAGGCGTGCGTCTGTGTGTTATGTGAAGATAATGTATGTGGGGAAAGGGAGTGTGGACAGAGGTGCAGGAGGAAAAGCCACGTGAGGCAGGGGAAGAGGGGTAAGGGGCTTGAATACCAGTCCTCTGTGAGGAAGGGATGGAAAAGGGAGGAAGACATTCTTTTTGGGGGGGTGCGCGTGTAATGTGTTTTTGTGTTTTTTGGTATGGATGTGTGCGTGCCCGCGTGCGCGAATGCCCTGAGCGTGCGTGCGTCCGTGCGTGTGTACGCGCGCGCGCGCGTGTGTGTTATGTGTGTGTGTGCGTGTGTTTGTTGTGTGTGTGCATACGTGTTGTGTGTGTGTGTGTGTGTGTGTGTGTGTGGTGTGTGTGTGTGTGTTGTGTGTGTGTGTTTTGTGTCATGCATACTTGTGTTCGTGTGTGCAAGTGTTAGGTGTGTGGTGTGTGTGTGTGTGTGTGGTGTGTGTGTGGTGTGTGTGTGTGTGGGTTTGTGTGGTGTGGGGGTGTGTGTGTGTGTGTTGGCGCGCGCGCCCGCGCACGCTTGGGGCTCATGCATCTACGTGGCAGCTCTTTGGGCTGCAGACAAACAGTGCCGACCAATGTCGGCCAGCCCATGCCACGTGACATACCACCAGCACCGTAGTGTGTGCAAACCGTCCCCTTGCTGCTGTAGTCCTTCTGTGGGGGACCCGCCACCACCCCACCACTTTACTCTTGCCACCATCCATCATGCTTTATCCACTCTCTTAATATGCTCCGCACGCAACGGGGCGCGCGCGCGGCGCGCGCACGCACAGACACACACACACACACACACACACACACACACACACACACACACACACACCCCACACACACACACATACACACAGCCCACCACATACACACAAACGTGTCTTCGCAAACTTGAGAGAGAGAGAGAGAGAGAGGAGAGAGAGAGAGAGAGAGAGAGAGAGAGAGAGAGAGCAGACAGACAGCCCAGACAGACAAGACAGACAGAGACAGAGACAGACAGACAACAGACAGACAGACCGATAGACAAACAACAGACAGACAGACAGACAAACAACAGACAACAGACAGATTAATGCAACCAACAACCACGGGCTCCGAATATGCCCATTTGTAAGAACATGTCCATCCAAATAAACAGTAAACAAGTGGGGTAATTTTTGCTCCCATAAGAAAACCTAACACAGAGTAACTCTTATTCAAGACTGGCACAGCCTTTTGAACTTGAACAAAGTCAGACAAATGCATAGACGAACAATCTAATAGTGGTAACTGATAATAACATCATCTTTATTCTCTATCAGCTGACACACAGGCAAGGCACTATCATAGCCGCACCAAGAAATAAACCCATTTCCCCCCATGTACACCCCTGGAGACCCCGGGGATCCCATCGAATATTTCGTACCTCACCTTTGAATTCGATGCAGTAATCCCCTTCCTTCACTCTCTCTGGCTCTGCCCTTTCCACTCATCTCTTTACTGTCGTGTTCCATTTTTCTCCCTTTGTAGCCGAATCAGCTCTCTGTTCTGAAAAACTTGACATTTCCCCCCCCCCCCCCCCCCCCCCCCTCGCTTCTTTTATACTTTATAACATGTCACTTTTTGTTGCGATCTGTGACGAATAGTATCATACCTGATACGTCCATTACGTCTATTTGCCCATATCCCCTCTCTCCCCCCTCCTCTTCACTCTCTCTCTCCTCTCTCTCTCTCTCCCCTCTTTTCCCCCTTCCCTCTCTCAACTGTTTGGGGAAATTTTGACTTGTTTTTTTTTTTTTTTTTTTTTTTTTAACTTTCTGATGAATGAAAGCGAAATGGCTCGTTCCTGCACGACTACTTAACTGCCTTAACAAATACGAAATCACTTCATGAATATTTGACTAAAGCATGTGTATTCAATTCAATTCAATTAAGACACTTTATTTCTTTCATAAGAACTTTTGGTGTGTGGTGGAACACATAAACACATGACATATGAGTAAAAACAACATTGAATATGTAAAATGTGCAAATGCACTCACACCTGCACATGCCCACAAATTTAAAAACATATAATAAGTAAGGGTTATTTTCACATAAAACTAATCAATAACTCTACCCAACATACACTCCATTTTACATCCAGTCAATTTAATAAAAATCAGCTGTACGCTAAAATAAACCGTAAAAAAGGGGCACACACACACAACAACACACAACACACACACACTCACACACAACACACCACACACACACATTCTACACGGGATGAGAACTGAGGTAATTTTAAAATCATTATCACTTGATTATCATCCCCCTCCCCAAAACATCTACACTCTCATTCTCTCCCCACCACCACCACCCCATCCCCACCCCTCTCTCTCTATCAAGTCTCGCCCTCACCTCTCCTCTATCTTTATAACGACAGCATTAAACATTTACTCAGGATGGTCAGGTCAGTGATTATTCAATGAACGGATTGAAATAGGCAAGAAACTACGATTCAGTCTGTTGGTTTCACATTTCAGTTGCCGGAATCGTCTATCTGAAGGCATCTTTTCATAAAAGGGGAACAGAGGATGGGTTTCATCACATACAATCTTCTGAGCTTTCTTAGGCACTCTTATTTCAAACATTTCTCCTAAACTTTGTGGCTTAACACCAATAATCTTACCACACCGTTTCACAATCTTTTCCAGCAAGCATTTGTTTTTCATATTTAATCCACCATACCACACTAAAAATGAAAAAGTGATCACAGATTCAATATTGCTTCTGTAGAATGCTTTTAAAACGTCACAGTTCACTCCAAGGTATCTCAATTTCTGTAAGCAATACACTCTTGACTGACATTTTTTATACACAGAGAGAGAATTATGTGTATGTTTTATGTAATTTCGTGGTTATTATGCTTGCTTTTGAAACAGAACTCCCGCCCCACTCTCCTCTCCCACGCGAATCCTGAAAGGACTCTGTGTGATCTGCGGCTGGGGGATGGAAAAACTGAAACTAGGGGGGGAAAATCCAAAAAAAAAACCCAAACAAACAAAAAACGCACTTTCATAAACAACGACATCGAAGTGGGAGGGCCAGTACACTGCTTCGCATCCATCCACATCCTCCCTTTTCTGCGAGCCTCCTCTCTTTCTCCCCTCTCCCCACCGATCCCCGCCCTCTTCTTCAAATCCCTCCGCTCTACAGGCACTGCATCATTTTAGCCAACGGCAAGGACACCCTGTCACTGAAAGCAGGCTTGGCTGTATCAATTCAGCTGATAAAAAACTAATGCAATCAGGGCTCCTGCTTTTTAATGGCATAAATGCATACAATGGATGAGATCATTCAACAAACGTAACGTTGGTGCACTTCATTACAATACCGAGTAGAGGGGCCGGAATAGCTCAGTTGGTTGACTCGTAAGTTTGGAGATCCTGGAGTTGCGGTTCGAATCTCCGCCGGGCCGTTTCAGTACAGAGGGATTTTTCCCTCGGAGTTAACATTGGTTCTGACTCCAATCCCCATACAGTCCTTCGAGTGAGACTATAAACCGAGGTTCCGTGTGTGAACACACGCATAACATGTTGCACACATGTAAAATCCCATCACCAACTTTCGGAAGAGAAGGCCAGTTTGGGCCGTTGGTATGGATGACAACGTTACATATAGCATGCACCCTGCATGAGACATTGAAAGAATGAGGGAAGTAAGGAAACTGAGTGAGCGATATTTACTGGATGACACGGGAAACGGGCTGAATGAAGCGCCGGCAGGCAGCTCTTCAGTGGGCACTACCCAGGTAGGCAGCCCGTTGTGTATACGAGTGTGGATTGTCAGCGCTCAGAACCTTTGGCAAGGCACCATATAATGCTATGCTATTATTACTATTATTATAATTTATATATTATTATTATTATTATTATCATTATTATTACTATTAATATTATCATTATTATCACTATCATTATTAGATCATCATTAACTAGGCTTGAGCAAACATCTTGAAGTCGTAATGCTTTGTAGCACCGACAGTTTTCAAAACAAAGCTTCATAATATGTGTCAATATCCACCCTTGTTTGCAGATAATTCATGCTACTTATTGCAATATCTATCTCCTTATTGGTTTCACCTATGTTTTCTATAATCTTTTCTGTATTTGTAAGTGCTTAGGGCTTACCTAAGATTAAGCACCATAAATAATCATTCATCATTCATAATCTGTCACTTTTTACACACACACACACACACACAACACACACACACACACACACACACACACACACACACACACACACACACACGCACGCACGCACGCACGCACGCACGCATGCCACACACTGTCAAGGAGTGAGAAACCTCTCACAAAAGGCATTAGATGCTTGGAGGCAAAGGGACGTTGTACGTAGTATACAAATAGGTAATAGACCAATTAACCAGGGTACCTTACCCATCGCACACGGCCGAACTGTGTGAAGGAGGCCGAAGTGGTCAGATGACAGATGACACCTAGGAGAGAGTTCGGACCTGCCAGTGGCGAAAGGGGGAAGGGATGTAACCACTACGACCTCGGCGCTCCAAGTGAGCGCTAAATGCTCAGTCAGCTGAGGTTCTTTTGTAAACAGTCAGTGAAGAGCAGGAGTCTTGGATTCGTTCGGATGGTATTGCCGTGGGTCACTGTGTTGGTTCTATTGTCAGGCTGGCTGAATGCGTGTGGAGGTTGTAGTAGCCCTCCTTAAGATAATTACTGTGTTAAGTGACCACCGAAGTCGGCGGGAATTTTCGATGTCCATCTGGTGCTAAGTGTGTGTTTGCTAATCAATTAGGTAGGGGTGTTGTAAATGCTGATGTGTGGGAGAATGTAGCGAATGGAGAATTCAGGGTACTTGTGAACTAGGGTTTGAGAAGCAGCGTGGACAAAGGCATGGCCCGAAGGGAATCCTTTGTTTCCCTCCCTATATAAACTGAGGGAGAACAACGTGAGAGCAGAACAACACCACGAGGGAGAGAGAGAAGGCAGAGGGGAGAGAGAGGAGAGGAGTGAGCAGGACAGAGAAAGGGTCGAGAGAAACGTGGACTGGGAGAGAGAAGAGACAGCAAAGTCTTAGGGTTAAAGACAAGCTGGAAGAGAAGAAAACTCAGTTTGAAGCCCAGAGGTGGGTGAAGACAGACAAACTGAAATTGAACCGAGAGGTGGTGAAAGAGACGAAGAAGAAGAGTTCTACGTCGAGATCCAGAGACGACCACGAAGACCCAGTCCTGAAGCCTGGAGCCAGTCAACCAAGGGCATCACCAACAAGCAGTGCTGAAGAAGACGGAAGAGACTTTTTTCAAGAACTGTGGTGTGGTGTGAAAGCGTGGTTGTGTGTGTGAAAACCTGGCCAGGTAAGAAGTCATTTATTATAACCCGGGATTAGGAAGTATTGATCTTTTATGTGTTGATTTGTGCATCTGTGTAATTGGATTTTTCATGTTTGATTATAAGTAGCATAGAAATTGTATTTCTTGTGCTCAGTCGTGTTAGGAGAGAAACGAATGCGTGACATCCATTCCCAGAGAGAGGTGAATGTTTGGTGTGCGAATTGAGTGTGCATATGCGGTATGAGTGCAAAGATAACCTTGGTGTGTTAAACCTGACTATAATACATCAACTTAGTGCACTTAAGCAATACCATCACGATTTCCCCCGTCCTGGACAAAGTGGCGAGCCTGCCAGGATTGCATAGCCCAAATTAGTTTCTTCTTTTTTTTTCTTTTTTTTTTTCCTTTTTTTTTTTTTTTTTTTGTGCATCAGTTATCGGATCAAAGGAGCACCTAAGGTGGTGACTTTTTTTTTTTTTTTTTTTTTTCCCTAAGGCCGAAATCCACCTCTTCATTTTTTTTGGTGCTTCACATTGTCCTCTTCATCTGCCAAAAAAACCAAAAGCAAAAAAAAAAAAAAAAAACAATTTCCACTACTTTCTTTTTTTTTTTTTTTTTCCCAAATTAGTTTCAGGAGGGAAACAAAGTGAGTACTAGAGTAGTACTGGGGCGAAGCGTCCACTAAAGGCAATTTTAATTAGCTCTTCTAATTATTTCCTTTAGTTCTTTGAGTGTTGAGCATTGACTTGTGTGTAGGGTGGTTGTATTAATCAAAGGTCGTTCAGAGAAACGAAGAATGAGGTTCTAGTCTTAACTCTCACAGAAGCTGTGGTTTAAGATTAAGGCTCCTTTTTGTTAGGAACACTACCACTGGTTGGTGTACTTGTAACGGTTAGTAGATAAACTGTTTACCAACTTTTTTTCCGGGTTTATAAGCGTAACTGTTTTAGTGGTGCTAAAACATATCAGAAAAGAAAATGGCTGAAGAAAGTTTTACTCCCATTGAGAAACTGATGAGCTTTGGAGAGAAACTAGGATATACAGGAGATGAACTGCGTAGATTCATTGAATCTCAGCAGAAGACTGAGAGAGATGAAAGGGCTGAAAGAAGGAAGTTTGAAAAGGAACAGCTCGACGCTGTCAAAAGAAACTCTGAGGCTGAGGCTGAGAGACTTAGGCTTGAAACTGAATCCATTGCCAAACAAATCGAGTTGGAAAGAACAAAATCTGAAAATCGTAGTGAAATAGACACCAGTTCATGAGTCAGTAGGCCGCAGACTAAGTTGCGCACCGAGACTTAAACTCCCACTGTTCAGAGAAGAAACTGATTCGATCGATGCCTATATCAGTCGATTTGAATCAGTTGCCGAGCACGAGGGCTGGCCCAAAGATGACTGGGCAATAAACCTGTCTGCCTTGTTGACAGGTCGTGCGTTACACACAGTTTCCACCCTACCCAAAGGTGATCAGAGGGATTTTGACAAGGTGAAACAGGCAGTACTAAAGGCATATGATTTGACTGAAGAAGGTTTTAGGCGTAAGTTTCGCGAGGCGAGAATCGAACAGGGTGAGACATACACACAGTTCGGAGTTAGACTGGATCACTATTTCAACAAGTGGGTAGAACTTAGTGGAGTAGACAGTGATTTTGAAGGCCTCAAGACACTGGTAATGAAAGAACAGATACTCGATGGTTGTGGGACGGGCCTCACAATCCACATTAAGGAAAAAGGTGCAACCACAATAGCTGAGGTACTTCAGACGGCAGAGACTTACCGGAAGCGAGGCGTGATTTGCCTGAACAAGAGGAAAGCCCGGAAGCATATTCAGAGGATAGCAGGCCAGCACATGACTCACATGAGTCAGTACACACCCGTAGGCCCACGGCGTCACGTGAGCAAACAAGGTGAAAACCAATAGCCACGTGGCTAGGAATGAGCGTACCTGTTTCCTGTGCAATAAGACAGGGCACTTGGCTAGGGATTGTATATTTAAGTCACAGAAGGCAGCAGCAATGAGGATCAGGCCAAGAGAGAGGCAGGTAGAAAAAGATGAACAAGATGACAGTGTTATTTTGTCTGGATTGTGCTGTGTGTTCACAGATTCAGGCGATAACATGGGATGTGCACAAAGGCAGAGTAGGGGACAATGTGGTTAATGTCATTAGAGACTCTGGGTGCACAGGTATAATGGTGAAGGAATCCCTGGTTAAGGAGGGACAATTCACAGGTAAAACACAGAGGTGTAGACAAATAGATGGAACAGTAGCAGAATTCAAAACGGCCCAGGTGTTTATTGCTACACCATTTTATAGTGGAAGTGTACAGGCTTTGGCTGTCCCGAAGCCGCCGTATGACTTGGTAATGGGAACATTCCAGGAGCACGTGGGTACGAAAACCCTGACGCTGACTTCTGTGTCGAATCAGAGAAAAGGAATCACGTGAGAAAAAGGCCCCAGGCAGTCAAACACTCCAGAAAGCACTGGAGCGTGTCCGGTGAGACTAACCCCACTCACTTACGAGCAGAACAAAAGGGCGAGTAATACTCGCTTAGAAAATTGTTTAGGCTCGCTCACACAGGACAGAAGAAAGGTGTGAAGGAGGGCACCATCGGGTTTGAGATAAAGGATGGGGTATTGTACCGAACTTTCTCTCACTTGAGTTCGGGGAAGACAAAAAGACAGATCGTTGTGCCTACGAAGCGCAGAAAGGCGGTGATGTCAGAAAAACATGTGACGTCAGCCTCGGGCCATCTCGGTAAGAAGGCCTCACAAAAGGCAGTGACGCGAGAGTACTACTGGCCCGGTATCCTTGGTGATATCAGGCGTTTCTGTGCGCATTGCAACACATGTCGCGCGGTACGACAACGTGGGTTAGAGAGTGAAAGAAAGAGTGACGGGACCGTAGGCCAAACTAAAATGGTGGGCGAAAAGTGGGCACTGTAAATATGTAGTGTGTGCGTGGTCTTGTGCAGTGTCGCGTATGCTGACGTGGCTGTTGCGGGCCACGTGTATGAAGAGAAGGGGAGAGAATTTCCGTAGAAACATAATGGTTTTATGGCCACACGACTTAGAGCTGGTGGAGATTCCAGATCTATGTTGATATTTGCTTGGATAGTGTGTATGTATTGATTTTTCTCTATTTTTTGTTGCAAGACACATCTTGCATGCGTCTCTGGTGTAAGTAGGCTTATGAGAGGCCGATATTAGCACTGGTTTAAATGGGAAAATTATGAGAGTTTCATCTCCTTGAATGTTAAGTTTTAGCCAATGCAGGGCATTGTCTTCGAGTGGGGGGAATTTGTCAAGGAGCGAGAAACCTCTCACAAAAGGCATTAGATTTCTTTCTTTCTTTCTTTTGCTTGGAGGCAAAGGGACGTTGTACGTAGTATACAAATAGGTAATAGACCAATTAACCAGGGTACCTTACCCATCGCACACGGCCGAACTGTGTGAAGGAGGCCGAAGTGGTCAGATGACAGATGACACCTAGGAGAGAGTTCGGACCTGCCCGTGGCGAAAGGGGGAAGGGATGTAACCACTACGACCTCGGCGCTCCAAGTGAGTGCTAAATGCTCCAGCAGCTGAGTTCTTTTGTAAACAGTCAGTGAAGAGCAGGTCTTGGATTCGTTCGGATGGTATTGCCGTGGGTCACTGTGTTGGTTCTATTGTCAGGCTGGCATGAATGCGTGTGGAGGTTGTAGTAGCCCTCCTTAAGATAATTACTGTGTTAAGTGACCACCGAAGTTGGTGGGAATTTTCGATGTCCATCTGGTGCTAAGTGTGTGTTGCTAATCAATTAGGTAGGTGTGGTGTAAATGCTGATGTGTGTGGAGAATGTAGCGAATGGAGAATTCAGGGTACTTGTGAACTAGGGTTTGAGAAGCAGCGTGGACAAAGGCATGGCCCGAAGGGGAATCCTTTGTTTCCCTCCCTATATAAACTGAGGAGAACAACGTGAGAGCAGAACAACCCACGAGGGAGAGAGAGAAGGCAGAGGGGAGAGAGAGAGGAGAGTAGTGAGCAGGACAGAGAAAGGGTCGAGAGAAACGTGGACTGGGAGAGAGAAGAGACAGCAAAGTCTTAGGGTTAAAGACAAGCTGGAAGAGAAGAAAACTAAGTTTGAAGCCCAGAGGTGGGTGAAGACAGACAAACTGAAATTGAACCAGAGGTGGGTGAAAGAGACGAAGAAGAAGAGTTCTACGTCGAGATCCCAGAGACGACCACGAAGACCCAGTCCTGAAGCTGGAGCCAGTCAACCAAGGGCATCACATCAAGCAGTCTGAAGAAGACGTGAAGAGACTTTTTTTCAAGAACTGTGGTGTGGTGTGAAAGCGTGGTTGTGTGTGTGAAAACCTGGCCAGGTAAGAGTCATTTTATTATAACCTGGGATTAGGAAGTATTGATCTTTTATGTGTTGATTTGTGCATCTGTGTAATTGGATTTTTCATGTTTGATTATAAGTAGCATAGAAATTGTATTTCTTGTGCTCAGTCGTAGTTAGGAGAGAAACGAATGCGTGACATCCCATTCCCAGCGAGAGGTGAATGTTTGGTGTGCTATTGAGTGTGCATATGCGTGTATGAGTGCAAAGATAACCTTGGTGTGTTAAACCTGACTAATAATACATCAACTTAGTGCACTAAGCAATACCATCACGATTTCCCCCTCCTGGACACACACAC
>CM031609.1:42281001-42283501 GCA_018398815.1 Conus ventricosus
TTTTTCCTTTTTTCTAAACTCGACCTTCCATGTACATTACATCTTCATCACCAAGGCGAATGATTTCATTAATTGAGATATTATTGCTTTCTTACCACTCTGTGATTTAGATATTCATTCATGAAATGACTTCACGACCAGTGATATTTACGGCGCAGTACTCACAAGGTGATTCCGTCTTTTAGTACCACATGTTCTTCCTCTCAAAAATAAAAAATTACGATAATACATCTTGATGTATTTGTCAGGCAGAAAACAATATGCTCCTTCTAAATGAAATCATGTAATGCTTGTAATCATAAGTTTCCATCATACGGCTTAATCACTTTGTAATGATAGATGAATCTTAGTCCTACAGAGCGCTCTTTGTGAATAAGATATTGTTGTATGAGTCAAACACGGTCATAGCCTCACTTACACACACACACACACACACACACACACACACACACACACACACACACACACACACACACACACACGTATACACACACACACACACACACACACACACACACACACACACACACACACACACACACACACACACGCACGCACGCACACATGCGCGCGCCCGCGCGCGAGCGAACGCGGAGGGGAGGAAGAGAAGTGGAAGAAGATGGAAGGGGTTGGGGGCAAAGCCAGATCAACTGAAGAACATGGAAACAAGGAAAACAGACGTAGGTTAATCTAAAAAACGACAGAACATAATGACGAAAGAAAAACCGAACACGTTCACACTTAAGATCATAAAACGGATTCATCCCCTGTCCCCTTCCGCGTGCCGACAAGGAAGAAAAACAGGAAGGGGGGGGGGGGGGGTAAGTAATATTCAGGTTTAGTTGATTGCATTCAGATTTAACGGCCATACACACACCATGGCAGACGGGATGACATCCCAGCTGAGACGGAAGAGCTGGGGTAGGGGGAATGGGGGGGGGGGGGGGGGGCTGTAAAACATCACACCAAAGCACTAGATCACAGCCAACACGTGTTAAAGGGGCAGCACAAATGGCAATGCTTTGTGTTGTGCACCAGCGGTACTCGACCTCGCAATATCCGGACACAGAATTGGAAACGAAGCAGTATTGGGGTAGAACTAGGATGACGCATGCGACGTTGACATGGAAGGATGTACAGAAGGGAGAGGAGAGAGAAGGGGTGGGGTGGGGTGGGGTGGAGAAGAAACAGGAAGCGCAAGGTTCAAGGAGAACAGGGAAGAGGGAGAACGATGTTGCAGGTAAGGGAGAAGGGGAGAACGGGTCAGACGAATGAATGAGGAGGGGAATTATCGAGGTGTCAGGAGGAGAGGAACGGAAGGCAAGACGACAGACAGGGATGAGCACGCGAGCAGGCCATGTTGTCAGGGGGTTCTGGCTGTGCAGAAAGCCCGGACGCACCGTTTCTTAAATGTATTAGCCATAACTGGTTTAAGTATTTCTTTTTTTAAAAAAATACTAAATAAAAAAAAAATTAAATGGCAAGAAGCCTCGAGAAGAACGACAGATAAGAGTTGAGAGTAGTTACGGAAAAACTCTTTACTCCCAGTTAACTGGGTCCCAAACGCTTTACTCACTCTATTAGACTCATATCTGCGTCAGTCCTGACAAAAACCAATTCACTGCACAATTCAGCCCGTGAGGCACGCTGGCTGTGTCCGACTGTGGGACAGATCCTGTCTAATATTGTTTTTGCAAGCGCAATCGACCTGACCCCCTCTCCCAACGATTGCGTAAGAATACTAGGAGTCCGTAAGTCATGCATATTCCACCATCCTCGTTGACATACAGCACCATGAAACATCGTCTGAAGAAGACGAGAGTAGGTGGCACTGACGATGACAGTCAGACAACAGTTAAACTCCTGACCGATTTTCAGATTTTTTCCCACAGGTGTGTGTGTGTGTGTGTGTGTGTGTGTGTGTGTGTGTGTGTGTGTGTGTGTGTGTGTGTGTGTGTGTGTGTGTGTTGTGTGAGTGTGTGTGTGTGCGCGCGCGCCGCATGTTGTGTGTGTGTGGTGGTGTTGGTGGTGTGTGTGTGTGTGTGTGTGTGTGTGTGTGTGTGGTGTGTGTGTGTGTTTGCGTGTGTGTGTAAAAGGACAAGAACATATTTTTACTGCCACGTAAAATGTTTTTTATATTTGAAAAAACACAAAAAAAGGTTTGTGGACACACGTGATCAGACAGCATTTATTTATTTCTGTTACAACAATAATAACAGAAAGAAAGTGGTGGATGAGGGCGGGGAGGGGGGGGGACTATATTTTGTGCATCAAGATCTTACAACAACACAATGACATATGTCGGGTAGGTACAGAATAGTCTCAATTAATGTAAGCTCCGAGAGTCTTCCCTTTGGTTCTGTAATGGAAAATCTATTTTCGCCACTTTCATCATTAGTTCATTGTGCTACTGGTCAAATAATTCACAATCCTTACAAAATTTACTTCGTCCGCTTATAAGGCTGTCTCTGTTAGCGTAAGTAACAACGCCCCCCCCCCC
>CM031609.1:42291001-42296001 GCA_018398815.1 Conus ventricosus
TTTTCTTTTCTTTCACTGTCACTTTCACAAACACCAGTCACGACACAACTGCTGCACTGGTCAGGTTGGACGGCTGGCACTGGTCAGGTTGGACTGCTGGCACTGGTCAGGTTAGACTGCTGGCACTGGTCAGGTTAGACCGCTGGCGTTGGTCAGTTGGACTGCTGATGAAAGTGGCGCTGCCAGGTATGAGGTCGAACCCCGGTTCAGATTGAACAGTGACTACCAGACATCGATCTGTCTCCTTCTTTCTTCCTGCATTAACGCATTGCACATCTCTCTCTCTCTCTCTCTCTCTCTCTCTCTCTCTTCTCCTCTCCTCTCTCTCATCTCTCTCTCCTCTCTCTCTCTTCTTCTAGTCTGCTCTATCAATGGACATGGTTGCTTTTCTTTTCTTTTTCTTTTTCTTTTTTTCTCTCATCATTAGCAACTCTCTCTCTCTCAACATCTCTCCTTAGTCCTTCCTCTGCAGACTCTATCTGTGCTAATGCTTCAGCTCGGTTCTGTTCACCTCCTCTCATCTCTCTGCTCTTCTCTCGTCAGAGCCTACTCCCAGAACCTCTCCTCTCTCTCTGGTTCTTCTTTCTCTCTCTGGTTCTCCCCTCTCTCACTCCCCTCACTTTCTTATCCCGTTCCTATCTGTCAAAGGGTGAGTACCATTGTCAGAATTTTCCCCGCCTTGTAAAAGGTACCTCCCTTCTAATTCCATTGGACGTTCAAATCGTCACAGTCACATCTACTGGCCTTGCTCTCTGTGGTGGTCAATGGTCATTTAATAATTAGCTTGATTCACCCCCACCACACAATACCTTACCCCTTCCTACTTCAACCGGCGACGTCTGGCTTAACTGTTGGCGCTGGTCGCAAATTGGCTAGATCAGTCTGACCCAGGCGCCGAGACCCGTCTGGCCAGACCTATTGAGACGTCGGTCAAGCCACTTAGTCTGTCTGCTGGACGATGCTGTCTCCGTGAGGACTAAAATAGCCTCTTCACTGTGCCTAATTGGCTGACGCGACACATTAAGTCGTCTGCCTGGGAACCAGGATGTTTGCGTTTGGACTTATGTCCCATTGAACTGCTGGCGACTGACCACGAATTCGGTTTTTCTATTTTTGTCCGTGACAATTTCCCCCTTGCAAAAGACTATGCCAGCATTGTCTCAAAACAACGTACAAAAAAAACAACAACCGAATTTGCTGACACCACAGCTACACGTGCAAGTTTTTTGAAAAATTATTTACACAACGTTCACAAATTATCAGGATGTATCACTCGTAAATATCACCCCAATGGGTTATCATTGACGGGCGCTTTACTTTTTTTTTCAACTCATTTTCTGATAACCTCTGTGCGCACCTATGCAATCCCCCTACCTGCGGATTTGCCACATCTTCTCTTACAACTATTATGAAAAGCACAATACAATAATCACGATCCATGACACCTCACTGAGGAATCTCCATCCACGCTTATCGCAAACATGCATTACTACACAAGCGACTGTATGCTCCAAACAAAACTACATTTACGTGAGCAAGTCTCACAAAAAAAATATGAACCATAGCCAAATGGAATGAACCCATATCCACTCAATCTCACTGTAAATCAGCACATTTTATTTACAAAGTAGCTATGCACCCTGGATATGACTGACTTCCTCTGAGTTGCAGCGTGCTAGACTACACGACTTAAATAGTCAGCTCCGACATTCTGTCGACCTGGAATGTACTGAACTCGATACCTGTAGGGCTGCAATGCCATTGCCCAGCACAGCACCCTGCTGTTTTTTCAGCTGCGCCTTTGTGCTGAGTCTCACGCTGAATATATTTGCGGAGAAAAATTCGCATAGGAAAAGTTTTTGTTTCCATTCACACAATTCGTAATCCCGATCGAACCTTTTCAGTGATGGTGAATGGTCCTTTCCAATGCATCAGCAGCTTGTTGTGATCCGTGGGAAGCAGTAACAGACTTGATCTCCCCCCTTTGAGGGATTGCTTCCTCCACCTTCCTGTCATATTGCTTCTTCTGAACGACCCTAGCCTCTGCAAACTTTCCCTTGCAACCTTACATGCTCATACCTGTGCCCACCTTTGGAACAGGGCGAGATTGGGCCATTCAGATCAACAGCCACTCTCCGAATGTGTGTTCAATTAAAGGGGGATTTTAAGAGGCGCCTTCCTCTTCACCCCTCTTGTGGCTGACCTTTGACACACGTCACATGACATGCAGAAACGCTTTATGTCTGCCATTGCCCCTGGCCAATGAAAATCATCAAAGATTCGGTCAGTTGTTTTGCTGGTGCCGAGATACCCGCCATGAGCGACTCGTGACCCACTGACATGACAGTGTCACATAACATGCTGGTACCTCTAACTGACTGTCACCTTACCTGTCTTCCCCTTGGTGAACACTCATACAACAACCCGCCTTTCACAAGAAAATCTGTCTCACCTCCTCTAACCACCTGTTTCTCCTCCACCTCTTGCCACTCTCCAAGACTTCACGAGCAAAGGTCTTGTTCCTGCGCTGCCCTAAACTCATCAGGCGACACATCTAATGCCTGACTTCCTTGCTGGAACGACTAACGGTTTATCAAGCTTTCCCTCCTTCTTGCTCCGTGTTTGAACTGCTGCCCTGTAGCATCAACAACTCAGGATCCCCTGATCCCTTGCACCTGGAATATTTTCCAATGATCAAATCATAAAGGGTTTCTCCATCACCAGCGCAGACAACTCGCCTGAGAAGTAAGGGGTACGTACTTCTATCTTAGCAACTGGGAACTCCCTCACAGTGCCATTGATTAGAGTACAGTCAGGATTTGCCCTGTCAAATCCCCTTCCTCGACCAGCGTTGTTCTTACTACACCACATGAACAACCAGTGTCCCGTAACACTTTCACCCTCTGCTGGCCAATCCACCCTTACTTCCACTGGTAACGAACCACTCAGCCTAGTGCCCACCATCCCTGACACTGACTGCTGTCCCAGTGCTAGCCATAGCCGCACTCCACCCTCTTCAGATGGATCCCTTTTGGTTCCACTGCAGGTCGTTTCCCCTGGCGACCCTTATCAACCTCTTGCAAGGCTGCTGCCTTCTGAACCTCATGCGACAATCTCTCGCCACATGTCCCTTCTTGTGACAAATGAAACACCTATGTCCCTTTGTCCTCCTTTCTGCCCCACCACTGGGTTTGCAGACTTTGCAGAAAACTCCCCTAGTCTCCTTCACTCTTCTCACCTGAGCCTGGCACCTGTTTCTCCTGCACCTTAGTGCCCAAACGTGCCTCCCTGTACACCTCTGCTAACTTCAGCAACTCTCCTACTGTCCTCTGGCTGTCTCTCTTCAAATGTATAGTTAACTCAGGACTGCAGCCTGACAAAATCTGTTCCTTCATAACCAGCTCTTTCAATTCAGCGAACTCCTTTCTCGTACCACTCACTCTAACCACTTCTCAAATAGTGATCTAAACGTGCACCAAACTGAGTGTACGTTTCACACCTGCTTGTAATCTAGCTGATCGAAATTCTTTCTAAACCCCTCCTCTGTGAGGTCAAATCCTTTCATCAAAGACTCCTTCACAGCACCAAAATCATATTGTTGGTCTGCTGGTAACGCAGTGAAAATCTGTAATGCCTTACCCGTCAATAGCGCTGACAAAATGACTGCCCACTCTTCTGAAGGCCAACCCTGACTATAGCAAACGTTTCAAAACGACTGATGTACGCATCAATCGAATCTGTTCCTTCAGAGAATTTTGTAACTTTGGTCGGGGGCATAACTGCGCACAGGTCACTGGAAACTGAACCCCATCCTCGGTGGTCTCCCTCTGTATTCTCACTCCTCTCTAACTCTAATTGAATCCTTAATCTTCTGTTTCCTGCGTTTTCCCTTAGTCTTTCTGTTTCCTGCGTTTCCTGATTATTGTTAGCCTGAATTCTTAATCTTCTGTTTCCTGCGTTTCCTGATCATTGTTAGCCTGAATCCTAATCTTTCTGTTTCCTGCGTTGCGCTAGCTTTAATCCTTCCTGCTCTGCTATTTCTACTGCGACACGGCGTCTTTCCGCTCGCTCATCTCTTTCCATCTTTTGTTGGGTTTCAACGAATGCTCGCAACTCTTCTCCCGAGTAGCCTAAATCACGAGCAACGCTCACAAGTTGTTCATTAGCGTGTTCTTTTCGTCCGCCATTATATCTTCTTTTTTTTTTTTGAACAAGATTTATACTACGACAGCCAAACTGGTGGTTACCGACACGAGTGACGTAATAGCACAATCCTATGAATGATAATATTAGCTTGGACAACGTAATTAGTTTTTATAAGACGCCTAGCGCCTGACCCAACTATGAGAGCGAATTATAGGCAATCTGTGCGAAATAAGTACTCTGGGGCTGAAATGCCAACCTAGTTTTAACTAACTTGGAAGCAATGCCAAGCCTAGTAATTAACTATCTTGGAAACATACAGTAAGACACTACCTTGTCTTAGGATTACAATACTTGAATCCCACCCAGCTTCCTCTCTGAGAAATTGAACAATTATAATAAATGGCCAGAATATCCTGGCAGGCTCGCCAATAAATTGTCAACCTCAGGGTACGTCAGTGGAGAAGGACTAGCGCACAGCCCAAACACACTCACAGCTTGCTTACAATCTCATTCATATATCATGCATTCGTCGCATCAAACCACTAGTAAAGTCTATAACTTACTACACATAATCATGGAAGAAAACACAATGCGCATGGAGTCAAACAACATAAAACATCTCTCTTTGCTGAACTTCACAAAACCATTTATCTAAATCATCATAACTAACCCGGAAAATAGATTTCTACTTTACCTGGCCAGGTGATCTTAAACTATTCACGAATCACTGTCTTTCCTTTTCTTCTTTTTTTTTTCTTTTCTTTCACTGTCACTTTCACAAACACCAGTCACGACACAACTGCTGGCACTGGTCAGGTTGGACTGCTGGCACTGTCAGGTTGGACTGCTGGCAC
>CM031609.1:42302292-42307292 GCA_018398815.1 Conus ventricosus
GGCCTACGATTTTCTTGGTCCAAGCGGTCTGGCTATCTGATGAGCTGGGACATATTTGAAGTGTTTTCCAGTGCCCAGAGCTAACCAGATTTCTTGTGCCGCAGTGACCTGGAAATTAGCTACTGCAAGGACAAGAACATCTGTGTCCGTGGTTCGTACTAAGATCTTGCCCAAACCCTCTTGCACACAATCTGCAAGGTGAAGTAAGATCCTAGTATCAGCCTACTCGTGTGTGCAGGCTTGCAGACAACTTGTTTGTTTGTTAGCAGGGATGCAGAGCACCTTCTCACCACAGGTAATTACCACCACCTTCCCCTGCGTGTTGACTGTTTCAATCGTTCTTTCAGCGATGTACTGAAACAGTTCTGCTTTGTTGTCATCCACCTGGAGAACACTATGCCAGTTACCAGGTAGCAGTGCGGTTGGCAAAACTCTTCTCCGAACACCACATCCCCTGTGCTGTCTTGCACCTGCCTTCAGACTGCTAGAGTTGTACACGTCAAAAACGACGTCAACTCTTGATGTCGATTCCAGATTCTTTAAGACGTATGGCACAGACATGTTGTCAACACACTCCTGCAATGTCTTATTTAGTTTGGGCGACAGCATCTGGACCACTGCAGCTCCGTCAAGCAATTTTGCGTCAACTTCAGGGGGAGACAGAGGGATCAGAACAGCTTCAGCATCCAGCAGACATCCAGCCTCTTCAAAAGGATCTTCCGTTTCAATGATGTCAGTAATGTTGTCAAACACATCAGGTGGAATATCAGCCATGGTTTGGGAGAAATCTTCATGTGTGTCTTCCATGTCCTCGTTTAGTGCCGGAATCGTCACAGCCTTACTTCGAGTTAAAGTCGCAAGTAGATCTGCTTTAGATCCTGTTCTCAGTTGACCAAATCTTGAGAGTGATGGCGGCCATGGGTGGTTTTCATGCCTAAAGAACTCTTCAAGATTTCCATTTCGGAACTGGCATGCGATGTAGAGCTTAGAAAACAGAGAACAGTCATTTTTCAACATTGCCAGATTACTCTTCACACTGGACGGCAGTCTGCAAACTTGGTTTGAGAACAAGGGGAATCCGTTTCTTTTGATGGGTTCAGAAAGTGGCTTAATTCTCTTTTCAAAGCGCTCTTCGATGAATGTTTCATACTGTTCCTGATGGAATACTGCCATCACACTAGCCGGAATAGAAGTAGAAATGTCATGCCAAAGACAGGGGCTGTTTGGGGATTATCTCGGAAGCTTTCAATATGAGCCACAACCTCAGCAAGTGCAATAGCATGTGCTGTTGATCTGTTTGTTGTTTCTTCTGATTCTTGTGCCTGGTTTGCTGGTACACGTCTGTAGAAGGCAGACAAGTCAAGTCAAGTCAAGTCAAGTATACTTTATTATCTCAAAAAGAGAAATTATTATCAGGTGCAACACCATTTTTTACAAACATAGACAGGCATTTAATGTGATAATGACAATCCATTGCCACCATGTCTTTGACAGCAAGTTTTGTGAGTAGCTCTTGATCGTTCAGTTGCTGAGCATGTGCACAAACTTTATCATCCAGGGGCAAAGTAAGAGCTCGATGAAGCCCTGCTGCACCGGGAGATCCATTGCAGAAAAAGCATGTTGGTCCTGTGCCCATCTCATCTGTCTCACAGCTAGATTCATCTGCAAGTTTTCACAGGACTGGGTTTATCACTTGCTGGCTTTCTTTTCCTGTTTAAAACAGTGTCGCTTATTTTTGCACAGCAAGATTTGTTCCAAGAAGCTTTGTGCTTCCTCAAGGTCTCCTCAAAACCAGTTCCTTCATCCAGTTTAGACAAGGGAATAGAAAGTGGGGACTCACCCTACTCCTGAAAAGCTGTCAAATTGTAAGCAACATAGGTATACCCTGCTCCATCTCCTCTTGCTCCCTTTGCTGGGCATATCAAAGGTACTTTGCTTAATGGGTTCTGGCACAGAGCGCACAGATTCCAGTCAACTGTCAAGTCATCAACTTCTTCAGAGGAAAATGGTACACTGGGGTCGTTTATCCTCTTATAGTCACGAGACATCGCCACTTTCTGGCTGCCTACAGACTCAGAACTGCAACAAAGACAAAAAATCAAAACCTGCGTTTTGACGCCAATGGATGACCATACAATTTGCACTGATCAGTTTTGAATCTGCTATAATGACAACCAACTTAGCAAGTTCACAGAACTGATTTTTATTTTTTGTTTTATTATTTGAGCATTTATCATCAATACAATTAAAATTCATGTTGATACGAGCTTATAATTGATATTGTTCTTGTAAATAAGAACTGTGGCATTTGTGATCAAACAGACACTGGCAGTAATATACAAAAAAACAAAACAAAAAAAAACCAAGAATCGCTTTGGAATTCTGGCTGAATGCAGTCTTTATCTTAAGAAGAACAACGTGAATATTTCTAATATCTAAAACCCGATTTTTAATCATTAAAAGTTAAAATGGAAATAAAACTGGATTAAAAATAATGTATGTAAACTCACCAGCTGTGAAAAGGTTGTTTAGTCACATTCAGATAGCTGCATTATGCTGAAAGCCGCTCCAAATGCACTGAAACTTGATTTTACAAAAAGACATCAAAATAGTACACTAAGAATGAAACAAAGCCGTTCACACGCGTGATGGCCACGACCGGTGATACATTTTTTTGCACCCCCATAGGAATATTTGCAACCATATCAGTCTTATATGTATTTTTCCCTGATTACAAGTAATGTACACAGACATTTCTGTTCTCAATTTTATTTGATATTCACATGTTTCAAACGTTATTTAAACGGAAGAAACTTAATAGAACACAAAGTGAAACGTGTTACTTTTCACGTGGTTGACTCATCTAACTATACACCGCTAGCAGTGATGACAGATCTAGAGCAGGCGCACTCTGCTCCCTGACCTTGGCAGCGGGATGCGTTGGCTGGTGCTATGGTGTTCTGATTGTGTCAAAAATTCGGTTATTGAAAACTTTGATCGATCACTGCTCCTAACACAGGGGGTTGTGATCGTGTTTCCCTCTCCAGACATAATCAGCATGGTTCATAGTATTATTGTGCAAGAGGAAATGTTTCTACTAAAAAACGCAAGGTCATAAATCTTACCTCCTCCACTATGGGCATGAATTTCGTTCCAGCGCGCGCGGCGGGCGGTGCCGCTTCGCAGTGGGAGACACATACGTAAATATCCTATGCGAATGGTCGACCCAGCTGTTGCCAGACACATATACAGACAGTAGGCCTACAGAAGGAAACAAGCTGGTTGCATCTACAGCAAACTGCCTAGTACGGTCCGATCCCCGGGTGCCTCCATTTCGGTGCTCGCAGCTCGTGTCTGTTATTTTATATTGTGAATTGCAATAAAGTCTGTGTCAACTGACCCCGAGTTTTTTTTGTCCCCTATCCGTCTTAGACCCAGTCGTTGTACGTTCCCATCTGCTTGTCTTCTGGCCGGCCGGCCTGCTTTGTAGTCTATTTCAGCTGAAGTTACTGGGTTCCGTTCTTGTTTGTTTTTATAATTACGTTATTTTTGTTGTTTCTTTTCGTTGTTTGTTTGTCTGCCACTTCTGTTTGTTTTTCTTTCCTTCTTTCTTTATTTTTTTCCCTTGGTGTTCATTCGTCCTTCCTTTCTCTATTTATGCTTTGTTTCCTTTCCTTGGCACATTATTTTCTTCTTCTTCTTCTTCTTCTTCTTCTTCTTCTTCTCTCTCAACCATTCATTCTCTCTTTCCCTTCTGTTCTTTCAGTCCTTCCTCCTTTTTTCACAATGCTTTATGGTGTTATCTTCTTACTTTTACCCTACTCTTGCATCTCTCTCTCTCTCTCTCTCTCTCTCTCTTCTCTCTCTCTCTCTCTCTCTCTCTCTCTCTCTCTCTGTTCTCTCCTTTCCACTGTTCCAAGGGCTTTGTTTTTGTTCTTGCTTCTGTTTTTGTTTTCAGAACATTTTATGGACATTTGAAACGAGTGCCACAACTGCACGCATCATTTCATTATGCATAACGTTAACGTCTCATGCACTTTCTTAAACCCCAACCAAGCTTTAGATCACCATGTTACCATGTGTTCGATTCTCCCTACCTGCCTCACTCCCACTCTCTGTCTCTGTCTCAGTCTGTCTGTGTGTCTGTCTGCCTCTCTCTCTCTCTCTCTCTCTCTCTCTCTCTCTCTTCCTCTCTCTCTCTCTCTCTCTCTCTCTCTCTCTCTCTCAATGGCATCTCTGGACATCTGGAAAGTACACGGAGACACACATGCGCAGACACACACACACACACACACACACACACACGCGTGCACACACACACAGACACATGCATGTACGTACGCACTACACACACGCGCACGCGCGCGCGCGCGCACACACACACACACACACACACACACACACACACACGCGCGCGCGCGCGCGCGCGCGCGCGCGCGCGCAACAGCTTAAGAAACAAATGGACAGTGGGAGGGTGAGAGGGTAGGAGGAGAGTAGAGGAGGGGGGGGGGGGGTACAGTAACGAAAGTTTTCGTTAGTTTTGTTTCTGAATCGCGCAAACCTGAGACGAGCCTTCTTTTCTGCTCTAGAGCTGCTCACCCCACCCCCTCCAATCCACTCCCTCCTATACTCCACCCCCACCCACCACCCCCACACACATACACAACCCTCCCAACCCACCCACACACAAACACACTTGTCTCCTCTCTCTCTCTCTCTCTCTCTCTCTCTCTCTCTCTCTCTCTCTCTCTCTCTCTCTCAAGTCTTCAACCAAGGATAGTGAACTTGATTTCATCAATTAGCCGCGGTCTTCGTGTCAACACATATTCTCTCTGAATGATCCAGCCATATGAAAGTAAGAAAACGACGGACAGAAGCTTACCTGAAAAATGTGCACGCTTCACCCAGAGACCAAAGACTGTCTTTTGCTTCACCCTGCTAAATCCTGAGGAGGCAACGGGGATTTGCACATCTCTAAGTCACAGTTTCAGTCAAGTCGC
>CM031609.1:42312292-42357292 GCA_018398815.1 Conus ventricosus
TCCCAAATTACAATGACGGAGTATATATGGCGATTAGAGCGCCCTAAAAGCTTGGCTACAGCAATTACTTTTAACTTGCCCAAAAAATTGCAAGCCCGGTGGAAAAGAGGGCACAGCAAAATAGGCCCAAATGTCATTGGATCACTTGCCTGCAAAAGCCAGCAGCCTGCGCCAAGGTCAGCAGGAGCACCCGCAAAAAATAGGCCCAAATGACTATATGATTTTATTGACCTGCAAAGGGGCAGCCCTGCAAAGCTCGCGGAAATAGGCCAAGTGATAAAAATATGATCATTGGCTAGTTGTTTTAGGTTCGGGCAAGAAAACAGTTTTTTAGTCAAAAAGCAAGAAGTGGGTCCTGTGTTTCATTTTGGTTTGTTTGTTGGGTTTGTGTGTTTTTTCCTACCCCACGCATGACCCCCACCCCACCCACGCACGCAGTCCCCCCCCCCCACCCCCGGGGCTGTCTATTGTGGGTTTGTTGGGTTTTTTTTGTCTGCCCCACGCATGCACCCCCCACCCCCCCCCTGCCCCACCCCCCCCCCCACGATGCCACCCCTCAAATTCTTCTAAGTTTTTAACAAGTTATTTCAATTCTTACTTAAGTTACTTCTAAGTTGCCTTAAAGTCATTTCAAATTATCCCAAGTTTTTTTAAATTTTATAAAAATTTTTCAAGTTCTTAAAATAAGTTCTTTAATAAGTTTTTTGATAAGTTTTTGATTAAGTCTCCCTTTTAAATACAACCAAGTTTTATTAAGTTATTTATAAAAATCAAAAAAAATACAAGTATGTTTTATTTTAAAAAGTAGATGCCTAATAAGTACACAACGCCCCAAAAAAAACGTCTCGTTTTGGGTGTTTGTCAGCGTTTTGCATAGATCAAAATGAAGGTTCTTACATCGAAGCAACAACGCATTGATTACATTCGGGTCTATAGAACTTCTTTTATATACTCCATGTCTTTTTAATTGCCTCATCATTTTTATAATACGCCCCATATCTATTTTTAATTAAATAAATTTAAAATTAAGTTCTTAAAATTATTATCCTAATAAATGGATCAACATGATGCTTTTGTTATTGGCAGGTTTGGCGTGCGTTGAGTGTACGGGCGTCTGTGTTATTAGCGGTGGAGATTGTTTGGCTCTTGTTTTTGGCCACGTTTTTTATATATTTTATAAACCGTAATAACCGCCCCCCAACAGCAGCAGAGAGCACCAAAAATGACAACAGTTTTAAGTTCAATATATCCATGAAGACTTTGGGGCCCCTCGATCACCTTGAAGTTTTTTATAGCTGGCATTGAATCAACTTGTTCTGGCGTTGGCGGCGTTATGTTTGCATGATGAGTCATATGCTGTACCATTATTTTTTTGGTCTTTTTCCACTCTGCTAAATTTTTTCCCTTCAACACGCCCAGGATTTTTAATGGTCCCTCCACCTGCTCATCCAGCGTTTTCTGATGATTTTCTGGATTGTTACTTTCTCCACCTGATTCCATTTTTTCTGGTTTCTGATGATTTTCCATCTCGTTCATTTTGAAGGAAATAAAATCTAATGTATTAAAAGTAATTAATCCCCATGATCGCTGGCGTAACAATGTTCCAAATCTAAGTATAATCACACCCTAGAGACTTCTAATGACTTTGTTAAAACGGATCTTGGTTAAATCATAACGTAAGATCTTGTTCAGATCAATGTCAAATCTACTGACTTAGTTTTGTTGTACAAACTAAGAAACCGTTGCCCCACACTTTTCACCATTCTAAGACCCCAGCTGCCTTCATACCTGTTATAATACTTTAAAAGGTCTTGTGGAACTTTGTTGAATCTGTTCTATGCTGAATTCAGTTCCCAAGGAACTGTTTTGTTTCCCACATCAGCCAAGAATACAGGCCTCTCCTTTCATGGGCATAATAGCTTGAGTCATCAACTTGTCCATTCATAAGTTCAGGAAGGTTTTAGCCGCCTTTAGCTGTAGTAGATCATCACTGTTCATGTTTTTTAAATAATATAATTATTTTATTTATAAAAATGAGCACCGAAAAACTGTTTTAATGAACCTTGTATACCAATTCAGCTGTTATTGAGGACTAAGTGTAGGAACTCAAGCTTGGTAAAAGCCTGTTAGAAATGAACCAGCAGACTTGGCAAACTAGACTTTGGGGCTTCAGCAGAAGCTGATTGCTATCAATGTGCAGCTTCGGTTGCCACGAAAGATTTTCTATTTAAGCAAGGAATAATTCCATACAATATAAATATGTAAGAAACAAACTTACATTTATAAAAAAATGGCTTCACTGCAATAATGATAGCGCGCTGTGTTAATGAGCTTGCTTTTAGCGGCATAATTTGCATAGTAGTAAACTGGGGAATGACGCGAGAGAAAAAAGACATCACAAAGCATGGAGGAACTAGCACTGCACAAGACGCTTATGAAAGGCAGAGACTTGAGCAGTTAGATTTTATTACTGAGCACACTGAAAGAACAGAGGGAATGCAGCTTACGACAATTTAAAAATGTTGATCAAGAATAAAACAATATTTATCTTGTAACAGGCAAATCACCGGTCCAGACATTGCCCCCAACCCACAAAATTCAGTGACTTTATCAACCATCAGAAAAACAAAAAAGGATGCAAGAAATCGGTTTATTGTCGTCGGCATGACCGTCTGTATAGTTGGTTGCACATAATAATTGCTGAATAAAAAATGAAACAAAATGCTATTATTCGCCCAAAGGATAATTGGAAGGTTCACAGCAATACAAAAGCTAAGCCAAGTGGCAGGATTCAGTGAACAACAGCAAAGGAATGGTTATTCTAAACAAGCGATTTGGCAAATTTATTTACCAGCGCCAAGACGAATACAGAGAGCCACACGTTTAATCAATACAACTCCAAAACGACACCCATCAAATGGATCTTCTATATTTACCCTCTGATAGGATTAACGAAAAAAGATTTAAGTACGCACTCACAGTCATTGACATGGCTTCAAGATACAAAGATGCAGAACATTAACACAAAAGAAGTGCTGTCTGCTGTTGCGTTGCTTATACAACTGATATAACTCAACGAGGGCCACCAACTATCCTCTCATAATCAAGTCGATGAAATGGAACAGAATTTAAAGGCCAAGTGAATCAATTATTGTTAAAACACAGATTACTATAGAAAGGCATTCCGGGAGGTTCAACAGATCACAGTCTTTAGTTGAAAACTTTAACAAACCGTTAGCCGAAAGACTTTTCTCCTACCAGTATCACAGAGAGGCTAATTGACAATTCTCGCAACAAAGAATGGGTTAGAAGACTGCCTATAGTTTTGCGGACGCAATGAATAATGAAGAATTTTAAAGGGCTAAAACCATACAAGCAATCACAGAATAACAATAAATGTTGTTTGAAGACTCCGCAGTACAACTGGCAAACTATTGCCGGTTTGGGTTTAAAAGTAAGGTACCTTTATTTACCGGAGAAGCATAAGGGGACACTCCGCATCAGGGCAAACCGTTCCAGTTGGAGTTGTTTGACCCTATGAAATTAAAAGAATTGTAAAAGATGAATCCCGCCCTGTAATTATTTACTAGAAACAGGCAAAAACCAAACAACCACTCCTCAAAGAACTTTTGTGTGAAGGAAGAACTGCAGATAATCCCGCCGGGCCAGCAGTGTCCGCTTTAATTAATTTACTGTTTCTCCAGTGCCCGAATGCAAATGAAAAACTCTGGATTAACAAGACACTCCTTTTTGTTTGTTCTATCTAACGACTTCTTTTTACAACTGTGTGATTGATCTCATGTAATTAGATCGCAGTTTTACGGTTGTTCCAATGAAAAAAGTCTTATTGCCACAATGCTTCTTTATAGTTGTCATTTGATATGTTTTGCTGCACAACGCTGCGAGATATTATTCCCCTATGCTTCTTAATGATAATCTCCTGGCTCGAAATAACTGTACATTTTTGACCTTAACCCCACATACTCCTTGATCACCTTTCCAGAAATTCATCCTTCATCTTTCGCTAAAACCTTCTTGTTAGTAGATTGAATGTAAAGAGGCGAGTCTTTAGGATAATCGATGTATCGGGGGTACCATCCTGCATGCCCTTAGGGCCACTTCCATTTCATGGCTTTTATAGATGTCTTCAGTGAGGGAGATCTATAACAGAACTATCTGTATCTGTGTAAAGCACTCTGGACTCAGGATAACAGGGCTTAAATTAGTCCATAAAGAAACTCTAACATCAAAAGCGTTTGATAATTCAAAAACAGTAACCCAATAAAAACATTTTGTCTAATTGACTTTCTTTTTTTTTTCATCATTATGCCAAAAAGCTGATAATGAAATCTTCGTAAGTCCTGATATAGTTTTGAAGTCAGCTTAATTGCTCATTCTCTCTGGTTACCATCTGACATCTTTTGCCTTGCTGGCGGATTCACCATAGTCTTTCCAAAACAGCTGTTGTTCATCAACTTGATAAAGTCTTTTTCTGAAGTCATCTGTGGATTTGTGTTCTGAGATCAGTGTTCTCATGATGTATGGTTTCATGAACGTGTTCTTGATCGAAAGCAATTTATAACGATAACTGCTGTCAAAAAACCTTTCAAACAAGTCATAATTAAAATTGTAGCAGTCTGTAATGACAGACATAATTTTTTTGCCGCAAGATTAGGCACAAGTTTAGTGGCTCTCTTGATCCATCCTTAGACTTTCTGCTGCTAATGGATAGTCATTATGCAGTCCATGGAGTCATGATGATATATCTAAGTCACTTCTAGAATGAAGCCGCGCTGCTGATCAGGCGTTAAACTGTTCAACCAATTTAATGGCCTTTTTAATATTATTCGTAGCCCTGTGTACATCATGAAGTACGTAATGGAAGTGATGGCGCCATTGGCCGCCCAACCATACAGATTGGTTGCATCTAAATACTAGATAGTATAGACCTTTTACTCTGATCATAATGATCCAAGTATTTGTTTGTTTGCTTTACTGTAATGAGTGACGCCAATAACTTAAGATTCCTCCACCACGCAATCCGTTTTCAATCATCTGAATCATTGGAAATCCTACAATTAATCAAATCCCGTACCTCCAGTAAACTTTAAAAAAGCGTCCCACTCATTCCCGGGCGCAGAAATGTACTGCGCGGGATCCAGGCTATATGTTTCATGCAGGTCTTTCTATATTATTCAAAGACGTCCGCCAACAAACATACATCTTTTCCCCTGATCTGCCATAAATAGGAGTCTAATGATAGTCTCCCATCGTTTTACAATCTAACTACTGCCACGCATCTTGACATGTTGGTACTCAGAATCGCTGGATGTCCCTTTCCTCTAAACTAGAAAAGACGCCCTTTAGGAGGAAGTGTATCTTGGCAAACCTTTCCCAACTGTTCATGTACTCATAAGGGTAAACAACCCTTTCTAACAAGAGTTGAGTCAAAATAATTTTTCCGTTATGGCATGACTTTAAGGGACATGGCCAGTGTACTCTAATGATGCCCATCATGTGCTGCATACAGACCGTAGAAAGACATAGTTATTTAAAGTGAAACACATGTACTTTTCTGATGACTGGTGCAATTGCCTGCTACACTGGAAGCAATCGTCCACTGCTTTCATTATAAGATGAGAGTCGTATCCTCGCAAGCTATGAAAGAATATGGCAGCTTCCATGTCTTTGGGTCTAACTTTAGTTTTGAGATTGCATTTGTATGCGGCCGCTCCCTGAACATTTCCACTAATGTGATCATTGTCTCTTACAGTTTGATTCGCTGCGTCTGATGAGAGGCCTAAACCGCATACCAACAATGTGATGCTTGAGTCATAGCTGTTGTTTGGTCGTCAGGCTCCTTATGATTTCATATAAATTGTCAGATTTATTAGAAACAGTCATTGCGCACATGGCTGCATGCGCTGTAAAAATCTTCTAGCCCCGCATCTGGTCCTCTATATAATTCTGGTGCTGAATGAGCGCCATCCAACCTAACAATAATGTAGGCAAATTAACAAATCTGATGAATACCAAGAAGACGGTTTTTCGAAGTTTTTGTGGCGCTGGCCCTTCATACGGAAACAGTTGTAGTGATTCGAATTCTGCGTAAACTACGTTATGGAGATTTTGCAGTCCGTTTTCCAGTTCTTAAAAACTAACTTTAATAACCGGGTGGGGGCGTAATTAGTTTCTGTATTACAGTCCAACTGGGCCGATACAATGTTTCTTATGTTGCGCTGCTGCTTGAACAGATGGCATATCTTGTTAAACATTTTCTGCAAGAATTCCTTGTTTATGGGTAATGCTTTGAATTATGCCGCAATAATCTACTCATTGTTCTTATCAATGTGTAATCGGCAGCCCTGCTGGTGAAAACATTAGTATTACGTCAACATGAATTTTGTCTTGCTCCCAATTCGTTGGACTGTTCTTGGACACGTTTAATCGCTGTAGATTTGTGTTTCCTTCATCCCATGTGTAGACATTAACAGTTTATTTGGTTTGTTTTGTTCTTCAAACTTATCAATTTGGTCTACGCTACCAGGAAAAGGACCACCCACTAAAGTTAGATCATTGAAGTAAGGGCGAATAGTTAGGACACTCTGCTCTCTCTGCGTTTTTGCGGGCGTAATGCAGCCCTTTGCATAAAAGAACGCACGACATAAAACATTTGTTGTCTGTATTCGTTATGTTTAGAAAACTGCTTTTTTGCGAGTAAAATTTTGGGGTGTTTTTTCGTGGTGGTCTAATGCTGGAGTAGTGAATGTAAGCCTTGCCTACAATCGCTCATACATAGCCCTGTTTTAAACTGATCTCTAAGACTTTTTCTGCCCTCTGGACAGCCAGAAGCCTCTCATTTTGGCTTCTTCGGCGGCAGCGCGCAAACTGTGTAAGCAGTTCGTCGCCGCAACCCCGGTGTGAAGTCATTATAAGAAAGAATAGTCTGCTGTTATTTGAACCCAGACTTTAGATTTTCTTCATTTATTGTTACATAGTCGATGTAAAACAGCTAACATTACTTTACTGGCGGGTCTATTGTTAGTTAGCCTGGAACTTGAAGGAAATAGCAATGAACAAACGGCTTGCCGTACGTTATTGTTGGTCAATGACATCTAAAATCAATATCATTCAATGCTCTTGATAAACGCTCTTCTCTCGAGCATTCCTCAAAAAATTCGTCTTTGCCCTTCATAATCATAGCCATGTGAGCTTCTTTCTAACTAACTCAAATATTTATTTAAAATTGAAAAAAAAAAATAATTAATCAGAACAATATCAACGGTCTTTTTGTCTTGGACCATAAAACTAAAGTATAAACACCTTTTGGTGTTGTTATTGTGAGCTGTTAGAACAGGAGTTAATGTCTCTTTACTTTTTTAAGCATTCCTCTTTTTTAAAGTCTGCTCGGGTCCTGGCTGTTGAGAAAAACCTTGTCCTTGCCTTTCTTTGAAGATCAAACTTCTGTCTTTGTAGTCATCAAACGGCCTGTAAACGATTTAAATTCTTCATTCGAGATGGTTTGAGTCAACTAGCGCTTTTATTGTATTGTCCAGTTTAAACGAATCTAAGTTTAGCTGTTTATTAGTTGAACCATAGCTGTGTGCTTTTGGAGTTTAGTTTTTATTTTTTGCTACTGCACCTACGCTAATGAACACTAGGCCGAGAGCTAAAGACAAACGCACCTAGAGGTAAAGCCACGGGTGCGCCTATGCCCGGTGTGGCTAAGAGACCGAACACCTCGTTCCTGCTGAAAGAGCGCTTTTATAGTCGATGCACCAGTATTAACAGATACGTATCAGCTTTAAAGGCGGCAGAAACCTTCGTTTTGGTTTTGCTGTATTTTTGAAAGGTCATGCTCTAGTTTTTGTTGCATTTGGTGTTATGTTAGTTAATCTGAAGGTTTTTATGTTAGGGCTTTCTATAACAGCAGAATTAGCCAGCTATCCCTTCTTTTGGCATCTCCTGCGCTTAGGCCCATTTTGATAAACATTCTGAACAGACATGCTTTTTATAAAATAAAAATAATTTAGTATAATACGTATTTTAATCTGTATTTCCTCGAATATTCAGCTGCGCATCATATAATTAAAAACAAATTTAGCATTAGCGGTTTATCGGCTCTTTCTCTTTAACAATTTTACTGTTTATACGTCTCTCAGACATTTCTCCACTTCATACAACTTATTATCCTCTGATTGACCTTAGGTGCAAATCCAAATCCTGTATATTGTTGTTAAATAATCCATCAAGCCTAACATTGTGAAGATGTAAATCTTTAGACACTAGTTCTGCTGTTGGATTTCTAGCCCCTCCCACCTCCAAACATTTTACCTTATTTCGTCAAAATGATGATAAGGTCTAAGAAGCGCCGCCAACGTAGATTGTGGTTAGACTACCCGTCAATTTTACATTGCACTTTCGTTATTTTTAGGATTAAGAAAACATTCACTTGGCTCTTTTGAACGCTTCTTCATCTTCACACAGCAATAAAATACCTTTAAGCAGGGTTTAAGGCGATCTTGCTGCGACGCTAAACTAAAATCCATTTTAGTGTCTGCCAGCTTACTAGGATATGTTGAATGAAGATTCACTCTTTCCGAATATATTGGTAATTTTTTGTCTGATATTGTTTGTTCAATCAGCCTTTCTAAGGAAGGTTGCTAACAACGTCAAACTCTAACGAGAATCAGAAATCGGTACTTTGCTTCGGTGTCTGATGATCCTAATACCCAAACTTTGTATTCATTAAAAGTTAGTCGTATGAAGCAATCTGTCTTTTAATGCTCCTTAAAGTGGTGCGAATGCCTTTTTATTCACAACCTCAAAATGCTAAGGAATGGAAAAGCGAATTTCCAAACGCATAACTTACAGCTAAAGACTTTTTGGGCTGCTTTTTTAGTACCCTGAGCGAGTCGGCGCCTATTCTAAGCTTTAGGTTCTTTCTTCATTTTCCCATTGCTTGAAACGCAGAATCAGCCCCTTTCAGTTCCCGGTAGCCCAAGATCAGAATAGGATAAAAATATGTTTTTTTCTGCATTATGTAAAGAAAATATTTCTTGCCCCCTCAAGTTTTATAGAAATTTCTTAAAACGATTGCCCGCCCCAGATTCTGCAACAACTGTCCTTTTTTGGGTCAGTGTTGAATCGAGCGCATATTTTGAAAGTAAGACGCGCAGAGAGCCTGGCACACACTTCAATCCGCTCAAGGTCTGGAAATTTGAACAGTAAAATTTGATCTCTGCATCAATAGTAGATGAGATTATTTGGAACAGTAATATCCGCTTATTTCCTTTCACGCCAAGGGGTTCTTTCAGTTCTAAGTGAGCTGGTTCAAGAATTCGAGCCATGTACTTGTTCTGGCATTTTTATGATGCAAATAAAAAGATAATTATTTAAAACTGGGCAGTGGATTGTAAGATGAAGAAGAGTATGATGTTTTTTGATTCGTGAGACGACATGAGTGAAATGAGCCCTTTGACGACAGCATCGCTCAATGCACTCAATGCGGCATAATTAACAGAAAGTAAAGGTTAAATCATTGTAACCAAGTTTAGGCCAAGAAACCGGTCCCGAAATTATAGACCCAAATGATGTTGAAATTAAAAGATGATCATGTGTTTGTGGGGAGCGACCAGGACAACTGTTCAAGCTTACAACTAAAAAAAACCCATCAAAGTCTTTTAGCCTGTGGTATCAAGTTAGAAATAGTCACAGGAGAAAGGATCAAAATCGCCTTGGCCTTGTTAGCAGACCGAATTAAAGGCGAGTCAGTTTCTAAACTTCAAAACACACATGCAAGAAATCACACGATAAACCAAATGCAAACATGGAACTAAAGGAATTAATGCTATCCAGCAGTGAAGTGATAAATTATTAGAAGCAGAAACCAGTTTTTTTCGAGCGATTGAAAACAGCTTTAAAACCAATTAATTGATCCCTCAATTGCCTATGCAGAACTAACGCCCCCATGATTGCATGGCTTTAAGAACCATTAGAGGCGAATTAACAAACAATTTAGCAAAACTAGGGTGAACTAATGAGCATATAAAAAAGAGAAAAAGATAAACTCGTTGAGGCTGATGACGCCAACTTAGAACATGTATATTAAAGAAAAGAATAGCCCAAAGAACTAAAAGATCCTTGAACCAGAGAGATCAGCAAGAGCTAGAAGTGCTGGTTCTATTAACCGAAAACAATTTACAACCCAAGTTAGCAGAATAAGAAAACTATCCAAAGAAATTTTATATGAAGACACACACTAGCAGGAACGAATACGAACACTGTTTAGAGAGCAAGGAGTCACATTTTAAGCGTAATAACAGCCTTAGGATTTGCAATAAGTACACTAGTGGATGGCTATTACAGGCAGCGGTGGAGGTCCAAAGTTTAGTGCATCGTCGCCATCACCCTCCACCTGATAAATCATGGTAAAAAACAGCTTGATCATCTTGCGAATTTATTAAAAAAATAGCCATAAAGCATAGACTCTTTAACCCTGGTATATTAGGCAGAATAGTCAGCTGGCTTTTGTCTACTGCCACATCAAATAGTTGGCTTTATGCCGAGCATTATGGCCATGTAGTTCTCTTAAAGTTGGGTTAATAATTAGTAAAGATAAAGCCGAGTAAATCCTAGCCATTTAATAAATCCAATAACAAGCGCTGTCTTTTCATATTCCATGGTCATTCGCGAACAGAAGGCCCGCGAGCTTTGCTGATCTTCAATGGCTTTTGGGGTTGGGCCTCGGGGATAGAATGACTTAATCTTTGGGTGAGTCTTTTATTGTTGTAATATTACTGCTTCAGAATTTATGTTCGTTTTTCCCAACCATTCTGTCATTGTGCCTGCTAAGAGAAGTTCATTAATATAGTTTTATGTATTATTCCTGACCTGGAGTCCTGAGGTCAGAAGGCAGCATGTATAAACCAGTGCCTAACTGCAAAAGTCTACTTTCGAGTCTTGCGTATTGTAAAAAACATTATTGGTATCTTTTTAATACTTGAAGGTAAATCAACAGTAGATATTAATAGGCGTCCTCCTAAAAAATTTTTGCTAGAGTATTGTTTTTGTGCGTCAAAGCCAGTAGAAGGATCAGTTATGCTTGATCTTGCCTGTGCTTGCTAACCAGCGAAACACCAAACGTAAGTCTAACGAATGAGCGTTTATTCGTTCTAATACCCGCTCTAGTTAGGCCCTTAGAAAGCGTCTAAGGATAAATGTTGTACCTATAGCTGTTTTATGCTCCTTGCTCTAGGACCAGGGCTGAACAATTTTGAAAGGAGAACGCGGTCAAAGTAATACATTCTTCTGTGCGTTGCCCTGAAAATAAATGACGCCTATGCCATGATTAGATCCAACTTTTGTCTAAACCTGTCTTGATGTTAATATAACTTCGTTACAGATCCTTTCAAAAGCCTTCATGTCTATTAGTAGATGAGGTGGATTAAACGGTTTGTCTTTTGGTAATGGCGCTTGCAGTTCATCAAAATAACTCTGAAGGTGTAGTTAGATATGAAATCGTAGCACTTGACCTCACCAAAGGCTCGTGGTGATTTAAAATGATCAGCTACTACCACCCACACCAGTTGATGCACAAAACACAGCAAAGTTAACTGGTCGATAAAACTGCATCGGATGACTAAACCCGCTTTCTGGATGGTGCCTCGTTTTTTAATAGGGGGGTTAAGATAGCTCCTTCAATGGAGTACTCACCTTTTTATGAAAGAGGCTCTGGGTCACAGCAGATGTCGATGGGTGTCCAGTTTCTAAATTTTTAAGATTGTAGTGCGGACCCAACAGAATAAATTTTTGCGCCAGTATATTTGAATGCACTCATTTTTTATTTTTTTTTAAAAAATGTTTGTAACAATAACAACCCAGACCGCCCTTCGATTTTAGAACATCTATTAATAACGAATGCAGAAACCAAGAAACGGCGCGCATCCATGAAATATTCTACAAATCGTATGTTTTAATATAAGCAAAAGCCAAGAAGAATAATAAGGTCTAAAAAGTTGAACAAGCAGGGACCAAAATGAGCCAGTTAACAATAAACCTTATGGTTATTACGGGTTAGCTCACTAAAAGATGCAATGAGTAACTTGACATTACTCTTCAAACGTTAACAATGCAAATCTAAGAAAACAATGTTTTAACATTTAACTTGAACAAAGATGGAACATCTTACTTTTATGATAGAGAGCTACTAGAAATGTTAGGCTTGACAACTAGCATTTTACACCCACTCATAGTTTTTATTGCTGACCAGGACACAAACTACTTAGAGGGGGAAAATCCGCTCGATCTTGCATTACATTCATTACCTATGTTCCCACCATTTGATGAGCTGCGAGCACAGATTGAAAACTTATATGATTGCGAAGGCCCTCAACTGTTTTAAAAAGCTCTTCTTCCGTCGGTAAAGCAGCATATTGCGATTAAAATTATACAATTCCCTAATTTACAGTTTAAAAGAAAAGTTTGTGGGAGGGTCGTATCATTTAATATCAAAATCAAAGACAAAACAGGGAAAGTCGTGAAATGTGATAACCTCATCGACATGTGTTTAGAATTAAAAATAATACGCAACTAAAAAATAATTTCGCGGGGGCCAGAAAAACCAGGAGTTACATTAGCGCCGGAGGTGTATAACTTTAGAATAAAATACCTTGCAGACGGTTGCGGACCTTTGAACAGAAATGGTGAGATAGGCACTTGTATGGTTTTGAGTACACTAAAGATGGTGATTATAAAACGCAAAGAGGTTGACGACAACAAAAGGTTTCCTAAACTAGAACTAACTACGCAATCTATAAAGCATATAATGTTTGGCCAGTATGAATACAAATAGTTTCGAAAACCTGACATCAAAGGCACTTAAACCGGATATTTAAATGGGACATGAAAATATGCAATTCATAAGCCCATATACATATTTTAGCCGTCAAAAAATTCAAGAAAAGCATTCACCTGGCCCTTTACATAAGTATTATACGCGGACATAATAGTCGGAAAGAAATTGAAAATACCGGCGGATGGGAAAAAACAGTACATCCTCCACAGAAAAGAACAGTTTTAAAAGAAAAGGCTTCTACAAAATTACAGTTCTTTCCAAGCAGAAAATTAGAGACACGTTACAATGATATTTGGAAATTTCTGTCTTTAAAGATGTGGAGAGGGATGGGGTTGGGGGGTTGTGAGCGGTTAGTGATGAAACCTTATAAAAGTAATTAATTTAGCTGGCAGAAACATTAGTACGTTAAACGGCCTTAACGTTACCATTGTCGTTCTTCACAATGGTGAGTTATTAAGATCCATAACAACAGCAACAAATCAATGTTGACTTAAATAGAAACAATCTTACAGAACTGAATTGGATTAATCTAACACATTATAGCCTCGTAAGGGTTTTATTATACTGAACAAGGTTTTTGACTGAGAGTATGAAAAAAATAATAACGGATTAATTAAACTCTTTATAAAACTATGGACAGTTAAACTTTGATATGCATAAACTCCTCATTGCTCAATTGATTGGTGTGCAGACGGTTGTTAAAAACAATATTATCCTCGACCTGTTACAAACAGTTTATCGTTATAATTTTAATCATATTGTGGTTTTCTTTCCAACACTTAAATGGAACAAAGCATATCATAATAGAAAGGTGTTATATGGGACAATGATGAAACATATATTTAGTTAATCCTATGGCGAATAAACTGAGTGAGTGTTTAGAACAGTTTTATAGACGTTATGAAGGAACGCAGACACTATTTATTATAGAGACTGTTCGGCAGATAAGAGACATAGTTAAAAAAATCACTTTGTCGAAACGTATCTTCACGGAAGACATGCTCAGGATAAGTGTTGGATTTTATGCCAGAAAATATAACTCGGTTGTAAAAAGACTTTAGAAACATTAAAGACTGTAGGTTTATTTCACATGAAGACAGAGCACATTTGAAGAATGTTTTGCGCGAAAAATGATGTTTTGAAAATGAATCAGGAAAAACAAGGGAATTAAACAAAAACTGAAATCTGAAAATTTAGTAAATTAGTATTGAAAAAAAAAAAAAAAAAAACCGGGGATAACCCTAACACAGTTGATGTTTTTTGTAATAATCGTTTATTTTTTGGTTATTGAAGTCTTACTTGTCCAGAGAACGGAAAAGCCGCTTCTGGGTCACTTTTCTCGCCCGAAAACTGGTTGAGGGCGAAGTGAGCCCGAAGCGCATTTCCCTTTCTCTGAAAGTTTTCAAAATCTTGGCATGCAGATGGGGGTCATGGGATAGTGAACAATTTGCTGAACAGGAACTGCTCTATCACTTTTATGGAGGTGGTGAGGTCTGTTCAGCATTCTCAAGTTTTATTACAGTTTGGTAAATGGTATCAGTGCTGTTTTCTGTAGTCAATATATTTCATTTTTTGTTAGTCTCTTGACTTTTCTCAAATGTTTTTATGGAAGAAATTTTTAAGCAATCTTCTGGGTGTTTCAGAAATCTTTTTTTTTTTTATGAGTGCACATATGTCATGGTTTAGTGTATTGGATATGTTGTGTGTGTGTGTGTGTGTGTTGATTTTTAGAAAATTTGTTTTAATTGTTTTCTGTGTATGGAATTGATTTTAACAAGAAGAATAGCCCATGATATAAATATGGTGGAAGAAGAACAACATGACTTGAAATTGGCATTGGATCTTGTCATATGGTAATGAAGTTTTAATCTAGTCAAGTTGATCAACACTTCTCGTTTATCGTAAAAAAAAACACCTTTGTGGTGTGGCAGATGCATTCGTAAATCATTGTACCTTATGAGTAATAAATTGAACATGAAAAAACCTTTATTAATGATTGCAGAGATTGTGAAAGAAATGTTAGATTTCTCTTTACAACCACCACAAGCAGTAAAAATGTGGAATGGAAACCCATAAAGGTACGTAGATTAGGGCGAAGAAAAATAAGAAAGATGTATTCCTAAATGAAATAAGCAACAATTACAAGGACCATCAGCCACTGGTCACAAGAGTGCAAGGTCACTGCCATAATTGTACATTAATCCTGTGATATTTCCTTTAAATTTATATTTAGAATATGGCGAATACAGAAAATGTCTTTGTCATTCCTGGGATCGGGGGGGGTGAGTGCGTAGAGGGTAGGTATCAGGCTGTATCTGCGCCGGAAAGTATCTATCACAGTACGGAAAGGGGATGGTGGCAGCAAGCTGGAGATCTGTATTGACCTGGTCTTCCTGAACATCCAGCGCTGCTCACAGCTGCAAGATTGTCTAGACCAGTTTTCCCCCAGCTACCATTTCGACATGCGATCACACACACACACACACACACAACACACACACACACACACACCACACACCTCAAACCCCCCACACATACACTCACACAACACACACACACACACACACTCTCACACACACACAACAAACACTCCACACCACGCACGCGCGCACGCACCGCACGCTCGCTCGCACCGCACGCACGCAACGACACACACACACACACACACAACCCACACACGCACGCAACGCCACAGCACACACGCCGCAAGCTCGCACGATACACACACCCACACACTCACCCACACACACACACTCACACACACCATACACACACACTACACCTTCACGACGGACGCACGCAACACGCACGCAGCAAACCGCACACACACACACAACCACACACTGCGCAGCGCCGCGTGCGCGCGCACACACAAACACATTTTGACGAATTCGTTTGCCTTGAAGAATCAGACCTACTTAATGTATAAAAAAGAAATCATGAAAAATGAAATAGAATAAAACAATACAAAGTCAGCAACAAAATAAGCCTAGTCTCTGATTCCACTCTCTTTTTCGTTTACAATCCAATCTACCATTCCAATATAAAAAGAATAGATGTTACGGAGTAGAAGTTGAAGTATGCTTATTAGTAGACACAACCATATACACTGCTGGTAAACGTATAGAACAAGTGGTACAAACATAAACAGCGCTCTAAAGGCTTACTACTACTACAAAGCAGGGCTCTAACGTGACAAATAAGACAAGAAAAAGTAAAAAGTAACAAAGAATAAAGAATGACCTTATATGAAGAGTAACGTATATTTGGACCTGTATGAGTCGGTAGTTTAATAAATAATCTTTCTCTAGGCTGATGGGGGGGGGGGCGGGAGGGGGGGGGAGTGGGAGGGCGGGGGGCAGAATATGATAGACGGTTCTGCAACAAGGGGAGAGTTTCAAATAAAATAGATGATCACATGAACACCATGTGAGAATTAAGAAAAAAGACAGTGCGGGGAAAGGGGGGGGGGGGGGGGGGGGGGGGGAGGTGGCGGGCGGGATTGAATTAAGGAAGTGGAAATGCAAATGTTATTTTATACTTCTAACATTCTTGATGATTAAAAAATATTTGGTATAGAGACATTGTATAGGTTAGGAATTAATTATGAAATACGTTAATATAACACAAGAGCAGGAAATAATAATTCAATATCTTTTAGAGCTAGGGATTTATTAGAAGGAGAAATTTATTCAGTGCAGACGAGACGTTTTTTTTCGCCGCCACGGGCATAAATCGAGGACGGTTTTCGATGAGTTTAGTTATTCCGCGGGCCTTGCTTATTTCTCTGGAGGTACACAAAACTTACAGGTATTGCCGACAGTCTAGGTCCACATCAAAAGACAGTATCAGTACTGTTATACGCCCTCAGTCGGTAGGGCGTTGGCTTCTATCTTTGAACAACACTAGCACTGTGGTGGTGCTGGCACCCGATTCTCTCTGCGGCGACCGTTCAGTTTTCCGCCAGTTTGGAGGGGATCCAGACGACACACAACTTTTGCATAAGGGAATGTCACCGCCGTGCTAGCAGTGTTCTGTGTGTGTGTGTGTGTGTGTGGGAGAGTGAGAGAGAGAGATGGGATTGTGGAGTGGAGGGTGAGAGTGAGAGGGGAGACAGAGTGAGAGGACTGAGTGAGAGAGAGTGAGAGAGAGAAGGAGAGAGAGAGGGAGTGAGTGTGTGTGTTGATTGTGTGTAGTGTGTGTGTGTGATTGGGGCGCAACTTGTGTGCGACCAGCTGCACGTTTGTGGCCTGCTCGTGATGTTTGTCATTTACTTATTACAGTGTTTGTGTTTCTTTTATTCACGGAATGTGCAAGTTGTGTTAGGTTAATAAGATAGTACGAAGAATTTGGTGATTGTTTGTAGGTGAGACAGGCTTGTCAGCATTGTATTGGTGTAATAGTATGTAACTGCGAGGAATGTGTGAGAGAGTGAGTTGCTGTTCTATTGTAGGTGTGAAAGTTAGACATTTTTGGATAAAAGCATTCAAGTAGATGTTTACAGTCGTGATTTCTACTCAGTAGGGCAGCAGAGCGCTGGACAGGACAGTGTATGGGGGTCACTTGATTTGAAAAAAAAATGATTCCGAATTTTGAGATACGCACAAAAAGAGGAAGAGGGGTGGGGTGTGGAGAGTTTCTGTATTATGACCCGCTTATGACTCACTTGCTACTCCACTCGTTTTTGGGCTCCGAATGTGAAAAGTGGCCTAAATTCTGCATATTACTGTTTTTGTCAGTAAGTCTTCAATAACTAAAAAATTTCGGATTATCTACTAACAAACATACGGTGCATGGGTTTTCCGTTTTTAATACTATTTTACTAAAGTTTTCAGAGAGTAGGTAGGGTAAGTTAGCCTGGTCTCTGAAATGCCCCATAGAGTATCGACTATGGGAATAGCTGTTGTGGCTGAACGCGCCCATATAACAAAAGGTGTCTGTTCCCACGGATTTCTTTTTTCAGTACTTGTTCTAACTATGTCAGGGCGCGTGTCAACGCCCCTGCTCTGCTGGTGGTAGGTTTAGCTTTTACTTTGATAGTTTGCCGGCCTACCTTGCCAGCACTTGGGTGTTGGTCACAAATTATGCTGCAGTTTTAGAAGACAGTGAGGATTCTTTAAGTTTGACAAAAGTTTTTGAATTCACTAATTACTTTTTCATACTGCTCTTATAGATTAAATTGTGTGGAAGTCATGGAATCAGCTAACAATCTTTATATAGATCCCATCACACTCACACACACACAATCGCACGCATACACACACGACACACACAACACACACACACACTCAATACACACACAAACACACGCACGCACCACGCATCAAGCTTTCGTGCGCATTGAATTGCGCAGAGCCTCACATCACATTACTCTGTAGTGTTGCGTTTGGCCAAAAATCAATACTTGCCTGAACACCCTCTTCTTACCTCTATTCACCCCCCTTCATCACGCGGATGGTTACAATGTATTGCATCATGCGAAGACGGCGCCCGAGCCAAAAAATCATTAGACTGCGGAACCCCCTGTCTTCCCTCCTTTACCCCCCTTCCTCACGCCGGTTACATTGGATTGCATTCATGCCGCAGTCTGGAGCTGTCACTATAACTTTTTAAAAGTGGGCCAATCTCATACGATGGGCGCAGTGGCCCTTTCAGTTTTTTTTTGTGCGTTCGGGCGCTCATATGACACTGTTTCTAACAACGGTGTCATCATTCTTCTTCTGGACTTCCGGACTTGAAGTGGAGCTTTCTTTTACTTCGCTGTGTACGTGATTGGTTGTCTTATTCTAAAAAAATGGCTACCTGTTTATACTGGAGAGCAGGCTCTCTTTGCCATTGATTACCACCACAAGGCTTTACCGAACTTTTTTCATGTCAGAAGTATTTGTTGAAAAAAGAACGATGAGGTGACGCAGGTTCGTTGCCGCTCCGAATCCGAAATAAAGAACGTATTGCTTTCCTAGAAGGTTCAGAAAGGAAAAAGAAAAAAATGTGAACCGACCACTCTGATTTGGGAAATGGCACGGACTTCTTATAGGTTTTGTTGGTCAAGGAATTTGAAAAATCGTGGAACGGAAATTTTGCTGAACAAATTATATAGACAGTATTTTATTATTGTTTAACTGTTGATGTGATGCTTCCTTTTTTATTAAAAAGCAGTGCGCTATTAGATAATACAATATAAAAGCAAAACAATTCATCACGGTTGGATTGCCTTGGTCGCTGGCATTGAGGCAGATAAAAGCCATGTTTGAAATGAGCAAAAAACGCAATCAAAACATGGCGTTCAATTTCTTGAGGCGCAGGTTGGGCATGAGGTGGGATCATGTATGTTTCATTTGGCCAGAAAACTTATTCAGATTTCAATATTTTTTATACAACTTTCCTAATTTCATAAGTGAGGCATATTCAGTATAAATGAACTGTGTAGCAAACGCCTACATTTATTAGACTTATGCAACTGGATTTCGAATTTTTCGAAAATGTTCTGGGCATATCAAACTAATAGATTAGGTTAGCAGTCCTTTGTACATCTTCAGTTTTGGAGTGGGTGTGTGTGGCCAGGCACTATCTTCATATATAATGCCTCCATACTTTTCAATGTACGGTTGTACGAATTCTGGCGATTAGAGCCGCCATAAATGCTTGGCTTCCAGCAATTACTGCGGTACTCTGCCAAATGCCAGTTGCAAGGCCTGGTTGAAGAATAGAAGGAGCACCTGCAAACTAGGCCAAGTGTCTTTTGTGATCACTTAGACCTGCCAAAGCGCAGACAGTCACTGACGCCCAATGACGTCAGAACGGCAGCACAAGTGCAAACTAGGCAAGTGTATATTATATGCATACTTGACCTGCAAATGCGCGTGGACTGCACATGCTCAATGCTCAGCGGCCATAATAGGCCTAGTGATCTCTTCATGATCACTTGGCCTAGTTGATTGAGGTTGACGGGCATGACCACAGCCTGTTTTGTCACAAAGAAAAAGAAAAGTGGGTCCTAGTAGTTTCACTTCTTGTTTTGTTTGTTGGCGTTTGTGTGTTTTGTACTACCCTCGCATATGCACACCCCCACACCCTCCCCACTGATAGCACGTCCCCACCCCCACAAAACTGGGACTGTTATTGTGTGTTTGATGTTTGTTTTGTCCCTGCCCCAAGCTTGACACACCCCCCATCCCCCTGCCCCACCCCCCACCCACGCATGCTAACCAAAACTCTTGTTCCTTCTAAGTTTTGATACAAGGTTATTCTACAAGTTTTAATTAAGTTGTTCTACTTCTAAGTTGTCCTTAAGGCATTTCTCAAGTATCCCCAATGTTTTTAATATAGTTCTTATTAAGTTCTTGATCAAGTTCTTAAGTAAGTTCTTGAATAAGTTCTTGATAAAAGTTCTTGAATTAAATCATCCTTTAAGTCCAACCATGTTCTTATTTTTAAGTTATCTTTTTATTATCAAAAAAATACAAAGCTTGGTTTTTTATCTTATAATAGTAGATGCCTAATATTGTACACACCACGCCTCATATAAAACGCCGTAATCGTGTGGTTGTCTTGTCAGGCGTTTCTTTGCATAGATCTTAATGAAGGTCTTACATACGAAGCAACCGCCATTGATTACAATTGCGGTGTCTATTGAAATGTCTTTTATAGTATCCCAGGTCTTTATTTATGGACACATACATTTTATTATACGCCATGATCTATTTTTATTAAAAATTTTAAATTAAGTTACTTCTTTAAATTTTAAAATATTATTCCATTATAATGGATCAAAAAATGTTGCTTTGTTTTGGCGGTTTTGGCGATGCCAGTTGTGTTCGGCTTCTGTATTTAAGCGGTGGTGATGTTTGGGCTCTCTTGTTTTTGCCAGCGTTGTTTATATATTTTATAACCGTATAAAACCGCCCCCAACCTCATTCAGCAGCAAGAGCAACAAAAATGACAAAACAGTTTTTATGTTCAATTTTCCATGAGACTTTGGGGCCCTATGTATCACATGGAGTTTTATAGCTCGGAATTGATTCACTGGTTCTGGCGTTTGGCGGCGTTATGTTTTCTTGATGAGTCTTTATTCTGTAACATTAATTTTTTTTGTCTGTATCCCTCTCTGTAATTTTTTTCATGCTTCAACACGCCAGGATTTTTAAATGGTCTCCACCTGATTCAGCGTTTTTGTTGATTTTCTGGATTGGTTACTTTAGTCCACATGATTTCAGTGTTTTTGGTTCTTGATGTTTTTCCAGACTCGTTCATTTTGAAGGTAAGGAATAAATAATCTATTGATTAATTAGTTATTATCCACATGATTAATGGCGATAACAATGTTTCCCAATTCTGTAGTATAGATCACACCATAGAGGACTCTAATGACTTTGTTTTAAAACTGGATCACCTTTGCGTGTTTAACTAAATCATACGTAAGATCTTGTTCAGAATCAATGGGAGCAATATCTACTGACTAGTTTAGTTACAAACTAAGAACCGTTTTGCCCCACACTTTTCCCATTCTAGACTTTGCTGCGCCTTCAACACTGTTATGATACTTTTTTTAATTGTATTGTGGCAGGAATTTTTGTTGATTCTTCGTTTGCGGCTGATTCAGTGTCGAGGGAACTGTTTTGTTTTAACACACATGCTGAAAATAATACAGCCTCCTCCTTTTTTGGGCAGAATAGATTGATCATCACTTGGTCACTCATTAGTTCAGGGGAAGGTTTAGGCCAGCCTTGGAGCCCTGTGAGTAGATCCTCATGTTCATGTTTTTTTATTATTATAAAATATTTTATTTTATAAAATTGAGAACCTGAAAAAAAAACTGTTACTAACCTTGATATACACATTTCTGCGTTTATTTGGAGGACTCACTTAAGTGTAGAGATTAAAATCATGCTCTGGTATAAGCCATGTTATGAAATTTTTAACAGCAGTTCAGTGGCAAACTAGACTTTGCGGATTCGAAATGCTGATTGCTATCATTGCAGCTTCGGTTGCACGAAAGATTTTCTAGTATGCAAGGATTAATGCCAGACAATATATATATTGTAAGGAAAAAAAATACATTTATAAAAAGGCGGCTTCACTCGCTATATTGTTAGGCGGCGCTGGGGTTTAATGCGCTTGCTTTTAGCGCAGAGTAATTTTGCATTTTCATTTAGTAAAATGGGGAAATGACACTGCGGAGAGAAAAGACATATCAAAGCTATGGTGGAACTAGAGCACGCTGCCACAAGACGCTTATGAAAGGCCAGAGACTCTTTGAGCAGTTCGATGTTAGTTATGACACACTGAAAAAGAAGAACAGGGGCAGGGAATGCAGCATTACACATTTTAAAAATGTTGATTCAAGCAAATAAAAAAAATCTCTTTTCTTGTTTACAGGCAATACCTTTCGAGACATTTGCACCCACCCAAAATTCAGTTTGACTTTTATCAACCATCAGAAAAACAAAGATGCAAGGATATAGCGTTTATTGTCGTCGCTGCATCAAATGACCGTCGTGTTTATTTGCTTGCACATATTATGGGATGAATTATTTAATTATGAAAACAAAATCTTTTATACGCCCAAAAATGGATATTGGAAAAGGGCCATCAGCAATTAAAAGCCTAAGCCTAGCGCTGGAGTTGTGAATCAAAACAGCAAAAGAATGGTGATCTAATCTAAGAGAATTGGCATATTTACTTTTAACAGCGAATAGACGGATATACAGAGACCAATCTTTATCTAATTCAACTACCATAACGGACACCATCAAAATGGTCGTCGATATTTACACTCTGATAGGTTTATGACTGAAAAAGATTTAAGTACGCACGCATCACAGTCATTTGACATGGCATCAAGAAGATTATCAAAGGATGCAGAGAAACCATTAAAACAAAAGAGTGCTTCTGCTGTTGCTGTTGCTATACAAATGATTACCATCGAGGGCACTAACTTATCCTCGCATGATTCAAGTCGATATGTTGGAAAAGTTTTTAAGGCAAGTGAATCAATTATTGTTTTTTTTAAAACACAGATTCTATTAGAGTGGCACTTTCCGGCTGAAGTTCACAGATCTACAGGCTTTTAGTTGAAAATTATTTAACAAACAGTTTGACGAATGACAAGACCCTTTTCGCACCCTTACAGTATCAACAGTGAGCTAATTTGACAATTCTGCTACACTGAATGGCGTTTTGTAGTCTGCCCTCAGTTTGCGCGCATTGAATAATGAAGAATATTTTTTAAAGGGTTAAAACCAGTACAAGCAAATCAAAAGGAGGGAAATCATTAAATGGTTGTTTGAAGGAGGTCTTATCCGGAAAAACAAAAAAACTATTACCATTTGGTTTGTATGTATAGGTACCTTTATTTAACGGGGGAGGATAAGGCGATCAGCAGAAGGGGACACTCGCATCAGGGCGGCAACTGTTCCTGTTTGGAGTGTTGATACATTATGAAAATTATAATGAATTGGAAAAATGTATTTCCGCCCGTGTTTTATTTACGTGTATCTGGACAACAATTCAGGCACTGCCAATCAATGATATTGTTGTTGAAGAAGAACGGCAGAATAATCCCGCCAGACTCAGTTCTTCAGATTATATTAATTTTACGGTTCTTATCCTAGTGACCTATGGCATATGAATACTCATGGTTTAACATTCACTAGTTTTTTTAGTTTGTTCTATCTATTGACTTTCTTTGTTAAAACCTCGTCTGTGTTGATCTCATGTAGATTAGATCGCTAGTTTTACGTTGTCATGATGAATAGTCTTATTGCTAACAATGCTTCTTTGTAGTTGTAATGTTGATATGTTTGAACTGCACAAACGTGCGAGATATTCCATATTGGCTTTCTTTCTTATGATTTTCTACTGGCTCGCGAAATACTGTACATTTTTGTCCTTAATCAACAAACTCCCTTGATCACCTTTCCAGATTAATTCATCCTTCATCTTGCCTTAAAAACCTTCTTGTTAGTAAATTGTTTGTATAGTGCGAAAGGTTCTGTAGGGTATCGGACGACAGGTAAATCGGACGTGTCATTACCATACGCATATGTCCTTTAGCTACTTTCCATTTTTCCTTGTCTTTAGAGATGTCTTGCGTAGGAATATCTATAACAATAACTATCTGTTATTGTGTGGGTTATATGGTAAAGTTACTTTGGGATTTCAGGATACACGGGCTTTATCTAAAGTAGTCATTAAGAAACTTAACATCAAAGCTTTGATTAATTCTAAACAGTAACCCAATAAATACAGGTTTGTCTAATTTGGTCTTTCCTTTTTTTTCTCATTATACCAAAAGGTGTGTCATGGATTCTTCTAAAGTCCTGATAATTTGGTTTAGAAGTCAGCTTTTAATTGCTTCGTTTATCTGGTGACCAATCGAAACATCTTTACGCTTGTGGGGATTTTCCATGTTCTTTTCCGAAACAGCTGTTGTTTCATCAGCCTTGAAAAAAGGTCTTTTTTTACTGAAGCATCTGTGGATGTGGTTCTGATGATTCAGTGTTCTTATGATTGTATGGTTTCATGAACTGTTCTTGATCGAAAGCAATTATAAGATGAACTGCTGGCAACTTCAAACATGTCGCTCATTAAATAAAATTGTAGAAGTCTGTAATAATGACAGACATAATTTTTGTTTTTTTGCACCGCGAAGTTTAGCACAAGGTTGGGTGGCTCTCTTGGATCCCATCTTTAGACTTTATGCTGCTAATGGATTGTCATTATGCGGTCATGGAGGTTCGTTATGAGGATATTCTAAAGTCAACTTCTAGAATGAAGCCGCGCTGTGATCAGGGTTAAACCTGTTTCAACCACTTCTTTAATGCCTTTTGAATTATTATTCGTCCCATTGTTGTAAATCTTGAAGTTTCGTATGGTAGTGGGATTAGATAGCCATAGATGCACAATCCATATAACAGTTACAGTTTGTTTGCTTCTTCTATAATAAAATGAGATAGTCAGGTCCTTTTATTTTCGGATGATTATGATCCAAGTTTTTGTTGTTTGCCTTTTCAGTAATGATGCGACCGCCATACTATAAGTCCTCCACGATATCCGTTGTTTCTATTAATCTGATTCATTGGTAAATCCGGACATAATCAATCTGTACGCCAGTAAACTTTAAAAAAGCGTCCCCAAACTCATCCCGGGCGCAGGAACAGAATGAAGAACATGTAATGCGCGGGATACAGGCATAATAATGTTTCATGCAGGTCCTTTCTTTAAGTTTTCAATGACGTAAGACAACACAAATGACATCTGACAATTAATTAGGAGTCATGATTGTCTCCCATCGTTTTATCATTATAACTTCTGACTCGCATCTTGAGCTTGTTGGGTATATTCAGAATAGCTGAATGTCCTTTCCTTAAGACTAGAAAAGATCGGCCCTTTAGGAAGGAGGAAGTGTATCTTCGTCAAACCTTTTTCCCAAAAATGTTCATGTGTTCTCATAAGGGTTAATTACCTTTCTAATCAAGGTGTTGGTCAAATATTTTTACAGGATATTGGGCACGGACTTTAAAGGACATGGACCAGTGACCTCTATTGTAATGATCATATTGTGCTGACTTTAGAGTCGGAGAATGAACATGTTTGTTTATTTTTTATGTGATTTTGAAACTCCATGTTACTTTTATGATGTCTGCTGTGCAATTGCATGCTAACCTGATGGCATCGTCCACTGGCTTTAATTTATTAAGATTGATGAGGTCGTAACCTCGTAGTTTATGGAATTGAAGAATAGATGGGCATGCTTCCATTGTATTTGGGGTCAAACTTTTGTTGAGATTGCATTTTTTGGTTATGCGCGCGCTCCTTCGGGACATTTCCACTTATTGTGTTCATGGTCTTTTACTGTTGGATTCGCTGCGTCTGATGAGGAGGCCTCTCTAAACCGAATATCCAACAATGTGTGTTGTGGATGTGTTTTCTGTTGTTGGTCATTCAGGCAGTTATTTTGATTTCACGATAATTTTCAGATTATTAGATCAAACAGTCATTATGATACAAGGCATTGCGCACTTGCTGCATGCGCCTTTGTAAAAAATCGTCTGCCTGCATCTGTTCCTCATATATTTCTGTGCGGTGCTGACTTGTGATTGAGCGCCATACAGACCTATACAATATTGTGGCAATTATGATAACAAATCTGATGATTACTCAATTTTAGTATGTTTTTTTTCGTTAGTTTTTTGTGGCGCTGGCCCTTCTTATGGAACAATGAGTGATTCGAACAAGTCTGCGTTTAACTTCGTATGGAGAATTTTGCAGTTCGGTTATCCAGTTATTATAAACGCACTTTTTAGAGCAGGGTGGGGGGCGCGCCGTAAGTTGTTCTGTTATTTCAGTCTTATGCGGAGATACAATGTTTCTTTTGTGTCGTGCGGCTTGAAAAGATGGCATTCTTGTTTTAAACTTTTCAGCAGAAGTATTTGTTTTTGTATGTTATTGCTTTCGAAGTATGCCGCAAGAATAATCTACTCATTGTTCGTAATCATTGTGGATGGTAATGCGGAGCCCTGCTGATGGTTGATAACTTTGTAGTAAGTCAACATGATTTTTGGTCTGGCTCGCCAATAGTTTTGGAATGTTCTTGGGAAACACTTTAATCAGGCGTGTAGATTTGTTTCCCTCATCCCATGTGTGACATTAAAGTTATGTAGTTTGTTTTGTTCTTCAAACTGATCATTTTGGTCTACGATAACAGGAAAGGACACCCCACTATACTTAAGTTAGATACATTGAATGTTATGGGCGATAGTTAGACACTCTCTCTGCGTTTTTTGAGGGCCGTTTGGGGGCGTTAATGCAGGCCTTGCTTGAACGCACACTAATAAACATTGTTGTCTGTTTTACTTTATGTTTTTGGAACGCTTTTTTTTTTTTTCGACTAATGCTGGTGGTAGTGGTATGTTATAAGCCTTGCTAACATTCGGTCTTTAACTTAGCTGTTTTTATTGTAATCGTTATCTAAGACTTTCCGCCCTACTGACAAGCACAGTGGCCCAGCCTCTCATTTTGGCTTCTTCTGGCGGCCAACTAACCCCAACGGCAAGCCTGGGCAGCGGCAGCGCAAATACTGTGTAAGCTGTTGTCATGCACAACCCGGGTGTTAAAAAGTCTTTAGAGAAAAGAAAAAATAAAAAATAGGGACATAGTCTGCTGTTGAGTTGAGACATGACTTTATAGAATTTCTTCATTTATTGTTTACTAGTCGAGGTAAAACAGATATCATTACTTTACACTGGCGGTATATTGTTAGTTTGCCTGGAATCTTGAGAATTAGCTTGAACAACGCTTGCCTGTACGTTTGTTGGGTCAATTTGACACATCTTAAAACATATCATTCAATGCTCTTGATATAATAGCTCTCTCTCGAGATTCCTTCATAAAATTCGTCTTGCCCTTCATATATCTTAGCCATGTTGAGCTTCTTATCTACTCAAAATTTTTTATTTAAATAAAAAAAATAGAAAAATAATTAATCAGATTCAATATTCTACGGGCTTTTTGTCGCTTAGATTGGACTCTTAAACTTATAAACTGTATAATCACCTTTTGGTGTTTTGTTGTTTTGGTGGTAAATGTGAGCTGTTGTAGATCAGTGTTTTTTGTATCGTTTTCTTTTTTTAAGCATTCTTTTTTATCTGCTTCGGGGGGGTCTGGCTGTTGGAGAAAGAAAACTTGTCCTTGCCTTTCTTTGAATAGATCATGACTTTTGTCTTTATGTAGTCATCTAAAATTCGCCTGGTATAACGATTTATATTTAAAATTCTTCTATCGTGATGTTTGACGTCAACTAGCGCTTTATTTTTTGTCAGTTTTTTATCGTATACTAAGTTTAGCTGTTATTAGTTGATACCATTGCTGTGTGCTTTTGGAGTTTAGTTTTTATTTTTTTGCTAGCAAGCACCTACGGCTAATGGAACACAGGCCGAGGCTTAAAGACTAAACCACCTTAGAGGTAAAGCCTAGGCCTTGTGCGGCCTATGCCGTTGCTAATAGACCATCACTCGTTCCTGCTGATTTAAGATGCGCATTTAGTCGATGCATGACCGTATTAACTTATGTACTGACATTAAAGGCCGGCAGACAGAATACCTTCGTTTGGTTTCTTTTGTGTATTTTGATTGAATGGTCTGCTATCTAGTTTTTGTTCATTTGTGAAAGGTTTGGTTTATCTGACAGGTTTTTATGTTAGGGCTTTCTTTCTATAACAGCCAAGAATTGCTCCTGCTATCCTTCTTTTGGCAATCTCCGGCGCTGTAGGCAATCATTTGGATAACCTGAACAGACATGCTTTTTTATAAAAATTAAAAATAATTTTAGTATAATACATTTTTTAATCTGGTTGTGTTTTTTTCCTCGTATATTCAGACTGCGCATTCATATAATAAAACCAAATGTACATTTGTAAGCGGTTTTTATCAGGCTTCATTCCTTCTTTATCAATTTGAATGTTTATTAGTCTCTCACATTCTCCCCACTTCCATTACAACTTATTATCCTCTGTTGTCCTTAGGTCAATCCATAAACCGTTAGATTATTTTTTGTTGTAGTTAAAAAAATCATCAAAGCCTAATAACATTGTGAAGATGTAAATCTATTAAGCGACAATTGGTCTGCTGGTTGGTTTTCTACCCCCCTCCACCCCCACCAAACAATTTTCTTATTTCGTCAAAATGATGAAATGTTAAGGTCTAAGCCCGGCCCGCTAGCGTAGATTTGGTTAGGACTACCGTCAATTGTACATCTGCACTTTCGTTATTTTTAGGATTTTTTTTTAAAATACTTTTCACTTGCTCTTTTTGAACGGTTCTGAATATCTTCTCACAGCAATTAAATTCCTTTAAGCGATCTTGCTGCCTGACGACGCTTAAAATAAATTTTCCATATTGTGTCTGCCCCTGCTTATAGGTAGGATATGTTGAATGATGAATCACGCTTTCTTTAATATCTTGGTAATTTTGTCTGAATATTGTTGTTCAATCAGGGCCTTGCTAATAAAGTTGTAAGGTGCTAACTACGTCACAAACTTAACGAGATGTCAGTACTGCTTGCTACTTTGCCTGCGGTGTTTTTTTTACTGATTGATTAATAAACACGTTGTGTTTTGTATTCATTTAAAAAGGTTAATTCATATGACAATCTGTCTTTTTTTTAATGCTCCTTGAAAGTATTCGTGCATGAGCTTTTTTAACAACTCAAATAACTCTAGGGTATGGAAAAAAAGCGATTTCCAATCGCCTATATCTTACAGCTTAAAGTACTTTTTGCATGCTTTTAGCACACCCTGAGGCGAGTTGTTCGGAGCTCATATTCGAGCTTATTGCCTTCTTCATTTTCAATTCCTTGAAACTCTAAGATCAAGCCACACTTTTCGTTCCGGATTAGCATAGTTCTGTATAGTGTTTTTATATAAATTTCTTTGTCTGCATTTGTATAAGAAAATTAATTTCTTTGCCCCCTCAAGTTTTTTTTAGAAATTTTCCATATACGGATTTGACCGCACCCTGACAGTTTCGGCAAAATCTGTCCTGTTTGGGTCGGTATGTATATCTGTTGATGTTTTCGAGCAGCGCTATTATTTTGAAAAGTTTAAGGACGCGCTGAGACTGGCACATTCCACTTCATCAGATTCTAGGTCTGGAAAATTTGGTCTGTAAGATTTGTTCACTGCATCAATAGTTGATGGATTATTTGGAACAGTTATATTCCGCTTATTTCCTTTTCACGCCAAGGGGTTGGGTTCTTTCAGTTTTTCTATTGCGGTTCCAAGTCGTCAAGAAATCGAGGCCTTGTAATTGTTTATGGCATTTTTTTAATAAGCAAAATAAAAAGTTATTTTAATTTAAAAAAACATGGCAGGAAGTTGTAGTTGAAGAAGATTATGTTGTGTTTGATCGGGATGGAGGACGTCATGAGTGAATGATCCCTTTTTTGACACAGCATCGCTCAATGCATCATTGCCCCCGGAATATGAATTAACAGATAGTAAGGTTAAATCATTGACCAAAGTTTAGGCCCAAGATGAACTCCCGAATTTATAGACCCAAAAAATTGAGTTTGATTTAAAAGTGATGATCTTTTTTGTGAGGAGCGATCCAAGGACTACTTGTTCAGTCTTTTACAACTAAAAAAGAATCCATCGCAAAGTTTTTTGGCCGTGGGTTCAATTAGAAACTAGACCTCAGTGTGAAAATCAAAATCGCTTGGCCTTGTTAGACCCGAAATTAAGGGAGGAGGCTGTTTCTAATACTTCAAAACAACTGCAAGGATACTCCCGACAGTTAACCAAATGCAAACATTGGAACTTTAAAAGAATTTTAAATCTAAATCAGCAGGTGAAGTGTGTGAATATATGTTATTAGAAGCAGGAAACAGTTTGTAGAAGATAACAGCGGTTAAAAACAATTAATGATTCCCCATTGCATATGCGAAGATCTAACGGCCCTTGATCATGCTTTAAGAACCTTTAGAGGCGTATTAACAAACTATTTAGCAAAACTAGGTGAACTAGATTGTTCATATAAAAAGAGAAAAAGGGAAAAACTCGTGAGGCGAATGTCGCCAACTTAGGACTGATATTAATAGATAATGACATATAGCCCAAAGGACTAATAGATCTTGTATCAAGTGAGATTTCAGCAAGACTAGAAGTGCTGTCTACTATCCGAAATACATGCGAACCCAAGTGAGCAGAATGAATTAGAGAAACATATACAAAGAATTTTATATGAAGACACGACATAGCAGAAACGAATTCGAGCACTGTTAGAGAGCTATGGAGTACATTAGTATAGCGTTGTATTACAGCCTTAGGATTTGCATAAGGACTAGTGTGATGGCTATTACAGGGCAGCGGGTGGAGGTCAAAGGTTTAGTGCCTCAGTCGCCTTCACCTACACTGATAATAATCTTGGGTTAAAATATCTGCTTGATCATCTTGTACGAATTTTAGTATAAAAAATTAGCCAGGTAGTTTAAGCTTTAGACTCTTCTACCCGGTATATTAGGCAGTATTTCTGCTTGGCGTTTGTACTACTGCATGCAATGTAGTTGGCTTTATTGGGACGATGCAATTTATCGGGTCATTAGTTTCATTAATAGTTGGGTTACTATTTAGTTTAAATTATGACCGAAGTAATCCGAGGCCTGTTAATTACAAAGAACAAGCGCTGTCTTTTCATATTCTTGGTCATTCATCGCGAACAGAGTCCGCGAGCTTTGCTGAGTCTTCAATGGCTTTCTGGGGGTTGGGGCCTCGGGGAAGATTAGATGGACTTCTTAATTCTTGGGGTGTTTGTTTACTGCTTGTTATATTAACTGGGCTCAGAATTTATGGTCCGTTTTTCCCAACATTCTGTCATTGCATGCTATAAGTATTTTCATTATGATTTAGTTTATTATAATTCCTACCTGGTGTCTGAGGTCAGAATTTGGGCCAGGCATGTATAATAAACCAGTTTACGTAAGTGCAAATCAGCAAAAGGTTTACTTTCGGATCTTGTGAGTAGTGTAAAACATTTTTGGGATCTTTTAATTACATGAAGGTATAATCACTTTAGATTTAATTGCGTACTCTATATTTGCTATAGTATTGTTTTTGTGCGTCTCAAAGACTGTCAGAAGGATCAGTTATGCTTGATTGATCTTGCTGTGCTTGCGAACCTTGCAACAATCAACTAGCGTATGTACGGATTAGTGTAGTTTATTCGTTCTATGCCAGCTCTGTTAGGCCCTTAGAAGCGTCTAAAGATAAATGTTTGTCCATGCTGTTTTTTCTGCTCTTGCTCTATGGACAGGCTCTGAACAATGTTGAAAGGGAGAAACGCCGGCGTCAAGTTATACTTTGGTATTGCGTTTTTGCCTTGTAAATTAAATGAAGCCTCTATGCCATGATTATGATAACTTTTGTCTAAAGCGTCTTGAATGTTAATATTTAAATTCGATACAGATCCACTTTCTCAAATGCCTTCTGTATTTTATGTTGCTGAGTGGATTTTTTATTATTATTAAAACGGTTTGTCATTTGGTTTATGGCGCTTTGCAGTTCAGGTCTATATAAGTCCGTCTACTGGAGGTGTAATAGAAATGAATTCTTGTACTCTGTCCTCACCATAGGATCGTGGTGATTTAAATGATCAGCATTACGACACTCCACACCCTGTTCAGTTGATTGCACAAAACACAGCAAAGTTTGTTGAACTGGTTCTGATAATACGGAATAGGATGACCCTTAAAACCACGCTTTCTGGATGTGCGCGTTTTTTAATAGGGGGGTTAAGATAGCGCTTCAATGGAGTACTAACCCTTTTTTTTTATGAAAATAGAGGCAGTCTGGGGGTAACAGCAATGTTCGGGCTGGGGTTTGTTAGCTCGGTGTCAGTTTATTTTTTTATTTTTAAGATTGTAGTGCGGCCCTCCCAACAGAAATATTTTTGCGCCAGTTATTTGAAATGCTCTTCTTTTTTTTATTCTGTTTTATAAAAGTTCATGTAACAATAACAACCCACAGTCCGCCCTTCGTTTTTAGAATGAACCATTGCTATTTTTTATATCGAATGCAGAACCCAGAACAGAACGGTCGCGCTCCATGAAATATTCTACAAAGTCGTTTCTTAGGGTTTAATATAAGCAAAGCAAAGTAAGATATTATGGCTTCCTTAAAAAGTTAACAGACAGCAGGGATCCATAAATGAGCACAGGTTATCTATACATGCATGCGTTTTTTCGGGTTTTGACTCACTTAAAAGAAGCAATGTGGATACTTTGACATTACTCTCAAATTAACAATGACAAATCTAAATTAATATGTTTAACATTTAAGCTTGAAGAAGTAGGAAAACATCTTACTTTTTTGTTAGAGATGATTGATATAATATGTTTGGCTTTTAAACTTGGCAATGTACCCACTCATAGTTTTATTGCTGAATGAGCCTGAACAACACTAAAAACTACTTATGAGGGGGGTAAATCTCCGCTCGATCTTGCATTACATTCATTATCTATATGTTCTTTTGGGATGAGACTGAGCACTGTTTGAAAACTTATATTGATGGAAGGCCCTCAACTGTTTTAAGAGGCTCTTCCGTCAGGGCGAAAATGCAGCAGCATAGCCATATTGCGATTATGAAAAATTATTACAATTCCCTAATTTACTGTTTTTTTAAAAGTTTAGTTTGTGGGGAGGGACGGATTCATTAATTAAAAAAATCAAAAGACAAAACAGGAAAAAAGTCGTTGAAATGTGATAACCTTCTGCCACATTGTTTTAGAAATAAATAATTGCTACTATAATCTAATGTCGCCTGTGGGCCTGAAAATGTGGCAAGAAAGGGGCCAGAAAAAAACAGGAGTTACATTAGGCCTCTGTGAAGTAGGTTGTATAACTTTAGAATTAAAAGACCTTGCTAGATCGTTGGCCGGACTTTCTTTGTACAGAATGGCTCGAGATAGCACTTTGTCATGGTATTTTTGTTTGAGTACACTAAGTTTCCGGGTGTGTGATTTATAAACGATAAACTAAGAGGTTGACGACAACCAAAGTTTCCTAAACTTGAAACAACTACGCAAATCTAGAAGCAAATAATGTTGGCCAGTATGTTTATATAAAATAGTTCGAAAACCTGACCTCAAATACTTGGCACTTTGTTTGCAACCATATTTTGATGGGAAATAAATAATTTGATTTCATAAGCCCTTTTACATATTTATATTTAGCCGTCAAAAAATAGTTTCAGAATCAGAAAAGCATTCAACTTCTGGCCCTTTACATGTATGTCTTTATACCGGACGATAATATAGTCGGAAATGAAGAAATTGAAATAACGCCGTCCGTATGGGAAAAAAAAAAAAAAAAAAAGAAAAAAAAAATTAAAGGGAAAAAAGAAAACAAAAAAAACAGTACTCCTCCACAGAAAATGAAACAGTTTAGTAAATTAAAAAAAAGTTCTAATATAAAATTCTAAAGTTCTTTCCAAGCAGAAAAGAAAATTAAGGAGACCTCGTCACAATGATTATTTGAAATTTCTGTCTCTTAAAGCTAGGTGAGAGGGGATTGGGGTGGTCGGGTTGTTTGGGCTGGTTAGTGATGACATATTATATGGAATTATTATTGCTGTGCATAACTTAGACGTTAAACGCCCCTCTTTAACAGTTACCATTGTAGTCTATTCACAATGGTGAGGATATTAAGTTCTAACAACTAAGCAAAACAAAACTAAATCATTGTTGACTTATATAGTAACAATCTTACAGAACTGAATTGGATTAATCTTAACACTTTTAGGCCTCGTTAAGGGTTTTATTATATCTGAACAAGTTTTTGCGCTTGAGAGATGATTAAAAATAATAACTGGATTAGATTTTAAACTCTGTTATAAAACTATGGAGCAGTTTATACTTTATGACTAAAATCTCTCATTGCCTCATTGATTTGTGGGGGCACAGATTGGTTGTGGACAAACTATAATATATCCTCGACCTGTTACTATCAGTTTATCGTTATTATTTAATATATTGTGGTTTTCTGTCCAACATCTTAAATGGAAAAGCCATATCATATAGAGGGTTGTTTATGGAAGAATGATGGACATATATTTTTTAGTTTTAATCCTGCAATAAACTGATGTGAGTGGTTTTAGTTATAGGAAACAGTGTTTTAGACTGTTTTTTGAAGGAACGCAGACACTATTTTATTTAGATGACTGTTTCGGCCAGAAAGAACAGGAAAGACAGCAAAGACGACATAGTTATAAAAAGAGAAGTAAGACCACTTTGTCGAAAAACTAGCTTTTCAGCGGAAAAATAAGACTTGCTGGGGATTATTAAGTGTGTGGGATTTTATGCCGAAATATAACTCGTTTTATATGACTTTAGAAACAAGTTAAAAGACTTGTGTTTATTTCACATGAAAGACGACAGAGACTCATTTGATGATTGTTTGCGTTTGGAAAATGATTGTTATTTGAAAATGACCTGAAAAACACAGGATTTTAAACAAAAACTGAAATCTAAAAAGTTTAGTAATTTTGTATTGAAAACGGTATATCCCTATCACAGTTATGTTTGTTTTGTAAGGTCGTTAGTTTTTTGGTTAATTGTCAGAGGAACAGGAAATAGGCGCTGGCGTTTTGTTTTTTATTAGCTTCTTTTCTATAGAGTCATTTCGCCCATAAAACGTAGTGGTGGAGTAGTTAATAAGTTTGCAAAAGTGTAGTCAGAAGCGGAATATATATTACTGTTTCTCTGGTGTTAAAAGAGCCAGAGAGGCGTTTTGTTTCAATACTTCCCCTTCCAACTATCGTGTTTGAAATGCACAATCAGTCAGAAAGAAACAAATGAAGGAAAGTAGAGACAGACTTGCTGAATTGCATTATAAAGTTATCGCCATGAATACCAGAGAAGCAAACTTGGATCTGTCTCTCAGAGACGGGTGAAGGAAAGATCAGGAGGACCCAGGACATTCCCGGTATCTCTTTACCTTAGACTGGATCGGTCTAGTGAAATCACTGGGAAAAATGTAAAGGGGGCCGGGGTCTTTTTTTGGCGTGTGTGTGTCACAAAGGGCGTGTGCACCACCGTGACAGTCATTGAATCTGTGGTGCACTGTAGACATTAAACTGATCAGTGTTGCCGTTCAGACCCTTTCTATTGCCTAGAGTGTTCAACCCAGATTTCTCTAGTCACAGTAGTGTACGTCTATCCCTGGGAACTTGTTGAGACTGCTCGTGCCTGAAATTGTCACTGCTGTGGTTACTGGAGACTGTCTTCCTGCCTACTTGCAGCACCTCCTTTGTGATGGGGTGATCTCAACAAAGCCGCCTGACCAAGTGTCTTGCCGCACTTCAAGCAGAGTACGTGCACGTGTTTTATGCACCTGTGCCCGAAAGCACACTGGACGTGTGATCTTGGCTACATTAGTACTGCTACCGCTCCCGACTGCTGCCGATGCTGGGAAGGTCGATCCAAACTTGGTCCAGTGGTGCTGTATACAGGCAATAAGTACTAAGAGGGTAAAGCCTGTTGTCAGGACAGTTGAGGAAATGGACAAAGAATACGCTGAGGAGCCGATACGGTTGTTTTGATGTGTACAGTGGGATTGTCTTCCTTGTAATGACGACTCCCTTGACTACAGCTTGTGGATGATCTCTGACTACATCAATTTCTGTGGGTGAGACATGACTCTGTTCGACTGCAAAACAGGTCAATATTTTCGGGCAATGACAAACCGGTGGGTCTCCAAAACAGCTCAAAACACTGCATGAACCAAAAAAGTGGGAAAGCCTCAAGTGCCGATGATTCATGCCAAAGGCGGTTACAAACTCAAGACGACATGCAGATCCAGAGATCCGGGAAGGACATAAAGGCAATTTCAAGACCAAACTGGAGAATAACTTCTGATCTGTGACTCGAAACAGTTACTGGGAAAGGCTTCGAAACGTTAAACTGGTACAAAGGCAAGAGGCCACTGCTGCAAGTTGATGAGGAATTTAAGACTGAGAAGAAGAACTGACGAGTCTACACCGCGATTTGACAAGCACGACCTAAAAAAGCAGCAGCAGAAGCAATTCATGGAGGGAAGTCCTGACTCGTCCTAAACAACCAGTACAAATCAGGAAGAGGAAATATAAGTACGATGTGTTTTTTTTAAGGAAATTCAGGACCCACACTGACTGTCCTGACTACATCAGCAGCAAGACCATCAAACGCCTGCAGTGATTGTGATTCCATGGCGCCTGTGTACTCACGCCTGTTCCAAAAGAAATTCTGTGACGAGGGAACCTCACCCTCATCTGGAAAATGACCTCTTTTATTGTTCGGTCCGCGCAGAAGGCCTTTACCCCAAAGAACTGAATGACTACAGACCTGTGGCCCTGATTCGGTACCATATTTTAAAGTGTGCCTGAAAATAAATACGCTGCTGATGCAGGCCGAACGCCGACGAAACGGGTGTCAAGCAAGTCCCTACTGTTCGCCTATTTAAAGAACAAGAGTACCGAGGGACGCTTTTTTTGTAACACTGCGCATCACTTGTTACAGTCACCTGTGAGAAGATGGAAACCAAAGTCATACGCACCACTCTCTTGTTTCATCGACCTTCAGCAGCGCGCATTCCAACACCTTACAGCCCCATCTCATGGTTGAGAAGCTCCTGAACTTGTCAGTCAACCCTGTCCCTGATCCAGTGGCATCTTTAGATTCTGACGGGAAATGGGAGAAGAAAGACGCTCAACAGAGAGTAAGGGTTGGCATAAGAAACTCTCCATACACAAAGACAACCAACCAGTAGAGAGACCAACAGGGGGTTGCGGTCTTTATGCCAAGTCCTGTTCTCTCCTCTAAAATCGCCACAGACCTGTCGCAGCAGAGAGTAGTCCGTCCCCATCTGCGATTAAATTTGCTGATGACACCTCCCTGACCGTCTCAGCCAGGAGGATGATCGGCCCTTCTTACAGGCTGCCCAGCTACTGGTGGTATTGATTGATGTGATGACAACTTCCTGGAGCCTGAATGTGGCCAAAACCAAACGAATAGAAGAAGTTGGGTCATGAGATTTCCGGAAGAACGCTGTTGTTGTGACAATCCAAAACTCCCTGGAACATTCAAAAGGCCGCCAGTAGAAGTAGCGGACTGTCTGCACCTACGATATACTTAGGGACGTCATCGACCGATCTGCTGTGCTGGACCCAAAGATTAGTTTCGCCCTACGGAAAGTTTCCGGTTGGGAGTTCGTACAGTCTTGGGCTGGACTGACAACGTGGGATGCCTGCTGCAAGAAGGCCAACCAGGCCTGTATTTCATTCGGAAGCTGAGGTCCTTCCAAGTCTGCCAGGAAGGATACTGTCCATCTTCTACCAGGCGGTTTGTACAGAGTGTCATGTGTACAACCACATCTGCTTCTTAAGCAGAGCCGCCAGACAGCGGACACAACAGGCTGGAGAAGTGCACGGAACCAGCAGCTCAGCACGAGTGTGTGAAGGCGAACTTGCAACACCAACCACCTCTTTGAGCGGGCTGCCAATCCAAAATGCCTTGGATAGTGGCTATCATGGACAGAACCTCCCACCCACTTTTCGCCCTGCTGTGCAGTCTTGCAGGCCAAGAGAGGCTCTCGGGGCGCCTGCGTTGTCCAAAGGCCTGGGACCACTCGTATGCGGATATCTTTTCTGCATATTGCTGTCAGGCTGTCAACGCAGAAAGCAACAAGGACGAGGAGTGAATCTGACTGCCTGCAGAAGTGCCTGCATATATGCCGTTCATGAGTACAGAGAGTGATGTGTGCGACGCACGCACAAGCACACGCAGATGTCGCCCGCACGTGTGTGTGTGTGTGTGTGTGTGTGTTGTGGTAGTGTGTGGTGTGTGTGTGTGTGTGTGTGTTGTGTGATGTGTTGTGTGTGGACATGGAAGGCCCCAAGGAAAAGAGGAAAGCCAAACCGGAACTGTGTGTTGGAAATGTTTGGGGTGGTAGAAGGGGGAAGTGGGAATGCCATGGGTTGTGATTTAACCATTGTAACTTAGAAAAATGCATCGTGCAATGAATTGACTGCTTTGTTTTAATGCCAAGCCTGGCTTTTAACAACCTTTTGATGAAAATTATTATAATTGTGTGTGTGTGTGTGTGTGTGTGTGTGCTGTGTGTTGTGTGTGTTTGTTTGTGTGTGTGTTTGTGTGTGTGTGTGTGTGTGTGTGTATGTGTTGTCAGTGTTGTTGTGCGCGAGCCGCCCGCCATGTAAAATGTCTTTCTTATTCTCTCTTGCCCAGTCTTCCCACTTACCTCACACCCATTCTATCTGTGCATCCTCCACACTTCCACCCACTAGTACACCCTGCCCTACCCCCCCCCCTCTCCCCCTTCTCTCTTCTCTCTCTCCTCCTCTCTCTCTATCTCTATCTCTCTATCTCTCTCTCTCTCTCTTCTCTTTGTGCCCTCCTTTAACCGTCCATCTAAGTCAGACAAAAGAGGGAAAAGCAAAGGGTACCTCAGGCAGCGCCAATTGTCTGCCAATTTGGTGCCAGTGAATGGACTCCAGAAGGAGATGAAAAAAAAGGTTGGGGATGGCATGGCGGCAGATGCTCTGACTGCTGGGGGGGAGTGGAGGGTGGGGGGGGTGAATTTTGATGCGAAAAATGGGGCGGGCCGAGGGGGAGAGGGGGAGGGGGGGTGTGGGTTGGTGGGAGGAAAGTGACATTACGATACGGCAAACTGCCGATCTTCAAAGGGCCAGGTTTTCATGTGCTGAGGATGGTAGTAGACTGTACTTTTTATTCATGCAGTATTTAGTTGTAGCACGGGCACAGAGGAAACCGTGTTGATATGTGGAAAGCTGATGTCTCCGCCGCCACAGGGGGGGCTTGCTCTTCCCCTGCATTTGTTTGTTGTTGTGTTGGCTTGTTTGTCGGTTATTAAGATAAGATTACTCAATTCTGATGAGGCTGTTTTCATATAAAATTTCGCGGAAGCTGAAAGGAGGCTCAAGAACGAATCGGTTCAATTTCAGTACGGATCTGGTTTAAGTGCCGAATCCTAGAGGATCCAGCAAGATCATTAATGCTCTATCTCCTTCTCTCTCTCTCTCTTCTCTCTCTCTCCTCTCTCTCTCTCTCTCTTTTTTTTCTCTCTCTCTCCTGTCTTGTCTGTCTGTCTGTCTCTCTCTCTCTCTCTTCTCTCTCTCTCTCTCTCTCTCTCTCTCTCTCTAATTCTCACTCTCTTCTCTCAAACTCCCATTTGCAAATTCTCCTATTAGACATTATTTGAATGCGCCTTCTGCACACGGGGATATACTCCACATAAACTGATCAATCCCAGTACCACTCTCGTCTTCTTGGGGCACCTGGCCCACTAAGACGTTGTGTGTTGTATTGTGTGTGTGTGTGTGTGTGTGTGTGTGTGTGTGTGTGTGTGTGTGTGTGTGTGTGTGTGTGTGTGAGAGAGGGGGAGGAAGGGGAGGGGGGTTAATTATTTTTGTTTTGTTTTGAGTTGTTATGCAAATGTCGCTTTTGGAATTTTCGTCTCCCGTCCCCCCCCCCCCCTCTCCCTTCCCCCCCCTCTCTCTCTCTCTCTCTCTCTCTCTCTCTCTGTGTGTTTTTGTTTGGTTGGTTGGTTGGATTTTGTTTGCTTTATGACGAGTAAAGGTTGAAAGGGGAGGGTGTCTGAAATACTTGTACGCTCCCACCCCTCTCCCAACCAGCAACCCCTTACCCCCTCACCCTTCCCTCCACCTTAAGGTGCGCGCTGCGCCATGTGAAGACTGGCGGCAGATGTTGGTGGGCGCGTGCTGTTAACAATAAGGACCCGCTGTGTTCATTACCGGTCACGGCATGCCATAACTCTGGGTCCAAAGGGACACAACTCTTTTACTGCCCCCTTCCCCACCCCACCCTCCTCCTCCTCCCCTTTTCTTCCCCTCCCACCACCCCTGCTTTCCCACTTCCCACTTCTCCTTCCTTGCCGACGCCACTTACTCTCAAACGGAATTTCAACGTGATGACAGCCCTGATAGGACCCTTTGCGGTCGGCTGGGCTGTAAGCAATATTCTTTCTCTCTCTCTCTCTTCTCTCTCTCTCTCTCTCTCTCTCTCTCTCTCTCTCTCTCTCTCTCCACACACACACACACACACACACACACACACACACACACACACACACACACACACACACACACACACACACACACACACACACAGAATGGAAACGACAAATCGCCGATCTTGGTACTCTGTGTGTGAGCGCTTGTGTTTGTGGAGAGGGGGAAGGTGGCTGGATGTATGCACATGTGCGTGCGTGCGCGCGCGCGCGCATTTGTTGTGTATGTATCTGTCAGTCTGTCTGTCTGTCTGTCTGTGCGTCTGTTTGTCGGTCGCTCTCTGCAATGTGTGTGTGTAGCTCTCGTTTTTCCCGTGAGTCTGTGTGTAGGTAAAATCAAAACACATGTACTTGCAGGCCGGCAGCTTGAAGACCTACGCTTTCGCTCAGCTAATGAACGCATCAACATTTTTGTTTAGTAAGGCTGCCAGAAAGTTTTTGAGTCTCGACAGGCACAATCTGACAGTTCTCAAAAATCTTATTGTGGCTGAAACGTGATATCAGTTTCCAACCGCCCCCCTCTCCTACTCTCCCCCTCCCCCCCCCCCCCCCCCCCCCCCCCTCCCCTTTCTCCTTTCCCTCGCCCCATCTTTAAGATAAGTGGATTGTGACTATTTTGGGAAAGTCGGGCTAGGCATAAAGTCTAGAGTCACGGATGAGTTAATAAGACCCGGATGTTGATGTCAGGCAGGGGGGGGGGAGGGAGGAATGCGGACGGAGGGGTGTGTTAGTCTTTTGTGGGTGACGTTATATGCAGATTTTAAAAATCAATTGAAATGATGTGTGTGCGCGTGTGTGTGTGTGTGTGTGTGTGTGTGTGTGTGTGTGTGTGTGTGTGTGTGGTGTGTGTGTGTGTGTGTGTGTGTGTGTGTGTGTGTGTGTGTGTGTGTGTGTGTGTGTGTGTGTGCGCGCGCGCATGCGCGCGCGAGGGGAAGGAAGACATGTAATGTGAGGGATGATACTGGCTTGACCTTTTCTTTTCCCAGATGACCAAGCTTTCTGGCGCATTCTCTTAATTGTGGTGTGTGACCTCGGGGATACGGACCCATTGACTGATAAATTGTGGTGTGTGACCTCGGGAATACGGACCCATTGACTGATAAATTGTGGTGTGTGACCTCGGGAATACGGACCCCTTGACTGATAAATTGTGGTGCGTGACCTCGGGGATACGGACCCATGACTGATAAATTGTGGTGTGTGACCTCGGGGATACGGACCCCTTGACTGATAAATTGTGGTGTGTGACCTCGGGGATACGGACCCCTTGACTGATAAATTGTGGTGTGTGACCTCGGGGATACAGACCCCTTGACTGATAAGATTTACAGCATTCAAAAAAAAAAAAAAAAAGGCAAACGATCACGCAACAACGTCACAGTGTGACTGGCGTCTCCCCTGGTTGGCTGGCCGACAGCTTCGTCTACCTTGCTGGTCTTGGGAAATGCCCGTGAGCAAAAACAATACCTTCCTGGTACCCCCCCCCCCCCAGCCACTGCACCCCCTTCCTCCCCCTCCCCCCCTTCCCCGAATATGAATTCCTTGTCGGCAGAGAGAGAGAGAGAGAGAGTCACTGACACTTGTTCACGCACGTATACAGGAAGACAGAGAGATAGAGGCTGGGAGACAAAGACGAACGAACATAGCCTTGGACAGAGAGAGAGAGAGAGAGAGAGAGAGAGAGAGAGAGAGAGTCACTGACACTTGTTCACGCACGTATACAGGAAGACAGAGAGAGATGGAGGCTGGGAGACAAAGACGAACGAACATAGCCTTGGACACAGAGAGAGAGAGAGAGAGAGAGAGAGAGAGAGAGAGAGAGAGAGAGAGAGAGAGAGAGAGAGAGAGAGAGAGAGAGAGAGATGGAGGCTGAGAGACAAAGACGAACGAACATAGCCTTGGAGAGAGAGAGAGAGAGAGAGAGAGAGAGAGAGAGAAGAGAGAGAGAGAGAGAGAGAGAGAGAGAGAGAGAGAGAGAGATGGAGGCTGAGAGACAAAGACGAACGAACATAGCCTTGGAGAGAGAGAGAGAGAGAGAGAGAGAGAGAGAGAGAGAGAGAGAGAGAGAGAGAGAGAGAGAGAGAGGAGTGTGGGTGGGGTACGGGTTTCAATGGATTGAGAGTTTGTGTCTTGGGTCAGTAACCACCTGTCTTAAAACTGCACCATTCTCTCTGTCCATGAACACCTCCCCTTCCCCTGCATCATCTCAACACATGCATGCACGCTCGCTCGCGCGTGCGCGCGCGCACTCATATACTCTCTCTCTCTCTCTCTCTCTCTCTCTCTCTCTCTCTCTCTCTCTCTCTTACAGTAACTTTGTGAAGCCCATTTTAGCTCGATGGAAAGGACTGACGAGGACAAGAGACACAACTCTATGTATTCGACTGGAATTGTAAGAAGTTATGTCCCTTTCAAGAACCTTTCACACGTTCTGTCACCCGCCTCAAAATTTCTTCTTACATATTGTTTTCATAATTACGATGGCTGCACATATGTTATAGTCAACTGTCAACGGGTGGACAGCCTCATTTGCAAATGTAAATAGATCCGCTCTCGTGTGTCGTCATGGTTACCGAAAAAAATTCGCGTAACTTCAGGCTTTCTCAGGGTGTGTTTTTTTTTCTACCTTTTGATTTCCTGTTTTCCTAATTTTCTTCTTTTTTTTTTATTCTTTTCTTTTCTTTTTTTCCTTTTTTGTTTTTGTACTGAAAGGCAACCCTACGTTGGAGGTGTCTATGGCAATGCTTAACTCAAACTGTAGAAAGCAAAATTACTATAATCATCAACAGCATACTGATCCCAAATCTGAAACACTACATTGCAGTGTGCTGCACCGGTATCTATGTTGGCATTGCTCTACGTAGTGTGTTATTATAATGTATGGCATAAATTCCGTTGCGTTGTACAGCATCGTAATGCATTGCATAGTATTCCATTGCGTTGTGTGATATTGTAATGTATTCAATAGTATTGCATTGCGTTGTGCAGTATCGTAATGCATTGCATAGTATTGCATTGCGTTGTGTGATATTGTAATGTATTCAATAGTATTGCATTGCGTTGTGCAGTATCGTAATGCATTGCATAGTATTGCATTGCGTTGTGTGATATTGTAATGTATTCAATAGTATTGCATTGCGTTGTGCAGTATCGTAATGCATTGCATAGTATTGCATTGCGTTGTGTGATATTGTAATGTATTCAATAGTATTACATTGCGTTGTGCAGTATCGTAATGCATTGCATAGTATTGCATTGTGTTGTGTGATATTGTAATGTATTCAATAGTATTGCATTGCGTTGTGTGATATTGTAATGTATTCAATAGTATTGCATTGCGTTGTGTGATATTGTAATGTATTCCATAGTATTGCATTGCGTTGTGTGATATTGTAATGTATTCAATAGTATTGCATTGCGTTGTGTGATATTGTAATGTATTCCATAGTATTGCATTGCGTTGTGTGATATTGTAATGTATTCCATAGTATTGCATTGCGTTGTGTGATATTGTAATGTATTCCATAGTATTGCATTGCGTTGTGTGATATTGTAATGTATTCAATAGTATTGCATTGCGTTGTGTGATATTGTAATGTATTCCATAGTATTGCATTGCGTTGTGTGATATTGTAATGTATTCCATAGTATTGCATTGCGTTGTGTGATATTGTAATGTATTCAATAGTATTCCATTGCGTTGTGTGATATTGTAATGTATTCAATAGTATTGCATTGTGTTGTGTGATATTGTAATGTATTCAATAGTATTGCATTGCGTTGTGTGATATTGTAATGTATTTAATGGTATTGCATTGCGTTGTGTGATATTGTAATGTATTCCATAGTATTGCATTGCGTTGTGTGATATTGTAATGTATTTAATAGTATTGCATTGCGTTGTGCAGTATTGTAATGTACTGCATCGTGTCCCATAATGCATTGTATAATATTCCAGTTCATTGTGCGGTATTGTAATGCATTGCATAATATTTCATTGCGTTGTGCGGTATCGTAATGCATTGAATAGTATTCCATTGCATTGTGCAGTATTGTAATGTGTTGCATAGTATTCTATTGCATTGTGCAGTGTTGTAATGTATTGCATAGTATTCCATTGCATTGTGCAGTGTTGTAATGTATTGCATAGTATTCCATTGCATTGTGCAGTATTGTAATGTATTGCATAGTATTCCATCACATTATGCATTATTGTAATGTATTGCATAGTATTCCATTGCATTGTGCCGCGTTGTATTGCATTGCATAGTATTCCATTGCATTGTGCAGTGTTGTAATGTATTGCATAGTATTCAGCTGCGTATTCCATTGCGTTGTACAGTATTGTTGTGCAGTATTGTAATGCATTGAATAGTATTCATTGCGTTGTGCAGTATTGTAATGCACTGAATAATATTCCATTTCGTTGTGTGGTATTGTAATGCATTGCATTGTATTCCATGACATTGTGGTGTAATAATGCATCGCCTGATGTTCAACTGCTTTGTATTATATTGCATTGGATAGTATTTCTCTGTGTTGTGCAATACCT
>CM031609.1:42362292-42369792 GCA_018398815.1 Conus ventricosus
CCGTCTATTGCCTCACTTCATCTTTATCTGCCTGCTTTTGATTTTGTTGTTGTAGCCGTTTTTGTTTGTTTAAAGCCGTTTGAAGTACCTTTTCAAATTGAAATGCCGTTGTTACAACTTCATCATAGCCTCCGCATGTCCCGCAGTTTTCTTTGGTTGTTTGGTTGGATTTGTCAGTTGTTTTTTTTTCTCTTTTGTTTAATGGATGTCTTGATGTAAACAGACGAATAAAAAGGGACAAAACAGATATGTTGCTAATTCAATCAGCGATCTGAAAATGAAGTTTAACTCAAATTGAATGTGTGCGCAGCCCGCCACGCGCACGCACACCACACACCACACACTCCACACACGCACGCACGCACGCACGCACGCACGCACACCACCCACGAAACGCACGCACGCACGCACACGCACGCACTCACCCACTCACTCACTCACAAAAGACAGAGAAAGACAGAAAAAGGAACAGAGAACAAGTCTGTAACTTGCACTGCTTACATAAAAAGATCATGTACTTTAATTAACGACTTCAGTCAAACTAATGTGGAGGCAACAAAAATCACGATGTCACTTTAAACATGAAAACAACTACGCCATTAATAGATAGGCAGGCAGACAGACAGACAGGGAAATCATCAGGGAAAAGAAAGCCATATCTTCAAAACGACAACATTTGATTATCCGATGCAGAGACTATAAAACTGAAAGTATAACACACAAAAATACACAAAAATAACATTACTACTATGCAGGACTAAAACCGTTCCATTTAGCTACATAATGTCTTATTCATGTTTTTCCCTTAACATGTTTACAGTGAAGTTCCTATGCAAAGTAAAAATAACAGAATGGATTTAACAGACATCCCTTTTCCACACTATGATTAAATTGATCAAAACCACCATTTTTAAAAGGAATTTCTCAAAGCAGGAATACGTAAATAAATAAATAGTAATAATAATGGTGTTTATAAGGCGCAAAATCTTGATGAAATCAACTCTAAGCGCACATTGTGATCATTCGAACTATTGTCCTCAAAACATGTCAAAAAAGGTATAAATCACAAAACAGCCTTCGAAAATCAACCCAGGCAACATACCAATTCAACAGACGCTTCAACTAGGCAAACAACTCAAAGATAATGGTTAAGATAATGTATCTACAGTGTGTATATTCAGCAGACACCTTTGTTCTACACCACATCTAAAATGATTAGGATACAAATTTGTCAGGATATTTTATGTGTGCACGCGCGCATGTTGTGTGTGTGTGTGTGTGTGTGCGCGCCGCTGTGTGTGTGTGTGTGCGCGCGCGCCGCATGTGTCGCGGGGTGTGTGTGTGTGTGTGCGCGCGCGCGCGCTGCATGTGTGTGTGTGTTGGAGGGAAAGGGGGTAATGTAAGTGCATGTAGTTATGAATATATACATACACATACATACTTTGTGTGTGTGTGTGTGTGTGTGTGTGTGGTGCGTGCGTGGTGCGTGCGTGCGTGCGTGTGTGTGTGGTGATTTTTCATAACACACGTACAGACACATAAACTAATACACGTGTACATACCACATACCTCTTATAGGCCTACGTGAGAGATTGTAGCCCGAGCGTGCACACACACACACACACACACCCCACACACACACACACACACTGCATCTTCTTACTAAATGTCCCTCCAGTCCTATTTAGGATGAGTCTGCGACGAGTTACCTCTGATGGATTTCCAAACTGAATGACACCGTCACCCTCACTCGTCCCTCTTCACATGGAGAAAGGGGAGGCAATTAAAGGGCATGGAAGTATTCACCGTTATCACCACAGTTCGTCGAACTGACTGCTGATTCCGGGCAGAGAACTCTCACAGCTGAATGCAATGGTGAGGGCCAGATAGAATGGGAAAGGTAGCAGCAAACGCTAAGCTTAGGGGCCTTGCAAACGGAGGTGGAAGTCATAATGCTGACGCACGACATCAGAGTCAGCAGGTATTCTTGTGTGCCTGTGTGCGAACTCTCAAGCGTCATCCCTGGAGCCTGTGACGCACGCACGTTGTTTCGATTTTTTTTTAAACGCCAGGATTTTCAAGCGAGTCTGCTTTAAGAGTGAAGCCTGGCTCCTCCGATCAGAAAGAGGTCAAACGCCGCTCTACGTTCATGACCTAACCCTAGAGCAAGAGAACATAATAGAATTGTAAAGAACGGTGAAAAATCTGCACAATCACAGTTTGCCTGTTCATACATACTCTGAAAGGCACAAGGCTAGTTGTCCATATTCATCGTTCTAAGCTTGACGTTTCTTACAAAGAATATGTACGACCAAGATGCATGAAAACTGTCGTCTTGTCGTCAGTGCACGACGCCTGCAGTTGGCACATAGGACTGCATTCATTTTCGCGTATACTGTGGGTGTCGATTCTCCATTCCGATGCCAATGCCAAGTCTGTAATAGCCCTCAGAGTTGACACCACGTGGCAGCTGGTATTAGGTCTTCAGTCTATCGCTGTAGCCGCGAGGGGAATTTGATCGCACAGTGTCATAACATCATCCAATGTAAAGACTGATAACGTATAAAGTTTGATGTCATGTGGTTCTTGTTCATGGTTTAAATGACGCTTGTCATGTTGCAGTGTAAAGGTCTGTATACACAGAGCTGAAGTTCATGCAAAATGATCGATGTAAGTTTATCACGTGCAAAACTTTTTTTTCCAATGGTTCAGAATGTTCAATACACATTTACAGACAATGAGCGACCTCGGGGGTAGCTACTGCTCAATCCATGTAACAGTTGATGTTGGGGTCGTCCGTGTCCCATTCTGCATTCTCCACTGGTGATCTGCGCCCCTTGCCTTGCTTCATCACCATGTCTGGCAGCGTCAAGGTCTGTTGCCCTGGTCCTGACTTCACCAATGTGACAGACTGGAGAGCGCCCTCGCCACAGCCTCGACAAGACGGACAGACATTCTGCTTTGAATTGACCCGGTTGTCTTGCGCATGTCCCGGTAAATCTTCAACATTCTTCTCTGAATTCTCTTTCTGGGGTGGTTGTTCAGAAGGATCTGGGTTGATATTAAACCAGCAGGAAACGTTCTTCCTTATCAAGGATTGCTGCGTTGAAGTTTGTGAAGCTGGGTTCGGTGCTGAAGATACGAGATGTGGTAGTTTGAGGGAAGAGAGTTCTGGTGTGGCACCTGCTGTGGTTGGGAGCATGGACTGCCCGGCACATGAAGACCTTCGCACATCAATATTCAGCGGTATGTTGTCGCCACCTTGCTTCGGAGAAAGCCAAGACTAATTGCTCAGCGGAGGGATCTCTTTGCCTGCAGAGGAACAGCCCGAAGACGCGCTGCAGATGTTTTCTGGCAGCTCGTACTCTATCCCGACACTATCACAACAGCTGTGACTTCTGGTGGGTAGAGAAGCTGCCGCTCCTGAACTGCTGCTCTTGCACGATCCCACTCCCGAGTCCACACTGCCCAGGCGGAGACAGGTCAACAGACGGTTCACCGCCTCCCCAGGGCTTTCCAGCGGCACCTTGCAGGGACCGCTCCCGCATGGAGAGACGATGGAACCGCCTTTTTCCTCCCGGCGTGCCGGCATCAAGCATTTTCCATCCGGAAGTTTCAGCGGTACCGGAGACATGACCACGTTCTTCACGAAGCTGACCTCATAGTTGAACGCTACGACGTCCCCTGCGCACACCTTGGCCTTCAGCTCCAGGAAGTCCAGCACCAGCACGCTTCCGTCCTTGACTTCCGCTTCCTCCTGGTAACGCAGCATGGCGCCATCTACCATCAACAGCTTCGCTCGCTGACGTTGCTGACACGGAAAACAAAAGGATCCTTCCCGTCGTGCCACAGCGCGGCATAGGCACGTGACATTCGTTCGTCGTTGAGGCGGACATCGGCCACACTGCTGCGGCCATGACCAGCTGATGCCCCATTGGTTTGCAGAGAGGGACGGTGGGCAGGAGGGAGGTGAGCGAGCAAGGAGTGGATTCTGGGTAGAAGAGCATCAGGCGACTCGGGGTCTCCACGGTGCAGCACGTCTGGGCGTCAGCTGCCATCATTCTCCTGCCTGCAGACAGCAAGTTCAAACAGGAGTCGAATGATGCACTGCTCTCATATGCATAATATACAATGCGATTATATATAACACTTGTTTATTCTTTCACGGTAGAGCCTGCAAAGCTACACGGTAGCATTGCGTGAAGCAGTCACCCAACTGCGCCGTTCAACTCAGATCTGGGACTTAACAAAAAGCTGCCGGTTGTGATTTACAACGATAGGCCCATAGTTGCGGGTCTACGGAGTCGCATATTTTGGCTTTGTTTCGTCGTTTTAGTGCAACACAACATGTTGAAATGTGCCTTACACACACACCACACACACACACACACCCAATTTGAAGCGGAGCTATTTTAGAGTCGAAACGTCTGCCATTTAGCCTACTGCACCACCACCACAGACACGAGATGTAATGTGACGTAAAAGATGTACTAGCCTAGATGTAAGAGTAACATACGGAGCGCCAAATATGATATTATTCACTGCTGATGAAGGTCTGCTCTAACCTAGTCCGCTCGGACAACAGAAATCGCATTTTCCGTCATGTTTTTACAATGATAATCTGCTGTTAGTTAGATAGCTTAAGTGTTTTTGTACTGAGCACCGGAGTATCCCTATTCAATGCTTCGTGACATGCAGAAATGTGTATTTCACACGTAAAATCACTCTGAAGCAGCGCAACCTCACACTCGCAACGCACGTTGCTTAATGCGACGTTCACACTAGGCTGTAACCACGGTCTAACCAAGTGGTTACATTGAGGGATCTAACTGCGATGAGACAAACTGTATATTTTTGACACAGCCTGTGTGAATGGAAAGCGTCTAACCAGTCGGTTAGATCTGTCGGCCCCGACAATTTGCAGCGTGCGTGCAAGGCATGCTATTTTGTTGTGACGTCGGAGTTTTGGCTCCGCCTCTATTTCCTGCTCTAACTCATTGGAACCGACGGGGACTAGTGTGAATGCCTTTGTAACCGTATTTGGTCACATCGGGCGATGTAACCTTGAAAATATTTTATCTTCCGAGTCATATTTTTGGGGGCCATGTAACCACCTATCGAACCACAAATCGGGTCTTCCCGAAAAATCGTCTAACCGATGGGAACCCACTGCAACCAAAATTGCGTGGTTCCAGTCAGTTACAGAGCGATCTAACCATTTGGTTAGACCATGGTTACAGCCTAGTGTGAACGTCGCATTACCTCAACACGAGGCTTATTCCTAATGCTACGTTTACAGGACGTGCAACTGCTCGTGCAAGTCCCTCTGTGCAACTGTGTGCAACTACTTAATTGCACGAAAGAGCCCCCGTTAAACGCGAACGGTGCAAGTACCGTGCTGCAAGTGAGCGACGCCTTGCTCCGCCCCTTTTTTGGTGACGCAGGCCGCGCAAGAACTTTCCGCGATTTTCCACGAACTGCACGGACTTTTTCGGCTTGGCGCGAAAGTAACATCCGGTTGTACGGCGGTGCAACTGTGTAAACACTGATGCAATTCACTGCAACTACTGCAACTGCCGAAAAAATATCGCTCTGGACCGATATTAAAAGACTACTCGTGCAAGTCCTAATCGGGTATTGCCGATTATTTTGAGCTATTTTGAGGACTTGCTGCAACTGTTGGTCTGCTATTATTCATGCTTAGGTATTAGTTGCCGTGCGAACGCAAAGGGGGTTGCACGGCTAGTTGCACGTCCGTGTAAACGTAGCATAACAGGCCTATGTGACGCCGAAACGAATTTGGATCTAAAAGTACAGTGATAGGAACCGGTAACCCGGTTGAAATATAAACCAGTCCAGCTTTTTTTTTTTTTTTCACTTGTGACATACCTTCGTATTAAAATCTTCCATGTCGTAGTATTCTTCCAGTATATTATTGTTGTATACGGCGGGCATCAGCCGAAATGGAACATTTATTCAGTCGGGTTGCGTCTTCAAAATAGACTGTAGTAAATAGTTTCATGGCGGTCTGACATTGGGATCATTCGCTGTAGACTACTGGGTACATAAATGTATATGGGATAAGGGAATGGGTAGCGTGATCAGTAGCATTGCAATGGAAAGAAAGATTGTGTTGGAGAATGGAGGAGCTGGGGGCAGAGCAAGAATTTAAAAAATACTGTTAACTCCTTCTGTCCGTTTCGCTAATCAGCCGATGACGCGAAATGTCGAGAACAAGCCATGTCCGAAAATATTTTGCCTTTTGCTGAAATCACTTGGCAAGACTGTAATGCCCATGCAAAAGCCAACTGAAGCAAACGTAAACTCAACACGTATTTTTAGACGGTGATAAAGTTTCAACAGCCTTCTCTGCATCACTTTCCTTCCGTTTACAAAGCCAAAGAATCCTCGATATGAACAAAACTAAATTCGTCTGCATAGACGACAGGTTAGAAATAAATCTTTTCAAATTGATGTTTTTCACCCCAGGGACCAAAAATACTAACATGCTTTGATTGGTCCAGAGCATACATCGTAATTCTCATTCTAAACTTCTTCAGGTGATTCCCCTCCTCCCTTAAAAAACAACAACAACAACAACAACAACAACAGTAGGATGTCACGTGGCTTTGGCTGTCAGACCAGGAAGCGGCATAGCATCCGGGGTCATAAGTTGAACGTTAGGTATGCATGGTCGTACAACACCAGCTTTATTCAAGTCTGCGATAAGTCAGCGATCCCTAAGACTGCTAATCGTGGTACACTTAAGTATCTACGCAAGTGGATTTTCAAACAGATGTCCGATTAAAGACTGTATGTTGGATCTCTCTCTCTCTCTCTCTCTCCTCTCTCTCTCTCTGTATGTAATGTATATATGTATATGTATACATGTGTGTGTTTGTCTGTCTATCTGTCTGTCTGTCTGTAAAGCACAGACTTAACTTCAGTTTCAAGCTTTCTTAAAAGAAAGGTGTAGATTTTCCTTATGGCATCAATTACCAGCCAGCACCGACGATAACAAAATATACACAAACGGGTTACTGTACACCCTGCCCAAATCGCCGCACAAACATACTCACCAAATGTTGGTGTACTCTCTCTGTCTCTCTCTTCTTTTTTCTTTGTTGCTGTTGTTGTTTTTCAATACTCCATGCAAAGTAGACACCACTGGAGATGTTGCAATGTAAACCGTTCATCAACGTCATCATCATTACTTTCATATTATTGTTATTATTATATATCATCATCATCATTATTTGTATTATTACATTATTATCACTATCATCATCATCATCATCATCATCATCACTATTACTGAACTATAAGCTAGCAAATAAACCGCAACCAACTTACCTGCATAAAAGATTAAACCAAGTCAGGAAGCCGTGGACGGAACGCATCCCACGCTGTTCACCAAGAAATAACGAGCGCTCTCTTCGCGGTGTCTCTTCTCCCCCCTGAGTCGAGGGAGTGAGACAAAACGACCCTGTCCGTGTGAAT
>CM031609.1:42374792-42387292 GCA_018398815.1 Conus ventricosus
TCTCTCCTCTCTCTCTCTCTCTCTCCTCTCTCTCCTCTCTCTCTCTCTCTCTCTCTCTCTCTCTCTCTCTCTGTTTTGATGACACAGTCCCGGATTTAGAACTCTATTCAAAGCAGGCCTCAATGACACCAAAAAAATAAACAATACACATTGTTAAGACTTCGCCAGCCATCTCCAACCTGAAGGTGTCACTGAACGGGTGACGGAAATTAATCTTCTTCTTCTTCTTCCTCGTTCGCCATCCCGTTAGATGAGCAGCCCGGTGTCCTCGATGAAGGCTGCCGTCCGTCGCAGCTCCTCCAGGGTGCCGTACAGCTTGCTTCCACTGCTGTCGGTGTTGGCCAGTACTTTCTCCTGGATGCTGCATACGTCGTACAGACTTGAAGGATGTGGTCAGTTGTCATTGGTCCCTCACCACAAGGGCACTCTCCACTCTGTCCAATGCCAAATTTTGTGTGCATGTGGTGAGCAGGCGATTGTGTCCAGTCCTCAGCGGAAGATCTTGACCTGTTCCCGTCGTCCCAGCAAATGGTATGTGTCTTCTGGGTTGTATTTGGGATGCAGGAGGCGCCATTTTATTCCTTGTTGTGCCTTGACGATTGTCCTAATTTCATCGTATGACACCAGGTTGTTGGCCTGCTCTTCTGTGCACCGTCTTTTGCCAGAATGTCCGCTTTTTCATTGCCTCTGATGCCACAGTGTGCTGGTACCCATTGTATCACCACTTTCTCCACTCTGGCACTCAGGGCAACAAGGGCTGAAGTGAGATGGTTCTGTTATCTTCGATTAACATTTTCAGCAATATATTCATATTATAAAATTGACAGTGAAGAGATGTCGTTTTGTGTGTTCTGTATGTTCTGTGTTGGAATTTGTGTTTGGCGATTGGGGTTCGTAACCAGCATTCGCTTGGTGGCGTGTCGTTGATTCCTCATGGGAGCAAAGAGTCATTTCATTTGCTGGTACTGGTATTTTGTGAGGAATTTTGATCACTTACAACTGCATCATATTAATGCATATTCTCTCTCTCTCCCCTCTCTCTCTCTCTCTCTCTCTCTCTCTCGTCTCTCTCTCTCTGTCTCTCTCTCTCTCTCTCTCTCTCTCTCTCTTCTCTCTCTCCTTATAATAACATAACATAGCATGACATAATATCATATCATATCACATGATATAATATCATCTCATATCATATCACATGACGTGACGTGACGTGACGTGACACAACACAACACAACACAACACAACACAACACGACGTGATGTGATGCGATATGATATGATGTTATATAATATGATATGATATGATATATGATATGACATGACATGACATAATATATGATATGATATGATATGATATGATATGATATAATATGATATGATATGATATGATATAATCAAGTCACTCGTTGCTCTCTAACTCTCTCTTGCTCTGATTCTCATGCTTATGTAATCGCACCATTAGTGTTTACGACGAGTCACACATCCTTTTGGGAAACTTAAATTTAACAGGCAGATAGTGTTCACCTGGATATTCTGATCATTCCACTGACCTACCCCCTACAATTATCTTTTGAAATGAGTAAATGAATGATGATAACAACAGAAATCAAAACCAAAAATTCGAATGACTCCAAAGACACAGATGCATACAAAGAACTATTAAAGGCCTACTTTAGAGGTTTTCGATAATTGGTCAGCTTATGCAGAAATATGAAATGTTTGATAAATTGGTAAAATAAACATCCGATTCGCTCCCAATCACACGAAATCGATCCGCGAAAGTGGGCATTTTCACCTGTAATCAAGAAAACGGGAGGTAATCAACTAAATCTTGGCATGGCTTAGCTGCTCTTGGATGTGACGTCACATGAGTGTCAGCGACGGCGACAGAAAGTGATTCTGATGGTTCTTGCACATCTCGCTCGGTATTTAATTTATCATATAAAAGCAGTGACTATGATTGCGACAGCCAATGTGACTCTGGGGATGTTTCTGCAAGGCCTTCACCTTATCAGTTTGAACGCTAAGTTCTTTTTACCACGGAAACGAGCTATTCAGTTCCAGCTGGACGCCCGAATACAGCATACCGAAGGCGTACGGACTTTACCGAAGTCTCGAGGGAGGCTACCTACTGACGTTCTTGTATGATCTTTAAGGACATTTTAGTAAGCCCATTTTCACACACGTGCGCGCTGGCGCGCGGGCGCGTGCGCGCGCGCGCGCGCACACACACACACACACACACACACACACACACACACACACACACACACACACGCGCGCGCGCGCGCGCGCGCGCACACACACACACACACACACACACACACACACACACACACACACACACACACACACACAAGCAGTCATGTGTCTTAACCGCCTCGTTTATGGCAGACCTGAGGCTCCACATCATACACACTTCATCTGAACCACCGAGACTTTTTAAAATCTAAACATTAGGGTGTTTAAGTACATGATTGTTGTTGTTTTGTTTACTCTCTCTCTCTCTCTCTCTCTCTCTCTCTCTCTCTCTCTCTCTCCTCTCTGTTTTAATGACACAGTCCCGCCGAATCTAGGACTATTTAAAGCAGGCCTCAATGACACAACGATAAATAAACAGTGCATTTTGTTTTTAATCTAAGCATTGGGGTGTTTATGAGCATAATTGTTTTTTGTCTCTCCTCTCCTCTCTCTCTCCTCTCTTCCTCCTCTCTCTCTCTTCTCTCTCTCTCTTTCTCTCTCTCTCTCTCTCTGAGATAAGCCAGTCCCGGATCTAGTATTCTATTTTAAGTAAGCCTTAGTAAAACAAACATCCGGTATGCCCACGTAAGCTGACGCCAGTCAGTAAAAACAAGAAGGAAGACATGACATGCCACGAAACAACCCAAGGTCATAATCATGCAGCAGATACACGCTAGATAACGTCTGTGTTACAGAAATGATGTAGGCTACGTAGCCTATATACAGGAAATATGTACGTTCCCTCAGTTTCTGGGAATGTACATAATTATAGGTGTCAAATATACATAAGCCTGGTAATTGTTTCACTGACTCAGTCGCTGTTGTCATTCTGTCCTGTCTTCCACTACCGACTATATCGGTAAAATAAATGCTGTTTTAGTTGTCTTAATATTGATGTTTCCTCACTTATTATTTTGAAAGATCACCCTAGCTTCATGTCAACGTTTCGTCATTCAACTGCAAGAACTATCAATCAGTATTTTGAAAATGTCACACACGGAAGTCCTCAAAACAAAAACAAGAAGTGTTGAGCGCCGAAAGATATAGCAACACAGTGTTCCCTTTGTTGTACACACTTTTGTCCAGAGTGATTTCCAAAGCTGCTTATGGCGTGCTCTCGCCTTATGACGTGCTTAACAGACTGGTGAAACGTGGACTCAAATAATTAGAAACGCGAAATTTTCACCTTATGAAAGCTTCCGCCTAAGTCACCTGACCGGGCGGGTAAAAGACTGGAAGCTGAAAGAAGCATAGTCCAAGACAGGCAGCAACAGCACCGATCTCTTCACAACTGTAAAACAGCCTCAAAGGTCTCCATTCATTGCGCCTCATTAATTTGCAAAAGTGTTTCATGTGTAAACATCGCGAAGTGACTTGGGTCCCAATATTCCCATTCTAAGTCATTTGAAGACAAGCGGTACTGGTAAAGATTCTGAAAGTTGTTGACCGGCCTCTGTGTGTGTGTGTGTGTGTGTGTGTGTGTGTGTGTGTGTGTGTGTTCATGATGTTTTCTTTTATTTTGTTTTGTTTTACTATCTGCTTTAGACCAAACAGTTTAGTTTGAATTTTGAGAGAAATGACTCGACAACATGTGTTAAAAAAATAAACGAAAAAAAAAGGAACTTTGACAAAACCTGGTTTCCCTATTCCTCTATCATTTCCTAGCTTTATTGTGACTTTTTTTGTTTGCTTGTTTGTTGGCTGCTGTGCACATAGTCCCAACTTGAGCATCCCAACCTAGATAATGCTACATAGCTGAGAACGGGAGACGTTAGTAGTAGTATCTTCCAACATAACTAGCCATCCAATGATCCATTCTCTTGCAGTAATTACCCATCTTAATATTTTTTTTCTCTCTCTCTCTCAGCCTCTCGCCCCTGCCACCCCTTGGTATTTTCCTTGTTTTTGAGGTTATACATTTGTACATGTATGAGGGTGTGTGTGTGTGTGTGTGTAAGTTTATGCATATCCTGCTTACAATTCATGTATGTTTGTGTGTGTGTCTGCGATCTTTTTTTGGGGGGATGGGGGTGGGGTGGGGTGGGGGGGGGTGTACTTGTGTGTTTGTTCTCTTAATGTGTCTGACTTCTTCCATGTTCTTGAACAATTATTATGCTACATATGTTCTTTTTTTTTTCGTGTGTGCTTGTTTGTTTAAGAACTGAAAAAATTTAGAAAAAAAACCTCTTCGCTAATACTTTCCTAGCATGATTATATAATTCCAACATAAATACATGTTGTCAGTTGTGCCAACTCATTCTCCCATTCATTCCTTTAAATACAAAGAACATCAAGACAAATGTCATAGGATACTTTGAATTGAACTCTTTATTATAACAACTTATATATTTGTAATACATGAATTTGTTATTAATTTGTTTTAAGTAAATACTTTGCTAGATTTATGTTGAGGGATGAATGTGCGAGAAAATGAAGGAACTGTTGAGTGGAGGGATGAGAGAGGTGACATTAAAAAAAAAAAAAAGGAAAAAAAAGGAAGGAACGCAGAGAGAGAGAGAGAGAGAGAGAGAGAGAGAGAGAGAGAGAGAGAGAGAGAGAGAAGAGAGACAGACAGACAGACAGACAGACAGACAGACAGACAGAGAGAGAGTATGGAAGAAGAAGAAGAAAGTAGATTTCACATACTTTTTTTTTAAAGTATGGATTTGTCGGGGAAACACTGAAAATGCCTACTTATGGTATGAATTCCACACAAAAAAAACCCTGGAAGTGTTCATATGCCTTAAATATAGACCTACATTGAATATGTAGCGTATACACACAATTTAGTTAATAAGCTACTAAAACAAGAGACAGTTTTATTTTCAGATTGGCGTGTTTTCAAAAACTGTTTGCAGGAACATAAGCAGCCCATACTGGGCCCTAAACATGGGTAGTTACTAAGACATCGCTGCCCCCGCGTCCTACAACACACATGAGTCAGGCAAGGCGCTCTACTAAGCATGGCCCTCAGCCAGTCTCCTGGTTATCGCTGCAGCTTCAGATGACTTGTCGGATGTCCCTGTTCACGGCCTGCCATCAGCTATCATGGTCCACCCTCTCTATCTTTCTTGTCGGTCGGTGTCCATGCAATGGTTGGGTTTTCAGGTCATGTCGTGGGAAGCCCCAAGGCATGCCCAGCCGGCGAAGTGTCCGTTTGCAGATGGCGGAGCCACTGGAATCTGTCCCTGACCTCTTAGTTTGGCATGAAGCCGTTCCATTTGATGCCCAGGATTTTACTGACGTGGGCATCTGATGTTCTGGTGCCAGCGAGTTCAAATTCTTCTTTAGGATGGTTTACAGTTGTCAAGTTTTGCACCCACAGAGCGGCGTGCAGATACTTTCTTTTCTTTTTTTTTTTTTTTTTTTTCTTTTTTTGGGGTGGGGTGGGTGGGTGGGTGGATGGGTGGGGTGGGTGGTGGGGGTGGGGGGGGGGGGGGGGGGAAACTGTTCCATACTTTACCCAGTGGTTGAATGCCGCTGTTGCCTTTCCATTCTGACGTATTACGTCATGGTAAAGTCACTGGTGTTGCTGATGGCAATACCAAGATACGTGCAGTTTTCGACGTCCTCTACTTCTGGTCAACAAAGACATCAGACATCAGACGGCGCCCAATGATTACCACCCAGCATGGTGCTGCTTTTCTTTTTGTTTCTGTTTTCCTCCTCCCCCCCCCCCCCCCCCCCCCCCCGCCCCTCCCCCTCTCAGCGCTAGTGACAAGGTCAGTGTTTCCTGTAGGCTTATATCCGGCTGCTCATGTTCTCCACAAGCCACTGGAGATCTTGAATGTTAGTTGCCAAAGCAGCTGTGTCAACAGCAGGTACTGCATGAACCTAATGACTTTATTCTGTTTGTATTGCAATATTAAAACACTCGGTCATACATTTAAAAAGAGAAAAGAAAGGTTAAAAGTTCCCATAACCTACCGTTGGACCAGTGACTGTCAGAGCAAAGATAGTTCGCCTTTGGTCAGAGGTTCTGTGTGACTAGGGCACGATAACTAGCCGATAGGGTGGGTAGGTATAAGTATCCCCCTCCCCTCACCCGCCCCCGTCTCGCTTTTACCTTCCAGCTAGAGTGTTCTTTCCTTTTCTTTCTTTTTTCCAGCTATTTTCGGCTCGAGGTTCTGTGCTAGGAGGTGCCGGATCAGCCAGTGCTTTGGGGTTAAACAAGAAAAGTAAACTACCCGCTGATAACACCCACATATCTAGAGCAGGGCATTCTTTAATTCTGATTGTCGTTTTTCTCTTCCTTTCCTGTTGAAGACTTTCCGTGTGCACAGCCCACTAGTGGCAAAATAATCAGCAGGTTGAGTGTGGCCGTTCAGAGGATAAGGAAGACGAAGATTAGGTTTAAGCTGTTCAAACTGAACACAATAGCATGTGTTAAGTTGTAGTGTTTAATATTTCAGGCAAAAGTAACTAAGCAGAAAAAGCATGGCAAGATTCATTTCAGTGGTAGTAGTAGAAGTAGTAGTAGTAGTAGTGGTGGTGGTGGTGGCGGTGGTGGTGGTGGTGGTATGTTTTGTTTGTTGGAGGTGGTAGTTTTGTGAAATCGCTACGGAAGACACTATCCGAAGAGAGTAATGGGCCTGAACTCGTCCTAACAAAAGAAAGAGCACTGTTTATTCGAGTTATATACCTTAGTGTCTGCAAAATGGTGACCCAAGTGATCGTCTGCCTTCGACGGCTTTCAAATAATGGTATACACGTAAACATGATTCTTTTCATTCGCCTAATTTAGATTACATGGTGGCAGATTCATACAAGTTGTTTCGAAGGGTCTATGTTCTGTGTAAGAAAATGTTGCAAATGCATACTTTTCTACTGTGAGTATTTGTACCCGGTGTCATGTTGGGTAATCTGTACATTGTGTGTTCGTGACAGAGATCGGAAGATGAGAAGGTGAATTGATATTGGTCGTTTTTCGTTAAGATAAAGTACAAGTAAATAAATTAAAGAGAGAGTGGCGGAACATTCTACCCATATCCAGTCCATCTGACCATGAACCAAAGCTGTAAAGGATCAGAGGCATCATTCATGATTAGTTTGATCATGATGTTTCTGTGAAATGTTCAATCGCTTAGTATGTTGGGGTTAGTAAACTGTGCCAGTCTGCCACCGTTCAGATGACAAATCAGACGTGATTAGCATAAGTAAGATCTTTCAAAGCATTCGAGGAAAGCGGATGGGGGGGGGGGGGGGGGGGGGGGAGGACAGACTCTTTTCAGTCAGTTCACGCACACACACACACACACACACACACACACACACACACACACACACACAGACACACACACACACACACACACTCACTCACTCACACACACTCACACACTCATTTATGCATAACAATGTGCAGAGAGGGAGAGCAGTGGAAGAAGAGCAAAAAGTCTGTTACAGAATAGGGAAACTTTTGCTCTCACAAGAGAGAAAAAAATCTCTCGCTGACAGAATTAAGTACATGCAAGTACACATGCATATCTAAGCGCACCAAGTGCTCCCTCCCCCCCCCCCCCCCCCCCCCCCCACACACACACATACACATTTGCATGCATGCATGCCTGTGTGCACTTAAGTAAATACAGTTGCTCTAAGTGATTTACAGACACACACAACTGTTTGTGTTCTCAGTACACACATCATATACACTAATCCTCTTACATACATATCACACACATACTTAGATTACTGTTTGTTTTTTAAATCATACATCATGTGTCCACCCCAGTGTCTTGCTGCAAAGTGAAAAGATTGTGTTACTCAGGTTTGAGGCAACTCTTGCAAGGACAAGGGCGATATTTTTCAAAGTCATGTTGCCTTGCTGCTGCTGAAGAAGGAGACACAACATCACAGACTAGTCAACAGTAAGTTTAGACTACATGTTCACTGTCATTTTGTGGTTGGTTGTCTGTTTATATGTACACACACACATGGATATAAAACGTACACAGATGCACACGCATTGGCAATGGCAATCTACAAATCCATATAACAAAACATGTTCATGACTGCGTGAATATATGAAAAAACAATAATGGCTTCTTGTACAAACTGTATGAATGTTTGAAAAAATACCCAGTGGCTCTTTAAACAAACTGCATTAATATATTAAAAACCAATAATGGCTTCTTATACAGGCACAGTACAGATACAATGTGGTCTAGAAGTTATAATTTGTCATAATACTGATTGTTAATGATGTTGTGTCTGTAAACCCAGAGTTTTCGTGACTGTAGAAGTTTAAGCCTGAGTCTCTCTCTTTCTCTCTCTCTCTCTTTCTCTCTCTCTTTCTCTCTCTCTCCACCACACACACACACTCATGGACACACACACACACACACAACACACACAACACACACACACACACACACAACACACACACACACACACACACACACACACTCATGCACACAGAGATGTATGCACACATAAACACTCTCTCTCATAGACACACAGAGAATATACATGTATACACAAACATGCGCGTCGCACGCGCACACACACACACACACACACACACACACACACACACACACACACACACACACACAACACACACACAGCATGCCTGCATGCATGCATGCATGCACACAGGAACTTATGTGCACATTTGGAGTTTGGTATCATAGTAGGATGCTTACATATAGCAGGGTGTTACAGTTACGTAATGGATGCATAATTATTTTCCATAACCAGAGTCATTGTTTAGAATGATATAGCACCCTGTTTGTCAAGAAATTTTGATAGGCACTGATGACTTTTGATTATTTAACCAAGAACAGTACCATTACAGAGATGATATAGTCTTGTAAATAAAATAAAAAGTTGTATGACAGTGTACGACATCACAGTGTAGGACACCTCAACTTACCTGTTTTAATATGAGGTGAAAAAAAAAACTGGATTGATCTGTTGAGGGAAAGACTACATGTGTGTGTGTGTGTTGGTGGGGGGGGGGGGGGGGGGGGAGGGGGGGGGGGGGGGGGGAATGCAATGAAATTGCATTCATGTCTGTGCAGCGAAATGTTCTCAGTTGATCACACATGGGGAAGCAACTTTTAAGTAAGGTTCATTTAAGTAGCTGATCACATTCACAGCAATAAAGATTAGTTTTTATAAGATGTAAGACATTACAACTGTTGGTAATTTGTGGTAGTTAAAAACTGATAGTTATTTTATAGTAGTTGTAACAGTAGTAAAAGAATAGTAGTATAGTTGTAAATAGCAGCAGCAGCAACAGGAATAGCATTGTCACTGAAGCCATCTTTTAACCATTTCTGTGTCAGGTCTGCAGAAGAAGAGGAAAGCAGCAGTCAGTTTGAGTCAGATGCCAGGGAACAAGAAGAGTACGATGCACGGCAGAAAATTCTCCAGGCATCGCTGCCTTTCGTTCACCAGCACGGCTGGACAAAGAAAGCTATCGCTGCTGGTAAACTTTGAATGTTGTGTGTAGCTGGAGTTTCATTAGATAGGCAGGTTTACATGTAGTGTGCCAGCTTGTGAATGGCATATGCTGTGCCACGTTAAAGCCTTGCAAGTTAAAACCATTTTGCTCACTCCAGTCAATGTTTTGTGGATAATGCTATGAGCAGATGGCCTATCTAGTGTCTTACAACCCTCCATTTTGCTGCACTTTTCAGCTACTGTAGTTTAAATATTGGTGAAGATTGGGTTCATGGAAGGACCAGTGGGCATAGGGGGGAGGGATGTAGGCCACAGTGGTATTTACTTAGATGTTTTCCATTTCTGACAGATTTGATTTCAGTCTCACAGAAAAGAAATGGGTTGTCTAAAACTTTTTTTTTTTAAATGACAATGTTGGTGATGTAGGTAGTAATGATGATCTCTACTAGCAAGCTATCACTATCATCATCATCACGGCCATCATCATGTGATTATGTATGATTTTTTTTATATCTTTATTGCATTACTAATTGACTGTGAAAGACGATTCTGTCATCATATGTCACCATCATCTTTCTGTCATCATATGTCACCATCTTTTCATCATATGTCCATCTTTCTTAGGTCATAACAACACACAAGCAAGAATGCTCTATGATGCATTTCAGGAGCAGAAACGGAGGGTTTCTCCACTGTCTCCCATGGCATGTTTCCACGTGGGGGAGCAGAGCTGGTTCATTTCTTCTACGCCACCTGCAACAAAGACCTGGCAGCCATTTTGGCAGAGAGGGTCCAGCAGCAACAAGGGGAACAGTGAGTAACCACCTTCATTCCAGTCTTCAGCTTTGGCCCTGTGGGGCTGTTATGGGTTAAAACCTAAAAAGGAAGAAACCATATGCAAGTTTATGCATTGACTCATGCACAAACACATGCATGCTTATGCACTTGCTTGCAGACAGACACGCTTCCTGCATGCAAGTGGCTTGTGTGCATCTCTATGGCCCTGGTTGTTGCGGATGCAAGAGACATGTTAATAATGCTATGTTATCAACGTTGTCTTTAGTATCAGCAGATTTGGGTCAGACATTTTATTCTTTGTCTTTTTTTTCCTGTTTCAGAAAGAAATCAGCAGATGTCTGCCATATTGTCATACATAACACCACGTTGTTTCTTGACACAGTTCATATCATGATGTTGTGGTGTGGGTGAGCATGTGTCAATATACACTCTTGTTTGTAGTTCATGGCTACTTATTGCATATTTATCTTTGATGTGTTTCAATTGATGTTTTCTGTAACTTTATTGTAACTACTTTGGCTATGTATTAAACCCATAATAATCTTTCATTGTTTTATTATATGATCTTTTTATTATTATATATGTTGTGTTGGTAACGATGAATGAAGGTCAGAACACACTTGACTTACTGCACCAGTTATCTCAAGAGCAAAGTCATCCCAACATTTAAGATCATTCTGTTACATGAGTCAAGATGACACTTGACTGCTGCTGTAGGTCACAGACTGTCCATCCCTTCACAGTCAACAAATCTGAAATCCATGAACAGGAGAATGACATTGCGAAGCTTCATCCCCAATACTTCAGTGGAGAATGTGCAAACTCAACTTCGTCAAAGATAGCATGTTTTTGTACATTCCTGCCAGATTCTGAGATGCAAGGATTCTGTCCGATCCCCGAGATAAACAAACTTATTAGGAAAAAGAAAGGTCAACAGACAAATGAACTGATAAGAACTAGAAGTTATAACACAGAGAAACTGGATCGAGGATAGAGATGGTTGTAGACAACACAGAAACTGGAAATAGGAACTAGAGATGTTTGAGGCAAAGAGATACTGGAAACGAGAAACTAGAGATGTTGTAGACAACAGAGAAAGGAAACGATGGACTGAGACTAGATGGTTTAGTCAACAGAGAAACTGGAAACGAGGAACTAGAGATGGTTGTGGGCAACAGAGAAACTGGAAACGAGGAACTAGAGATGGTTGTAGGCAACAGAGAAACTGGAAACGAGGAACTAGAGTTGGCTGTAGACAATGTGACCAGAACACTGCCTCAAGTGACTGTAATGTCCCCCACTTCTGCACTTTCATTTTTAAGAGTGCTGAAAAGAGTCCTGTCACACAACACATCTCTTATTCTTCCGCGTTGTACAGATTCTATGCCGACACCCATATATGTTTATTGTCGTCAATAACGATAGCTGAACATTAGAGAATGCAGAAGATCAAAAGTTATATTTTTACAGAGTCGTTGCCATTATATCCATCACCATCAGTCATCCTGAAAATACAGACAGTAATGGTAATAGATATTGTAGTAATATATTTATCATTATTGCAGTTCATATCTCTCCATTTTATATGTGGGATGAAATCCTGACAAGTGCAGTAAGTGTTAGATATCAATGCATGTCCAATGTTCTTTAACCCTTTCACCGCCAAAGTCGCCTTTTGGCGACGACAGGGCTGAGCGCCACAAAGTAGGGTGACTTAACTCCCGATACTCTCACGATCCTAGTTCATGAGATAAAAAGCCTGCAATAAACGTCATAGTTGGGGGATGGTCTGGCTGGTGCTCACAGCCATTTGCTTTGTCAGAACACTATTCAGTTCAGTGTTTTATCAACTTTTTTCCGATTGTTTTTCCATTCACTATGATGTCACCACCAAGCACTTTATGTACTCGACCTTGCTGTACATTTACCACAGATCAAGTGCTGGGAATATTGAATAGACAGTCAGTTGTTCCTAATACAGATGAGAAGACCCAGACAGTCACGAGTAAACAATGATAGTGAGGGCTTGACCGAATTATTGCAACGTGAGGCGTT
>CM031609.1:42389792-42414792 GCA_018398815.1 Conus ventricosus
AATCTCATTCATATATCATGCATTCGTCACATCAAACCACTAGTAAAGTCTATAACTTTACTACACATGATCATAGAACCAAACATCAATGCATATGGAGTCAAACAAAATAAAACATTCCCTCTTTCCTTGAACTTCACAAAACCATTTGTCTAAATCATCATTAACTAACCCGGGTATAAATAGATTTCTACTTTACCTGGCCAGGTGATCTTAAACTATTCACGAATCACTGTCTTTCCTTTTCTTCTTTTTTTTCTTTTCTTTTCACTGTCACTTTCACAAACACCAGTCACGACACAACTGCTGGCACTGGTCAGGTTGGACCGCTGGCACTGGTCAGGTTAGACTGCTGGCACTGGTCAGGTTAGACCGCTGGCGTTGGTCAGGTTGGACTGCTGATGAAAGTGGCGCGGCCAGGTATGAGGTCGAACCCCGGTTCAGATTGAACAGTGGCTATCAGACATCGATCTGTTCTCCTTTCTTTCTTCCTGCATTAACGCATTGCACTCTCTCTCTCTCTCTCTTCTAGTCTGCTCTATCAAATGGACATGGTTGCTTTTCTTTTCCTTTTCTTTTTCTTTTTTTTTCTCTCCATCAGTTAGCAACTCTCTCTCTCACATCTCTCCTTAGTCCTCCCTCTGCAGACTCTATCTGGTGCTAATGCTACAGCTCGGTTCTCTTCACTCCTCCTCTCATCTCTCTGCCCTTCTCCGTGCAGAGCCTACACCCAGAACCTCTTCCTCTCTCTCTCTGTCTGTCTTTCTGTTCGTTCCTCCCGTTTTTACTCACGCATTCCTCTCTTATCCTAAAAACCCATCCGTCAAAGGGCGAGTACCATTGGTCAGTACTTTCCCGCCTTATACTTGAGGTTGCCTCCCTCTCATTTCATTGGATATGTAAATCATGACAGTCACATCTACCTGCCTTGCTCTCTGTGGTGGTCAATGGTCATTTAATTAATTAGCTAGATTTCACCCCACTACACAGTACCTTCCCCCTCTCCCTTTCCGGCGACGTCCGGCTTAATTGTGGGCACTGGTCCTACAAATTGGCTGGATGAGTCTGGCCCAGGCGCCGAGATCCGTCTGGGCAGACATCGAGGCGTCGGTCAAGCTACTTAGTCTGTCTGGCTGGACCGTACCGTCTCCGTGGAGCCTCTCCACTATGCTTAATTGGCTGGACCCGACACATGAGGCCGTCTGCCTGGCGCCTAGAATGTTTGAGTTGGAGCTTATGTCCAAACAAACTGGCTGGCGACTGACCACGAATTCGGTCTTCTATTTTTGTCCGTGACACAATGTCGTTGGAAGATCGTGACCGTTGTGGACGTCCAGTTTCAGTTACTACAGATGGGAACGTGAGCACAGTGAAGACCATGATTACAGAAAATCCTCGAATCACGGAGGATGAACTCAAGGATACTCTAAATCTTTCATCAGGATGCTTAGACCGCATTCTTCGGCACAATCTCTCTGTATGGAAGCGTTGCGCCCGTTGGGTGCCCCACCAGCTGACTGGGGAGCAGATGAGGGCTAGGGTTGAATGGTGCCAGTTTATGCTGCAAAAAATTGATGGAGGAAGATCAGATAGCGTCTCCAATATTGTCACAGGTGATGAAACCTATGTTTACCAGTATGACCCCAAAACAAAGCAGCAGTCGTCAGTTTGGCTGTTTCCAGGGGAAACCCCACCTGTGAAATTTAAGAGATCAAGAAGCTGCACAAAGCAAATGATTGCAGTTTTCTTCGCAAGATCCGGCCATGTGACTAGTGTACCACTTCTGGAAAGAAAGACAGTGAACGCTGAATGGTACATCAACACCTGCCTGCCAAAAGTGTTCGAGGCTTGGAGTGCACGGCGACCACGGACCGGTATCCGCCACCTACTCCTCCACCACGACAACGCCAGCGCCCACACGGCAGCTGCAACTTTAGACTTCTTGCAAGAGAACAGCGTGCAGCTCGTCACTCATCCTCTGTATTCTCCTGACCTAGCCCTTGTGACTTCTTTTTGTTCCCTCGTTTGAAAAAACAACTGAAAGGAAAGCCGTTTGAGAGCCCTGAAGATGCCCGAGCGTTTGCCGAGAGCTTGATTTCTGGTATACCTAAGTCAGAGTGGGCTGGGGTGATGGATTCGTGGTTTAGAAGGATGGAAAAGTGCATACACGCTGATGGAGGATACTTTGAAAAGATGGGCTAGGTAAGAAATGCCAGTGTACTTCCATCTTTTCCCATCCGAGAACTTATGGGGTGGCCCTCGTACAAAGGACAGATCAGATGACTAGGCACTGTGTCAAATCCTTGCCCTTGAGTAATAAAGTTCATGGGTCTCACTGTATGTCTTCATCCCTTACTTAGTCTCTTTCCTTCTGTTACATCCTCTTCTCTCACCCTCCAGCCTCAACACCTGATACCCTCATTTTATCAAATGGTACAGGTCACTTTGATATGGAGGTAGAAGTATCATGGTGTTGTTGGTGATGCCGTTAATATTTCAGCCATTTCCCCAACAGGCCAGTGTGACAAGGAGTTGGAAATATCGTGGAGTTAATACAATATGCCTTGTACTATACAATCTAACTGGTTCACCAAACGGGCCATCTCAACATGGACTTGGAAGTATCCTAAGTTGCTTCAGGGCACCTTGTTCTATGCGATCCAGCTTGTTCACCTACACAGGCCAGTCTGATGAGGAGAATGGAAAAATCTTGGAGTTGGTTCTGTATGTCTTGTACCATACAGAACAACTTGTCCACCAAACATGCCAGTCCGAGCAGAAATTGCCAGACATCTTGGAGTTGATTCAGTAAGTTGTATTTTTCGGTGGAGCAATTGTAACCATAAGGGGTTGATCACTTTACTACGATGGTGAGAGATGTTTTGAGCTAACTCTACTCAGAGAGACAATGCACAGACCTTTCACTGTCTTTTTACTTGGTTTTCCTAGTTAAGCCTTGAATTTGTTCAGCATCCTGATCAGGCCACCTCAGCTGGTAGGGACTTGTCTGGCTAACTGTGCACTTCCTGGGGCTCAGTCCTGACTACAACAGTGGGATATTTCATTTGCCGCAATTTTGCTTCATAAAGAAAAAGTGTTGGTCATGCCACAGTGTGATATTGTGCAGTTCAACTGGTATACGAAGCGAGCCAGCCTGGCGGGGGTGTTACAAGGCCACAGAGATCTACATGCTGCAGGACCGGTCTGAAGACAACGTGGACACCTGGGATTTCATGGACCGCCGTCTTCAGGATCTGCAGTTTCTTGGCCAAAAATGTTAGAAATGTGAGTGGACGTTGGAATTGGAAGCAAACATTAAGGCATTGGTTAAAGAAAGGATACAGAAGTTCATGTGTTTAGTATACAAGAGTGTGTATTGTCAAGGGAAGTCACCCATGTAACTATGTAAATGTAACTAGGCGAAGAGTAGCTTCCCTTGCTTAGCAACGTAACGAGCAAAATAGTAAACAGTCCGAACGATCTTTACTGTGCTCTGAATTCATTGTGGATGAATGCATAGATCTGCCTTGTCTATCACCCACAGGCTTAACTTGAGTTGGTGTCAGAAGTGAACAGAACTGAAGGGAAGAAGGAAATGGATGCCAGATATGATCACCACCACCGAAATTTTCGTTCAAAGCAAGTGAGTGGGAAGATTGGCTGGAAGGTTTCCAACGGTTCAGAAGGGCAACGAAACTTCACCAGGAGGATGGAGATATCCAGAGGGATTCTCTCATCTATGCTATGGTGTTCCAGAGAAGCTGTGAAAATCCTGAAAAGCATCAAGTTTGATGGTGAAGCTGATCCTCCTGAAACTGACACAGACTTTGACTGTTTAGTGAAGAAGCTTACTTCATACTTCATTCCCAAGAAAAAATACCATCCATGATCGAAGTATTTTCAACTCCAGAACACAGTCATCTTCTGAGAGTGTTGAAGAATTTATCAGGGCATTGCAGTCACTAGTTCTGAACTGTGATTATCAAGATCCGGATGATCAGGTGAGAGACAGGCTTGTTATTGGTTTGCGTGATCAGCGTGTGAAAGAGAAACTTCAGCTGACACATAATCTGACTTTAGATCATGCTGTAGAAGTAGCTAGACAGCAAGAGATGATCAAGCAGCAAATGCAAGAGCAAAACCAAGCAGCTAGTGGTGAGGCCGATCTCAGCGAGGCGTATGTTCGTCATCGAGGTCGTGGTCGAGGTCGTGACCATGGAGGTAGGATTCCACAGCACAGAAGGGGTTCCAAAAGTCAGCAAGCTGAATTCCCAAATGCAGGTAGAGACGGGAATGCGTGTACACGATGTGGTTATGTTCACACTGACAAGCCGTGTCCAGCCAAAGGACAGAAGTGTAGAACATGCCAGCGTAAGAATTATTTTAGCCGATGTTGCAATATCTACAAACCAGGTTCGCTTCGAGAACTAGAAATCGACACATACTGGCTAAACTCAACGAGTGTTGGACACTCTGAAGCATGGACTGTTGACCTGGATGTGTGTGGTGATGGCCACATGACAGTCTTCAAAATAGATACAGGAGCTGATGTCACTGTCATGAAGGAGACTGACTACAGGAAACTACTTCATCGACCTGAACTTTATTCATCATCCATTGCATACCTAAAATCACCTGGTGGAAGAGTGAAAACGTTAGGCGAGTTCACTGCGGAAGTTACGCTCAACGGCAAAGACTTCACCTTCCAGATCCTAGTGGTACCTCAGTCGGCAGGCAGCAATCTGCTTCAGCAGGGCAGCGTGTGAGTCAATGGGACTAGTCAAGAGACTGAATGAAGTCAAAGATGAAGATGTCTACGGTAGCACAGGACTACTGAAAACACCACCTGTCAAACTTGTGCTTCAAGACGGTGCCAAGCCCTACTGTGTTACTACCGCTCGACGTATTCCCTTCCCTATCCGTGATAAGGTGAAGCAGAAACTTGACAGGATGGAGAAGAATGGCATCATAGAGAAAGTGACAACGCCTACAGACTGGTGCGCACCTGTTGTGCCAGTTAAAAAGAAGAACGGCAACATCAAAATGTGCATCGATTTCAAGAAATTGAACAAGAGTGTGAAAAGCCACACCTCATGGTACCCAACTTAGAGGACATTGCACCCAAGCTGGCGGGCTCCAAGATATTCACGACATTGGATGTTTCTGGAGGTTATCATCAAGTACCTCTGGACAAAGGAAGCAAGTTGCTTACCACCTTCATTACACCCTTTGGACGTTTTTGCATGTGCAGACTAGCCATGGGTATCAACGTCAGCACTGATGAGTTTCAGCGGAAAATGGAAGAAACGCTGGGACATCTGGAAGGATGTGAGATCATCATCGACGACATCCTTGTGCATGGGACTACCATGGAAGAACATGATGAACGATTATCCCGCGTCATGAACGCTATCAAGGACTCAGGGCTGAAACTGAATCGAGACAAATGTCACTTCAGACAGCAAAAATACACACTGGTATTGGGGATCACATCAGGAAGAGGCCTTCAAGACAGTGAAAGAGAAACTCACAAAGCTTCCTCTTCTTTCATTCTACAGAACGGATCGATCGACTACCGTAAGCGCCGATGCCAGCAGCTATGGGCTAGGGGCGGTACTCCTCCAGATGGATGAAAAGGGACAGCAACAACCAATCGCCTTTGCATCACGGACTCTAACAACCGCAGAGCAGAGATATGGACAGATTGAAAAAGAGTGTTTGGCCAGCGTCTGGGCATGTGAACGGTTCGAGAGATACCTCGTGGGACTCGAATCATTCGACCTGCTAACCGACCATAAGCCACTTGTCCCTCTCTTGCAAACCAAAGATCTCGACCAGTGTCCTCCACGATGTCAACGTATGCTCATACGTATGATGCGGTTCAATGCCAACGTGCGTCATGTACCAGGGAAAGACTCGTCATAGCTGATACTCTGTCACGCAGCCCTCTTCAGCATGACGAGAAAGATGATACGGATGCTGCAGAAATAGAAGCCTTTGTCAACCTTCTGGAGTCGTCAAGAACCATCACCGACAGCAGATTGCAGGCGTTACGTGAGGCATCAATGAGAGATGCAGATCTACAGACTGCTGTGACCTACACTAAGGAGGGATGGCCCGACCATGTTTCAGCAAAGCTTAGTGGCTACAAGGCTGTACAGTTGACCTGTCAGTGTCAGATGGACTACTGGTGTACCAAGACAGAGTTGTTGTGCCAGAAAGTCAAAGGAAAGAAATTCTCCGGAAATTACATGAGAGTCACCAAGGACTGACAAAATGCAGAGAAAATGCCAGACAAACTGTATGGTGGCCAGGCATCAGTCGTGACCTGAGCCGTATTGTTGAGACTGTCAGGCTTGCCAGGAGAATCAACCCGCACAACGTCATGAACCATTGAAACCTACTGTACTTCCTCTCAGACCATGGGAGAAGCTGGGAGCTGATATTTTCAAGTTCAAAGGACAAAGACTTTCTCGTCATTGTTGACTATTACTCCCGCTGGATCGAAGTGAGGCATTTGTCATCAATGAAGAGTGCCACACTAATCACCAAGTTCAAGCAGGTATTCTCCGACCATGGAATCCTGGAGGAGCTCGTGTCAGACAATGGTCCACAGTTTGCGTCTCATGAATTTCTTCAGTTTGCCCAAGACTACGGTTTCAGACATCACACCAGCAGTCCGTACTTCCCTCAAGCAAATGGAGAAGCTGAGCGAGCCGTGCAGACAGTGAAGAAGATGATGCAGCAAACTGACCCTGACATTGCCATGCTGAACTACCGAGTGACACCCCACTCCGCCACTGGAATCAGTCCATCTGTCGCTTTGATGGACGACAGCTACGTACCAAGGTTCCAGTGATGCCACACAACTTGAAGCCTGTTGGGGTGAACGACAGGGAAGTCCGTGACCGTGACACCGCCGCAAAACAGCAACACAAGGAACACTTTGACCGACGTCATGGTGCACAACCACTGCCAAAGCTACACCCAGCACTTCTGTCGCAATCAAGACCGACGGTGAGAAGAAATGGACCATCAAGGGCAAAGTCATTGGTCCAGCCGACAACAGCGGACGTTCATACAGGATCAACACTCCGCAGGGTGAAGTGCGACGCAACAGAAAGCACATTCACAAAGTTGTACAGTCTCAATCCGAGTCTGATCATGAAGACGTCTTTATACCTGATGAGCTGGAGCCGACACCTGGAACATCAAGGCAAGGTGATCCATGGCCTGCAGCTCTACCCCTCACTCCATCTGCGACTGCGAGTCCAGCCTCAAGTCCACGTTCAACACCAGTCCTGAGACGAAGTGGAAGAAACAAGAAGAAACTGGTCCGCTTCGATGATGAAGAATTTTAATGATGGAAAGAATGGAAAAGCATGAGTAAATGCATAAAAAAAAAATTTTTTTAAATAAGTAACTAGCTGAATTTGAAAGAGTGTGAATGTGCAATCTGAAGACATTGCAGTAAAATGGAGACGTTCTGTTTTTTTTAAGTTGAATCTTGAATTTCCAGTTATGAAGAAAAACACTGAACTTTAAATTTCAGAGTGATGTGCTAGAGACTTGTGTTTTTCACAAACAGTTGTTTTGAAAGTCGCTTGGGGGAAGAAATCAAAGTGAACACAAAAGAAATTAAAAGTAACAGTGGTTGACCTTTTGGACAATGAACACTTTAAAGTATTCTGAAGATGAACCACTGTAAAAATTTAATGCATGTTAAAAGATTTATCCTTCTAGAGAAAGTGGGGGGGGGGGGGGGGGGGGGGGGGGGGGGAAAATGTCAAGGGAAGTCACCCATGTAACTATGTAAATGTAACTAGGCGAAGAGTAGCTTCCCTTGCTTAGCAACGTAACCAGCAAAATAGTAAACAGTCCGAACGATCTTTGCTGTGCTCTGAATTCATTGTGGATGAATGCATAGATCTGCCTTGTCTATCACCCACAGGCTTAAACTGAGTTGTATGTATTGTGCATGTATTTGTATGTGTGTGTTCGCGTGCATGCGCATGCACGCGCAGGATTTTGTATGTGTGTGTGTGTGTGTGTGTGTGTGTGTGTGTGTGTGTGTGCACAAGTGTGCATGCACATGTAGATCCTAGGCAAGTCTAAATGTTACCATTAAGCTTTCAGATGTTCAGTTACATTTAATTCCCAGTGTCTAAAATGTTTATGTTGAAAAAAGTTCAAGCTTGCAGCGTGACTATTTTAAAAGTATGAAGTACAAATTTTGTAAGACTGTCAGTTTACGTTTATGACTTGACAGTGAGGAAATACCCATTGAAACTGCTATTCCTGTAATGACTGCTGCTTTTCCAACTAGTACTGTTTTAAAGTGGTCGTAATCTTTGACTGTATTATGATTTAAAATTGCTGAGACAAGAAAGCCTCTCTCTCTTCTTTTTTTTCCTTTCCAATTCCTGATGGTCCACACCCATGCTTTGAGACAAAATGTAGTCTGTAGCTTAATGTGATAAAAAGGCAGTGTCTATTTTCTTTTTTGATATGTACATAGAATGTTGTCTTGAATATAGTATACATGAAGCGTTGAATATAGTATACATGAAGCGATGTGAAAATGTTTTCAAGAAAACAATGAAAGCTCCCATTTTTTAATGATTTTTTCACACCCCCCCCCTTTCTTTTCTTTTAAGTTTCCAGAATGGCGCACCTTATTTATAAAGATTTCCAGAATGATTACAGACTGGATGACAAATTTGAGTCAAAATTGGAAAGTAAAATCTAGACTACACAGAACATAACATGCTTCAGAAAAGTAAGGCTTTAGTGGCAGGGGGATTGTGTTTGGCATTGAATCTAATATTGTACAAAGATAAAATTGTCTTGAAAAACAAGGCTTTCATGGCAGAGAGATTCAAGTGAGAGATAGTTCTGAAACTGTATAGGCAAAGAGAAAAAGATGTCTGGAAAAGCAAGTCTTAAACCTGACCAGTTCAAATATTTTAGTGTCAATTTTTTTAACGGAGTAAGGTTATGACACTTTACATATTACAAATAAAAACAATGTCAGAAAGTATTTTGGCATTATTTATCAAATTATAAGCAGTTCTCTTTAAATTTTGAATTTGTAAAAAAATCTTTAGAATCTGACCTCAGAAAATGTTTGTGATAACTGAAACGGCAACAATAGACAAATGCTGAAGACTTGGTCTTGAATGCAGACATGGAATATCAAGGGAACAAATGGCTAAGTGTTAAAAGGAAGAAGTCTTCATAGGGAAGATCTCCCATGATTGGGCTAAGTGCATAGGCGCTGGTTTTTTTTGTGGCAGATATTTGAGAGTGACAGTTTGTTTGTGTGTTTTCATCAGGCCTCCAGATGGGTACTGTGCTGACAGAGGGACTCTGGGGCATGTGTATAATGGTAAATCCTTTTTTTTTTCTCTTTGGCTGTTGATAGAAAGCTTTGATATGTATGCATAGAAACGTTGTGTGTGCATAAACATACAAATGTAAGAAAGCATGTGTTCTACCTGCATCAGTGTGTGCATGATTGAAAACTTGTTCTGTAAGTACATGTGTATATTTGAGTGAGTGTGTGTGTGTGTGTAAGTGCAAACTCCATGCTTTGCTATGTGTTTTCAAAACATTTGCTACGTATGGTTGATCGAAGTTCAATCCTTATTTTTATATGGTTGATTGAAGTTCCAATCCTCATTTTCATGTTTAAGTTCATCTGAGTGACTGTATGTCCCTGTGGGATGCTGGGAGCTCTTTCAGTGCCAACAGCTCCCCGCCTTCCGGAAGCAACATCCTCTTCTCTGTCTTTCTCTTCGACTCTGCCTTCTTTTTATTAAATCATTTTTGTCTTTCTTTATTTCATCTACTGTTTTCATCCTCTGTGGACCATTCTTCTGTCTTTTTTTCTGGGAACTGTTATCGATTTTTATCATTTGATAGCAATTTATGACATGCCAGGTTGCTTTTTTGTGTGTGTGTCAGTTAGGTAGTGACAGTTATACACAGTGTAAAGAGGGGAAATTAGCGGTCCATTTCTTGGTGTCCATTTGTCCATGTGACCTTTTTTTTAATGCATTTTTGTTGCATTTAAATGCTTTTAATTGATTTTCTACTTCTTTTTTTTTAAATCGTGGAGTGAAAAATGAAGGGAAATGTTCTGGAGCTGCCAGCACAGTCAAATTCTTATATACAGTAGGATGTCAGTAGTTTAGCTATCATGCTTTGAATACTTTTGTTGTTTGGTTCTTTTGACTTCTTTTTTTTTAAATAGTCTAACTTGTTCATGATGTGTCTTTCTTTTTTCTGTGTGAATTTGATAGCCCTGAAAAGCCTCAGAGTGATTAGTTGGGTTATAATGATGAAGACTTACAGCTTGAGTGACTACATGCTCATATGACTTTTCCCTTTATATTCATTAACTCTCTCGTCACGAACAGATGCTATAGCGTTTTCCAAAGACACAACGCTTCAGTACGAACGAACGCTATCAAGGTTTCAGTTTCAACAATTTTTCATGCAGTGTAAGCATGATCAGTAACGGCAACAAGATGTAAACAGTATCGTCAGCATTCCTTCCTTCGCCTGCACAGTGGTTTTGCAGCACACCACCACCCACTTCACTCAGTGGCTGATTGACCAGACCAACCAACTGACTTACTAATCTGCATAGAAACATGGCGTCTCAAACAAGTTTTTCTGCGAATGTGTCGGAGCAAAGTCGAGCCCGTCAGCAACGTTTTAGCATTACTGAAGTTATTGAAATGCTACAAACGGAAGGTTCAGACATTGAAGAAGAGGATGATGAAGCTGAGGAAAGTGATTCCAGTGAAGAATTTCGAGGAGAAGAGGAAATTGACACTGACTCGTCTGTGGAGCTCAGTGATGATGAAGGTGAGGGTGGGCCACTTCGCCACGCGAGCGGAGCGTTCGCGTGCCGTGAAAGACTGGGGATTTGAGTGAGCAAGAGTTCATTAGCTTTCCTTTACGCGACTGGCGCGAAGATTCAAGTTTTTTCCGACAGTGCCTCCTTTTTCTGGTACTTCTGGCCTTCGTGTGTCAGCAGAGTGCCACGCCCCATTTTTGCATTATTCCAAGTTAGCTTGTGCATAGCAGGCATGTGATTTATCTATCTTATTTAGTTTCCTGGTGTGTATCTACCTTTTTTTAAAAACTCATTTAGTGTATTTACTGACTTTTTCCGCTGAATGTGAAGCCATGGACCCACTGACTCTGTGCAAGAGTGTTGTGATGCACCTGAAAAAAACTAGACATTTTTTCAGCCTCAAGCATAAGAAATCGTATGAAAGTGGGAAGTTTATTCTTTTGTATTATACTAACACAGTTTATGAATAACATTTCCTGAAACTTTCGTTGAGTTATCTCTTGTTTTGTATTTTTGGTGCTTTTTTTAATAACCATAACAAATGGCCCGTCCACAGGGAAAAACAAGGGACAGAACTGTCCGTCCTAAGTGAGTTAATGATGTGAATAGTATGCTCATTGAAATGTTAACAGCTGGTTGGTTTAGCAGTTGAGGACAGCACTTTTCTTGGTCCCACTCGCACCTTCAGGTGTCTTTTTTTTTCCCCTTATAACATGAATTGGATACGGCTAAATTTGGTTCAATATGATTAGTGAAGAGTAGTTTTTTAGACTTGGTGCTCTAATGGTAGACCTGAAGTTTGGTGTGTGTGTGTGTGTGTGTGTGTGTGTGTGTGTGTGTGTGTGTGTGTGTGGTCTTATGTTTTGCATCCTGTTTGTATTATTACTCTCACTCCAGTCATTGAAGCTCCCCATACACGGTTACATCCATCAACTTCATCAAAAGAGACACGTTTTTGGTATTCATTGAAGCCTGTACTGATGCATTATATGCAGGACATCACCTGCTAAGCCATAACCATGTACAATAATTGTGGCATAGTCAGCATGAGTTAGCATCTCTCTTTAGAGGTGGACCACCACCTCATCCATTCAGCTGCTGTTCCTGCGTCTACTTGATGACACAGAAGACTGTCACAGACAGCAAGGACGTGAAGTGGAATGGAAACCTGGGTCACCATGACAGAATAAGAAGCGCCTCAGATTTGAGATCTAAGAATGAAAATTATACGAGGGGGTTTCATTTTGGGTTTCTGACTACATGACAAATAGTACTCTAAGTTTCCTTTCATGATATATCCTGGAGTCGTCAGACCTGAGAGATACCAGTGCTTCTCTGGGTCCTCCCCAGCACCTTCGGGTGTTTCTTTTTCTACTCTAAGTTTCCTTTCATGATATATCCTGGAGTCAGTCAGACCTGAGAGATACCAGTACCAAGGATGGTGATGAATGCAACTCAAAGATGTATCCATTAAGTGGTTGAAACCCAGCTGTTGGGTTCAAGTCTTCTCAGTTTGACCACTGAACACTCTGTTCTCAGTTTAGCCCACTGCACACTCAACTGTCTATTTCTCATTATGACAACTAAGTTGTTCTGAGTTCAAAAAAGACTAGGCAGCAGTCAGCCACTGTGAAAGATACCACAGATGTATGTCTCAGATAGAGTTTGAATCCACAAGATGAACAACTGCAGCTTGTGACACCACAGCTGGGCCAGACTGGCTGCTGACAAGTATGTCGTTATGAAATTAAAAGACCTTGAGGGAGAGCAATCCAATCGTTTCACTAGATACTTTAGTAAATACCAGAAAGTAAATGGTCTGCTTTGTTTGGTTATGACCAGTATGTCTGTGTGTGTTTCAGGATGAATATGAGCTCATTTACAAAATCATGTTACTCAAATATGTTTCAGGGAAGAAATGTCCTAGGAATGAACCCAAGGAAACAGATAGTAAGCAGACCAGCTGCAAACGTCTTTGGTGCAGAAGCTGTCCACGTCAGTTTGCTGTGTTAATTGTAACACTGTGGTAACAGCTTCAAGCTCATTCTGCGTCACCACCCCGTCGGATGTCTCGATGCCCACAGTCCAACGGTCACCTTCCTTGTAGTGTTCAATGTCAGTACGGTGACAGCTGGCATGATGTTGGGAATGCTGCAAGATAAAAGTTCCTGTCTTCAGCACTCAGTGTGTATTCCAGTCAGAATGATGGAACAATCCGAGTGTAGTATCCGTATTCTGAAGATGGTGGACATTAAGTTGAGGGTATTGCCAGGGGGGAAACAGAATGAGATTTTAAAAAAAAAGCTTGAGAAAGTATTTCAGCAAATTTCAGTAATCATTGTTTCGTTTGTATGTTCCTGTGGTAATGTTCACAATTCTGTTCAGTATCAGCCTTCAATTACAGTACATTTGTACAGGTTTGAAGATGGGCAGGTTGTCACTGATGGAACTAGGTAAGTTTTCAGATGTTTTTCAGGGTGACTTCAATATATTATTATATATCATTAGTACTCATAACCTTTACATGTCTGCTTTGTTGTTTTTATTGTTGAGGCTTTTTGTTACATTATTTTATTACATCATGTGTACCACTAGATCTGTATTTAATATTTTGTAAATAAATTTCATGTAGTATAATTGAACGTGGATTTGCCAAGATTTGGTTTGACTGAATATAGGTAGGATCTTGTGTGTTTGGCACATGTGCACACACACACACACAAACACACACACATATACACACACACACACACACACACACACACACATGGAGACACACACACACACACACAACACACACACACACACACGCATGGAGACACACACAAACACACACATACACACAAATAAGTGCTCACACACACACACACACACACACACACACACACACACACACACACACACACACACACACACACGCACACACACAGGATCTGGTATAGCGAGTGGCCTCACAGTATGCACTTGCGCACACACTCTCACACCTCTCATGTACACACGTGCACAAACTTGCAGGACCTTGCCTTATGGTGGTGTATTTGCAGCCTGCCATTGATTGTACCCTGTGGACCGCTAACTCATGGACTGCATCAGAATGAGCCTGTCATGGATGTGGCTGTGTTTAGTGGAATGAAGATGAGTGGAATGGGAGTGAGGTCACTGCCAAGATGTAAGTGGAGTGGAATGAATGGCACTGTCAAGATATATGAAAGCGAGAGGCAACTTTTGAAAAATAAAGTACTCGCATGTAATTTTAAAATCGCATCTGAGAAGTCATCAAACTGGGTTGAGGATACAAACTTTATGTGGAGCCCAGACATGTGAAACGCTGTAGATCAGGCAGGCATAAAAATGACAATCAACAAGGACTTTAGCAGGTGCATGACACAAGTCAGAGCTTACTCTAGAGCGCGGGATTTGTACAATCCCCCGAAAATCTGTTCCTTCCCGCAATTATGGAGTCTTAACGCGGGCAGACTCCCGCACAGTTGCAGGACTGCCTGCCCTTTTCACTGATCATTGCGGGCGCTCGTTTGTCGTCTGCTTGAAAAACTGAAACCAGAACTGAGCAGGAGCGAACGATTTCTTGATATTTCATTGGCTGTTAGTGTAAATCAACCAATCGGCGGCGTTCATGTCCTCCTTCTCGATCACCGACGAGAAGTTGTGAGAGTTTAAAACGTCATATTGGATATTTTCCAAAATGAAGCGTGCACCCACCCTATTTGACTTCGACTTTCGTGGAAGATAAGATAAGATAATGTTGCTTATAGCCCAGCCGACCGCAAAGGGCCACATCAGGGCTGTCACCACGTTAAAATCAACTCACCAGTCATTAAAAATAAAAAGTAAAAAAATAAAAAAAAAAAAAAAACACCTTTCACACATCTCTTTAAATGACATCGTCTAGAAACGCACCAGAAACTTCGTTAAAAATCTTTCTTCCGTTAAAATCTTAAATCTGATGAAAAATGTTAATCTCTCTCAAAAACTCAAGGATCACGTCAGGCGGGACATCCCTGAACAGGATCTTTATGGACTCCGCTGTAAAATGTTTGTGTCTCACATCGTGCAAGTCCCAAGACTCTAAAAGAACATGTTTCATTGTGAGTGGCACATGACATGAAATGCACCACGGAGCTTCTTCACTCTTTAAAAGGTAGGAATGGGTAAAATACGAATGGCCGGTGTGCAGCCGGCACAGAACCGTTTCCTCTTTACGACCACCTGACGTAGATGGGAGGGAAGTCCTCAAGGTTTGGAGGATCTGAAAGAGTTTGTTACTCGTCTGTGTGTTCCAATCCTCCTGCCAGAGGTCTCTCACATAATCGTTAATTTTGGTTTCACATCTGAGCAGGGATATAAATGTTGGACAGTTTCTCTCTTGTGGCGTTCTTGGCTAAACGATCAACCATTTCGTTCCCGTCGATCCCACATGACCAGGAACCCAAGCAAGAGTAATGTTGTAACCGTCCGCTTTCAACTTGCTAAAAAGTTCAAAGAAATGTAAAAGTTCTGGATGCTGAAGGTTGCGGCCAGCTATGGCCTCCAAAGCTGACAGCGAATCCGACAGAACCAGAAAGTCCCTCTTCGTAGATTGTGAGATTATCTTCAAAGCCAGAACCAGAGCAGTAAGTTCAGCAGAATAGACAGAAGCATCTGAATGTATATGTTCCAACAGTATCTGAGAAGGAGCCCCAGGGCAGTAGGCTGCACAGGCCACTCCATCTTCAGACTTGGAACCGTCAGTGAAAACTTTTTGATAGGATGGGAATTTGGAACAGAGGTCAGCATACAATGCCTTGTACGCCAGAGAGCTGGTAGACTCTTTGCGAAAAGCTGCAAGATCGAAACGAATCTCTGGTGTGAAAAAGGTCCACGGAGGCTGATCCGGAAACTTGGAAAAATCTGACACAACTCCTAGGTCTAGACCTGCATTCTGCGCATGAGGCTGCATACGAAGACCAAACGGCGGAATACATTTCGGGTTGTTTTCAAACTTACTTTGGAACGGAGGGTCAAAGACACAGTCATAGGCAGGGTTTTCTGGTTCCGAGAACAGTCGGATATAATAATTCAAAGACAATTTCAGCCTGCGGTTGGACAGTGAAGGTTCACCTGCCTCTGCGTACAGGCTGTCACAGGGGTGGTGCGGAACGCTCCAAGACAGAGACGAAGCCCTTGATGGTGGATAGGGTCCAAGAGTTTGAGGTAAGACGATCTTGCAGAGCCGTACACAGCACAACCGTAGTCCAGTTTGGAACGGACCAAGGCTCTGTAGAGGTGCAGCAAAGTTTTCTTATCAGCGCCCCAGTCAGTGTGCGCTACGACCACGAATATTCAGTGCTTTCTGGCAAGCAGTTTTGAGGTTTTTAATGTGGCTGGGAAAGTTCAGTTTCTGGTCAAAAATCACTCCTAAAAATTTGGCCTCTTTGACAGCTGGAATGGGAGATTTCCCTACTTGAATTTCAGGATCTGGAAAAAACTGACGGAAATTATGGAAGTGAATACACTGTGTTTTGTAGGAGAAAAGGTGAAACCGTTTTCATCCAGCCACTGATGAATTTTGTCCACACAAAGTTGGAGCCTGCGCTGGATACTCGGGTACAGGCTTCAGTTGCGTAGACAGCAAAATCATCCACAAACAATGAGCAGTCTGAACCCTGCTGAACTGATTTAACAATGTTGTTGATCTTGATGCTAAAGAGGGCAGGAGACAGTATGCTCCCCTGTGGAACACCCAACTCCTGCTCGTGAACATCAGAGAGAGTGGTGCCAACCGGACCTGAAACTGTCGTTCTGCCAAAAAATTTTGTATGAAAAGCGGAAGATGACTCGAAAACCCAGATCATGGAGATCATGAAGTATCCCCGACTTCCAGGTGGTATCGTAGGCCTTCTCCAAGTCAAAGAAATTGCCACTGCATGCTGTTTGTTCAGAAAGGCGTGGAAAGAAACCAGTAGTCCACACATGGTTGTATACATGTAGCAGGATGTTCAGACCTATTGACTTTCGTGGAAGAAAAGTAAAAAAAAAAAAAAGATTCTGTGCAATGCGAGGGTGGAGAAGATCATGAAGAAACCGCGACTACATCCAAAAGCTCGGAGAAGCAGCCCGAAAAGAGTGCCAGTGCAAGGGAACACCGGTTTCAAGACGATTGGCTGAAGAAGTGGCCCTTGGGGGGGGGGGGGGGGGGGGGGGGTGCCCCCCTTTTTTTGATATGAGGGAGGGACTGCCCCCTTTTTGAAAAATCCTAGATTAAGCTCTGCAAGTGAAAGGCCATGATATACCAAGAGCAACTGAATTTCAACACCAGTATGTATCACCTGGACATCAGTATAGCGAACATACAGTGACCATGAGTAACAGGACACAAACACTGTATTGTCTTGGCCAGAGCATCAACATTTTTTCCCTATGTTTTTATTTTCTAGCCCAGCCACCCTCACAAGGCTTATTCGGGGCTTTCGGTGTTATCGGAAAGAGGGGGGGGGGGGGGGGGGGGGTCACATCCTGATGTGGCCAGATCCTGAAAAAGACTACATTCTAGAAAATAAAACGATGTAAATGATTAATGACATGGCAGTGAACTATTGACATCTTTGAAGCTGATCAGAGTTGGCCATGCTGAGTGCACCGACCATTCCACTTGATTTATTGAATCTAGATTTAAAGAAGAAATGTAGAAATTTGTGATAAACAATTTAATGCCACAAAAAGGACGCAGTACAAAAGCCACTTTGGCAACTAGACACTGCAGAATGGACAGGTAGAAGTTTCACTACCTCATCACCAGCATACAACAAAAGCTGGCATGTTAGAAATTGTGGACAGTAAAAATAAAAAGTGTGACAGAGTTTCCAGAAAAATGACAGGAGAATGGTCCAGAACAGCAGGAATAAAAAAAAGTTAATTACAGTAAAGAAAAGAAATGTAGAAAAAAAAAGACAGAGCCAAAAAGAGTGGTAGAAAAGAGGGAATGATAAGCAAAGAACTTCCAGATGGCGGGGGAGCCACATATACTGAAAGAGCCCCAGCATCCCCAAGCGAACATGCTCATCAGCAGACTAAATATGTCATGGAAGTCAGTAGCAAGCAACTAAGACATTCAAGGTCCTGAGGATGTGACTGCAGGCCGAAGCTTGACAAGCAGAAATGACCACACCTTGGGCGCTACTCAGCAAAACCGTGTGAAGATCTTGCTTCAGTTAATCATCCGAGAGGCAGAATGTCAGGGGCAGACTACTACCAGAAAGGATTATCAGTCCCTGTGATTTGCTGCAAACGGTAAGAGCCTGTAAAGAAGCAGACCAGTCGAGATGAAAATTCACCCTTTGTATGCAATCTAAGAACAGCTTTTGCATTCTCTCTCTCTCTCCCTCTCTCTCTCTCTGTCTCTCTCTCTCTCTCTCTCTCTCTCTCTCTCTCTCTCTCTCTCTCTCTCTGTCTCTCTCTCTTTCTCTCTCTCTCTGTCTCTCTCTCTCTAATGCTTAACAAAGTCAACTACGGTAGATATCATTAACTTCACAAAGCAAGCAACACTGTCCAGTTATACTTTAGAAATATGAAATAAAAAACAAAAAAGGTGACCGTTCTTCCTGTCGTGAAATGGTTGCATAGACATTACACCAAACCATGCTGCCTGTGGCACTCGCTCACCTAGTACACATGCAGGCAACAGGCACACAGAACAAGCAAGGACATTTACCCATTAAAAACAAAAGTTCCAAGCTTTCCCCATATTTCACGAAACTGTCCGAACCTATCAAAAGCTGCTGAGATCTGCTGAAACTGATTGTTTTCCATGGTTTCATCTGTACCACAGTTCAGAACCAAAGTCCAATGAAGCTGACAATCAGGGTGGGGTACAATGTATTGTGAAAAGGACTGAACCAAAATGTTGTTCAGACTGCAGCTGACTGCACGTGCAAAAACCACGTTTGTCATCAACGAGAAGCTGGAATGACACAAATTAATGCTCCTCGTTCGCTTTGCAGGATTGCTAATCACATTAAGAATGCTCGTCTGAACACAGCATGTTTGATCTGTTCTGCCTACCTTCACCTATTCAATTTGTTTCTTTGTTTACTAGATGTGTATGTAATGACTGTGATATAGTCCACTATACTTGATATAATCGAATTTACAACTATGTTTTTTTGTTTGTTTGGGAGAGAGGGTGGGAGGGGGGGCAGACTACTCCTTATCCCCCAGTATTTGAAACACACACACACACACACACACACGCACAAAGAAAACAGACAGTATGTTATGGTGCCCCTCCCCCGCTCTACGAGAACTTTCTGATGATTTTTGACCAAAAAAAAAAATGTAATGACTGCAATTCACGTGCCAATCAATTCGCACAAGCAGTATTCGTTGAAGTTATGATGTGTAATTGTCTCATCATGGGAGCAAGAGTTATCCTTCTTGATTATATGCGTAGGTACGCTATTGTGTCACGATGATCAAATAGCAACTTTAGATTGATGAACATTTTTTTTTTCCAGATCAAACCGACAATCATTTTGTGTGTCAACTTGCAGTTTTAATTACTGTCACTTGTTTTTTTTTCATCTAGTTGAATTTTTATTTGTAGTTTTATGCAAACTTCATTCAATTTCCTGTAAAATCGTAGGGGCCTATATGGAAGTAATTTCTGACTTTTCTACACTTTGCGGTGATTATTGAGTTTTGTTCCATGGGTTGTAAGTTTGCCGGAAAGTCAAAATAAACGAGCACTTGGCTCTTCAGTGCCAGCTTAATATTTCTGTGCAAGGTGTATACCTTATGCGCTTTTTTTTTCCTCCCCCCCCCCCCCCCCCCCCCCTCCCACCTCCTCCCCTCCCTTTTCTCCGAGGGGATCGTGCTTTGCCAGTGTCTGGTTTGTCGGTGAGCAGCATTAGCGGGCAAGAACTAATAAACCTGTTTTAACGAAACTTGGTGGAAAAATAGACTCTGATCCTGAAACGAACCCGTGAGGATTCGGGGTTGATATGGGGGTACTGTAAGATCGAGTGTAGGCTAGGCCTAAAAAAAAAAAAATCATCATGAAGATTAATGCGCGCACGGAGATGACTTCAATCCGAGGCCTACCCATTATTACTTCCCCTGGCTCAGGAATAGTGCACCCAGGCTCTGATTTATAGTATTGATAAGATTGTTACAACTCATGTATTTGTCAATAAACATGAACCTTGTTGAGAATTGATAACTTTCTACCAAATAACACTTTTTTTAAAAATGTTAAAACTTTCTCACAAAATACACGTTTTATTTCATGTTTTGCATATTCTATGTCCAATACACATGGAACATAACTTCTTTACCACCGTCTCCTGCCAGTAAAACGATCAACTTGCTTTCATTTTGTAATTCGAACGATGTATCCAACATTCGTATAACATTGGTGGAGATCTGCGCACCGAAAATGCCCATCTACTTCAAATAGGCATTATACCCCTATCTGTGTTTACCACAACACATTAACGGGAAAATATTTGTCGTTTAACACACTTGGGTGGTACGTAGAAATATCTCCCATTAGATCTAAAACAATTCAAAGCAGATTTTACCTATGGCTCCCCCCTGGCTCCATCTCTCAAAAACAAACAAACATATCTACATCTTCTCTCTCTCTCTCTCTCTCTCTCTATATATATATATATATTATATATAGTGTGTGTGTGTGTGTGTGTGATAAGTGACGTCATTCGTCCATCCTGACGTAATTTTCTGTCGGAGGAACACATAGAGAAGATTGCGACTGGCTTGTCTGTGGCTCGCAGGCTGATTGCAGGCTAGGCCTAGGCTAACAGAGGGCTGTCACTTGACTTCTCCTGGCCCGGCAGAAAGAAAATGTCGATTCAGCCATCGAAGAAAGACAGATTATTTTTCTCTTTAGGTGAGACTGGGAACTCGGAAAACCTGATCGCCGAACAAAATAAGCAGCAACAGCAACAAACAAAAAGTCAGTACATGCTGTGTTCAACATATCGTGTATGTTGATGCTTTCATGTTTTTAGCCATTCTTTTTTACAGTATAGAAAAGAAACCTGTGCTGTTGCAATGTCAGTCTCAAAGTATAATGTTATCTGTGATTAATTCAGTGGATCCTAATCTCTGAAGCAAACTATCTGGATTAACATGGTTATGGTTTAGGTTTAGGTTTGTAGGGACAATTGCCTTTAGCAATTATAGAACTGGCTTTACATGTCCCCTTCTCGCTCAAGTCTTTATTTATCATAGTCAAAATAAATAGTCTTCAATAATACACTATCATCGATAGAGCTTTTGAAACGGTTAGTATTTTGTGCACGTTTAATGTTAGGGGTTAATTTATTCCAAAGATTTGTTACTCTGTTACTAAAAGAAAATTTCCTTAGGTTAGTGCGATAATATTCATGATAAATTTTATCCACACTATATTCTGGTAAATATCAACTCTTGATGCAGTAAACACATGTGGTACTTTGTGTAATATCGTAAGTTGTAGGCATGGAATTATAATGAATTCCATCACAAAATAGTGACGTTGATGTTCAAAGTGTTGAATGAATGAAATTCTGTCGTGGTCTTGTATGTATATGCAGAGATCTTACTTCTGTGCACCACTTATTTCTTCAACGTCCAATATTATTAAGAAGTTATAAGAGAATATCTTCGTACTGATAATGCGTGATCCGTGCTGTATTAACTTTGCAGGCAAAAACATGTTTTCACTTATGAACCGACTTGTTCACAGAGAAGGGAAGCAAAACTTATAAGAAACACACACACACACACACACACACACACACACACACACACACACACACACCACACTACCGACCTTATTTTGTTTATCTTCCGTGTTTGCTAAGAAGTGAACTATTTCAAATAAAATTTAAAAAAATCTTGCACTTATTTTGGTGCAGATTCAGACTGATCAAAAAGCGGCTCCAGAATCCTTTCCACCATGGCGGATTTCTGAGTTCCCCCGAGTGCCCTTCTAGATAAGATCTTTGTTTGTTTGTTTTCTACTAACGCCATTTCGCTGGAATTGCGTTCTGTGTAGCTGAGCTCACCACCAAACGCCTCCAACAGAGAAGGCTTGTCTGGAAGGTGTGAGAAGAAAACCTGGACATGACCGACTACGATGAGCAGCTTAAACGCTTCCTTCTCCTCCATATCCTGTTCCTCCTGGCCACAGAGGTGTGTCTGCTGGCCTCTGGTCAACTGCCTGTCCCCGGGGTCTTCCCCGGGGGTCGGTCTAACAAAGCGCCGGTGAGGATGGTGGGGAGGCTGCCCCGGTGTGGGGAGGGCTACAGCTACTTTCGTGCCTTCATGAAGTGTGACGTCACGCTGACCTACTGCTTCCACTACGACCAGAAGAGCTGTGTTGGTAAGGGGTCAGTTGTGGTTCGCGATGACGGTGGTGATGGTGGTAGTGGTTGTGATGATGGTGGTGGTGGTGGTGGTGATGTGTGTGTATGTGTGTGTGTGTGTGTGTGTGTGTGTGTGTGTGTGTGTGTGTGTAAGAGAGAGAGAGAGAGGAGAGAGAGAGAGAGAGAGAGAGAGAGAGAGAGAGGAGAGAGAGAGTGAGTGAGTGGTTTGTCCAATTTTGCAAGTTCGATGATTCCATTTAGATAAATAAATTTCCAGCAGCGTAGGAACATGAATAATTTCGGTCACTCTCGCGGTATATGCAGCAATTCACAGCATTTTAGATTCAGTTATTAAAATGCTGAAGCGTAAAAAAAAATAATAATAATTTAAAAAAAAACGAGACAGCGTTGGGCAGTGTACCAGCTATTCTGTTTGTTTTTATTTAGAAATCGGAGACTGATTTTTAAAACTTCATCAAAAAACTTTTCGAACAACAACAAATAAAAAGACCTTTCAAGCAAACAACACTGTAAAATGAAGTTTTAACTATTCCAATGGGCTGAATTCTTGCTTCCTAGGTGCTAGATTACAACATGCGGACTCGCCCCAGTTACAAATTATCAACAGAGACAACGGTTCAAAAGCTTTACGGACGTAGTACAAAGACACGTGAAGGTGCTGCCAAGGCAGAAATCCTGGGAGTTCAGTCAGACACATTTCACTGCGGAATTTGTAGCCCCCTGTCGGCGCCTACCCCGAGTTCAGTACTTAAGGGGCTCAGACGTAAAGACTGGAACTGTAGAATCAAGTTTTATCCCCTGAACGGACTGAGAGGCTTGCTCAAAATTCGATATCAACACTGCCGGTGTTTGTATCCCTCAAGCATCGTTAACGCCGGGATATAATTATGAAAGGAAACGTGTAGCTGGAGCCTGTAGTCCCTCAGACCAAAATGGAACTCCATAGCACATCTCCATCACCCTGATCATCATCGATCTTCATAAACAGCTCCCACTTTCAGAAGGTCAAACAGGATGAAACCTAGCACAGAGGAAGGTTGCAGTGTGTATTGTGTGTACAGGACCTGATAACTGGGGCTGTGTGCATGCACTGAACAGCCGATCGGGGACAGTGATGGGCAAGAAGAAGGATGCTTTCGTCAAGGTCAATTCACTGTCGGCATCGTCCCTAATTATAGGCTAAGTACACACTGGTATATGTCTGCCTCTCGTCTGTCCGTCACTTTGTTTGTCTGTCTTTCTGTCTCGCTCTGTCTCTTTCCCACCCCACCCCCCCTTCTCCTGTCTCTGTCTCTCTCCCCTCTCTCTCTGTCTCTCTCATTCTCACATACACGCACTCCGGCTTTCCTCTCTTGATTATTTTGATGATTTTGATAAATCAACATTTTTGCGTAATTAAGAACAACTGTAGTTCGTTTGTTTATTGTTCATATGTCTTTACCGTTTCCCAGAAATAGTTTCGGTTCTTCAATTTGTTCTTAAGAAACTACAGGCCATGTCTACACATGCGCTGTTTTCTATATTCTCACCGGATATTCGGTCTAGGAAAGAGCCAGCTATTTCTCTGTGTGCTATTCTCGTCATTCCACGACCCCAGACTGGGTCTGGGAAAACAACCGATCAGGTATGATGTGCGTGTGTTGTTATCTATATTTGCCACACGAGATCGGGTGTAGGAAACAGCCGTTTATGTGTTATACATAACACAACATTTACACGGTTTGTTCTGTGTATTCTATCACCAGTAAGTGAGACAAGGTAACATCCAGTCATGTGAAATATGTATTTTGTTGTATTATTCGATCCCCAGAAACGAGGTCTAGGAAACAGTGGTCATGTATAATGTGATTGATTTTTCGTTCTCTTTTTGTGTAGAGATTGGACTAGAGGAAACAGTTAATCGCTGTCATGTGATTTTTGTTCTTGTTTTGTCTAGATACTGGGTGTAGGAAACAGTAAATCATGTATTATGTGATTTTTTTTGTGTCCGGAGACTGGGTCTAGGAAGCAGAATGATATGTATCATGTGATTTTCGTTCTCATTTCTGTCTAGAAACTGGGTCTAGGAAACAGTTAAAATTGTATTATGTGATTTTCGTTCTCATTTCTGAGACACTGGGTCTAGGAAACAGCTAACAATGTATCATGTGATTTTCGTTCTCATTTCTGTCTAGAAACTGGGTCTAGGAAACAGCTAACAATGTATTATGTGATTTTCGTTCTCATTTCTATCTAGAGACTGGGTCTAGGAAACAGCTTGTCATGTAATGTATTACGTGATTTTCGTTCTCTTCTCTGTCTAGAGATTGGGTCTAGGGAACAGTCGGTGCTGCTGGGGAAGGTACCAGTCCCCCATTGACATCCCCGTCCATGAAGCCCAGTGTGTCCCCCAGCTGCCCACGCTGACCTATTCCAGCCCCTCCAAACAGCTGCTGGGCTTCCTGGAGAACAACGGTGCCATCATGTGACTGTCCTCTGTCTGTCCATTTGTGTGTTCTCTCCCTGTCTTTGTGTGTTCGTGTGTGTGTGTGTGTGTGTATTATGAATACTTATATAGCGCCTATCCTCGGCCAGAGACCAAGCTCTAAGCGCTTTGCAATCCACACTCGTTTACACAACGGGCTGCGTACCTGGGTAATGCGGCTGAAGAGCTGCCAGCTGACGCTTCATTCAGTCGTTTCCCGTGTCATCCAGTCCATATCGTTCACTGAATTCCTTACTTCCTTCGTTCTTTCCATTTCTAATG
>CM031609.1:42419792-42429792 GCA_018398815.1 Conus ventricosus
ATGTGTATTGCATAGTCCAGTTGGTTACCTCATGTGATTTTTGCTCGTACTTTAATATTTTGTATGTCATTTTGCTAATGATCAGACTCAGTATTTCTTTCATGTTGTTGAACGTGCTGTGTAGTCCAGTTGGTTATTTGGTGGAATTCCTTGCTTCTGCTTTACAGGCTTCTTTTTAAAGATGGTAACCAGCATTTTCAATGTTACTGTTTGATTGTTGGTTTCTGTTTTCGTGCAGTATCACACCAGACTGAAAACACGTTAAATAAAAGATTCAGTCACAAATCCTCGCATGCATCAGCTGTTAGGATCACATTATGAAGTGTTGACGGAAGTCTTGACGTTTTATTCTGCTGTAAACTCACACTTTTCTTTTCCTTGTCTTGTTTATTTACGTGTCTGCCATCTTGGGGGAAAAAACAAAACAACAACAATAAATAAAAGCGAAGCCAGTTGTCATGCATTTGTGTATGTCAGGAATAGACAAGCATGGAGCTGCGTGCCGTGCACTACTACTTGTCCTGTGCTTCCGAAATAGTTTCCTCTTTTTTGGTTTGGTTTGTTTTGTTTTGTCCCCATCAAATTGGAACCTAGCTGTTCTGAGTCTGTAAAAGGCAGGCCTTGACCCACACAAACATACGTGCACTCTTACATCCTACAAACTGTAACTTACCTTAAGAGGAAATGGTGATATATGGAGCCACCAGATCTAACGTTCATTTAGTGGCTCAGTATCTCGAGATATATATATATTTTTTTAAATCTTTTACCTTTTCAGCGTACGTCTGCTGTGATAATACTTTGAAACTTACCTAAGTTGCTTGAACAAGTGAGCTGAGTTGATTGTGCCAAATCTCGCCAAAACATTTCATAATGGAAATGAACCTATTAATAATCGATTTAGCATCAGTACAGTGGTGGATAATTAGGTCGTTAAAAAAGCTAAAAAGCAACAATAAAAAAAATTGCTTATATGATAAGTACCAGGAATTTTAGGCTACTAATCATGGTTTACACATGCCTCGCCTTCTCCGCCAGAGATCTGCCCTTTTGATGAGATTTGCCATTTCCCGAGGGGAAAACTGACCCCAACGGACGGAAGTGACAACGACGGATTGGAAAACGTCTTAGGCAATGATGACGTTTGCTCCGAGCCAGAAATGGCGGAAGATGAGGCTGTGGTCGCCATTCATCAAAAGAAACTCAAGGGAGGCAATCCTGCCAGTGAAAGTCGTCATTTTGTGCTGATAGCCGGAAACAACCAATCCAGCGTCAACGCTATCCGTGACATCATCAACAGGTTGCGGAAGAGGCGACGTAAGCAGGTTTGAGAGGTTAAGGGAAAATATTTATACAGTTCTTCACTCTAAGTAAAGAAGAAATTTTCAGGTACTCGGAGGATAGGTGTGAGCTGGGTAAAAATTGTGTTGAAAGACTGGTTTAAGTCAAGTATCACACAAAGAGAGAGAGAGAGAGAGAGAGAGAGAGAGAGAGAGAGAGAGAGAGAGAGAGAGTGTCTGTGTGTGTGTGTTGGACAGACAGATGTGGGCAAACTGAAAACCATATTGGGATCGAAATACTTATATTTTGGTTCAAGGCAAGGAAAAAGGAAAGGGGAAGAAGAAGAGAGAGGAACTGGTGTGTGTGTGTGTGTGTGTTGTGTGTGTGTGTGTGTGTGTGTGTGTGTGTGTGTGAGAGAGAGAGAGAGAGAGGGAGAGAAATCTATGACCTTCTCTGCCTGTCCGTCTGTGTGTGTGCATTTTTAATTCAAACTATAAAAGTACTTTGATTTGATTTCCCGACTGACTGATAGAGTTGCAATGGCAATTCTCTCAGTGCTGCGAAGCGAAAAGTATTGGGGCTTATAGCACATTTGTGGCAGAAAGTCACGCACACACGTTAACATGGCCAAACAAACGGGGCATCAGGAGCATACCACGCATTATAAACTTACAGTAGATTATAGGTTAAGAATAAGATTCGAGTCAACTCTTACTCCTCTTCACAATGAAGATTTCTGCACGCAGCATCACTAGTTCTTCACTGATGGCGAGCATCTTTCCTTTGCCCCCCCCCCCTCCCCCCCCCTTTTTTTTTCTTCTTCTTCCATTGTCAGCGATTTTAGTTTTATAATTGGCAATTGTAATACTGAAAACAAACAACAACTCAAATTTAAAGAAGTCTGATTGTGGACATGAGATGATGTGAGAATCCTTGTAAGTATAACTAGAACACAGTTGATGGAGCAAGGGAGGCCAGTTATGTAGCGAGGCCTGTACCCCTGCAGAGAAAACCATTTTACCCAAATGTAGAAAGAGAATTTTGCTTCCCCCAAATTTTACTCCGAAGTAAGAATTTTCGTACGAGTGTAGACAAATGGGCAAGTAACTCGGCCACAGTACACATGTTGATCTTGATTGTTCTATCTTCGAACGGACAACAGAATGAGTTTCTAACAAGATGAGTTTCAAACAGAATACACCATTGCCAGCAAAGTCAAATTTTCTTCTCAACACCGATTTCCCTTGAGTCCATGAAAAAGTCAGTCCAGGAATATACGTCCCTTGCAAGTAATTATCTGCTCATGCATATACAACAAAACTGTCTTTATGCCGGTAATTGTCGGGAAACGCCGTGTCCCGTTTTACCCCAGCGACCTTTAGTGTTCTATCTTTCCCTACTTTTATCAAAGACGTATCTGGTGAATCATCACAATGATAACGATGATGTGGATAACAATGGCGATGACCGTAATACTGCAAGTCTGGATGCCCCAGAGAGACGGCATGGGAGGAAGGTGTCCATGTCACGGAACAAACAGATCCTATGCTTTTGCCGACAACGCCGCTACATGGAGCTGTACCTATGGTATGCTGGCAGAGGGAGGAGGTGGAGTGTAGGTAAGTGGTGTTGTCTTTAACGTATGCGCGCACGCACACACACACACACACACACACACACACACACACACACCACGCACGCACGCACGCAGACGCACGCACGTCGACGCACGCACGCATGCGCACACACGCACGCACACACGCACACACGCACCTGATCATTATTTTTTTAATCTCTTCATTTCTATTCAGGTATGGGTGTGTGCGAGCGTGCATCGAAATGAGTCGTTCTGTACACTGATGAAGACCAGACACGCATGCAAACTAAAAGTTACCCAGGAATGGGATAGGTCCTACATTCCAGACAGAAGTACGGCGACACTAGCAAAGCATTACAACCCCAAAATGTGATATTTCCTTTATACTCCAGACGAACGCACTACTTCCGGCTACCTGAGAGGACCGACGAAGAAACAAACAAGAAAGGTAAGCCCTGTTGTATGTCGCTGGTTTCATGTCACCTATTGCACGAGAGTTTACAGAATCCGGCAAATTATATAGAACGAGGCATTGCTATAATCTTATACATAAATGCAAACATTTCACGAAGTGTTCAGATAGGGGAAGGGAATGTTTGTGCCTGCATCGTGTTCAAACTGTTGCGCACATCGGTCTGCAGTTAAGTGTGCGTGATCTTGGTACTCAGTTGAGGTCAGAATCTAACTTTCCGAGCGTGAACACTCTGCAAATCAGAGCAAATAGCGCTAATGAATTAGTCAATCAACTGTGCTATGACGGACAATGATGGGAGTATGAAAGGGTCGTTTTGCTGGACACGCGACAAGCAAGCAAGCCAGCAGAATCGCACTCGTGCAAGACAATGCCATTTTAAGTTGAGGCAGAATTTTGCATTGGCGCGTGCGCATGCGTTGTGTGAGAGAAGAGAAAGCTCAAAATGAAAAGGGGGGGGGGGGGGGGGAGCAAGACTGCTGCTGCAGCAGTGTTGTGGATGGAGAGAGGGGGGGGGGGGGGGGGGTGCAATGACGGGGAAGGGTGTTACGAACAGGCCGAATCCAGGCAGTTATTTGACTGGTGTCCACCTACCCTGGCAGAAGAAGCTGGAGATTGTTCATTCAATTTGTTGTAGCCAGTGCGAAGCATGGGTTATATACCAATTCATTGATAGGGGACAGAGATGAAGAACCCAGTTTAAAGAACCCAGTCTTTGGATCAGTTTCTTTCTGTTGAAAATCCACATGACCCTCAATACAAACAACGTAAATGTTGTCTGAAACAGACAGTGGTCAGACATGAATCTTTTTTTTTTTTTTTTTTAACCATGTACCACCATTAACTTTTTCCTCTCGCACCTTAGGAAATAATGTCGTTTGATTGGTGCATAGCATGAAAGAAATTCTCATGCTCCAACAATTGCATTATGAATCTGATTCTCCTCTCTCTCTCTCTCTCTCTCTCTCTCTCTCTCTCTCTCTCTCATTTATGTGTGGTTGTGGTTGTTGCTTTCCACGACTCTCGCTCTCAAGCCTGAGTATACTTAGATTCAATAGCTAGATACATACCTGTACAAATCTAGCTAGTTTCGACGATTCAAGTCTTCTGGCAGCCCGCAGCATTGTCATTTCCTGGTCTTTCAATTAAGATGTAGCGGTGTATTTTTCTTTGATTTATCGTGCAGTTGTTGCCTGTCCCATACCTGAATAGGAACGAAGAGATTAACAAAAATAATGATCACGCGTGTGTGTGTGTGTGTGTGTGTGTGTGTGTGTGTGTGTGTGTGTGTGTGTGTGTGTTGTGTGAGGAGAGAGAGAGAGGAGAGAGAGAGAGAGAGAGAGAGAGAGAGAGAGAGAGAGAAGGGAAATGCATTCAATTTCCTGTGTTCACGTGTACGTCTAGGAGTTATAGATCGGCGAAAATGCATTGTCGCTGTCGCAGACATTACCGCCGTCATCTTCGTCTGGCTATTATTCATCGCCACCACTACCTCCAACACTACCACAATTGTCACAGACAGTTGCCGTTGTCATCACTACAAGGTCATTATCATTGTTAACATCGCCGACATCATCAGACGTTAAGCCCAGTCAAAATCGTCCCGTTGTCGTAGATGACCGAGCCTCCCTCACCATCACCATAGTTTGTAGTAATAGCATCAGTCACCGCCATCAGATCGTCATCTCCAGGAGCGACACCAGTATCATTGTTATTACTTTTGATGTAGTCACCGCCACCATCATCATCATTACCTACAACAAATCAAAGCGCAGGTTCGTAAATCGTCACTAGCAATGGCAAGCATCTTCATCATCTTCATCATGACGACCCCACCTCTCTTGATGCTGCATTATTATCATCATCACCACTATCACCCTCCACTTGTATAGTATCACCTCATCCATATCGTCATCACCACCACAGTTCTCTTTATCATCGTCGTCTGTGGATGTCTCCCGCAGGTCAAGACTCCCGGGCCTGGTTCAGGATGAGGCCAGGTCGGCTGCTGCCTAGATTCTCCGACTACTACCAGTACTTCGGCTCCCTGACCTCCCCGCCCTGCTCTGAGGTCGTCAACTGGATCGTCATGAAGCAGCCTCTCAAAATCACCACAGAACAGGTCACACACACACACACACACACACACACACACACACACACACACACACACACACACACACCACACACACACACACACACACACACACACACACACACACATAACACACACACACACACACACACACACACACACACACACACACAATGCACGCGCGCACATGCACGCACGCACGCGCACGCGCGCGCGCACACACACGCATATATACACAAACACATACATACATACACAAACACACATACATTCATACTTACATACACACTCGCGCGCGCGCACACGCACCCACACACACGCACACACACACACACACACACACACACACACACACACACACACACACACACACACACACACTCATCTACCATGCCATTTCAGAGCCAGTGTCAACACACCGCTTACTCCGGCTCCCCTTCACATCCACACCGTACCCAGGATTTTCCCGCCGCTACCCAGGCACCGGAAATCTACGGGGAGCAGTCAATGTCAAATTGTCAAGAGGCACCCCACCAGAGGAGACGCTGCACTGCCGCTGAGTCACTAAGGTGGTGTTCAGTGGCGCCTGTTCTGATCCAAAATAAGCAGGACACCACGCACTAGGCCCCCTGCTGACGACACTGATTGCACACTTGTGACGACAGTGTGAGAAAACGTCACCCTCCAGAGGACGCCACCAAGGCCGTCCAGCGACAGTCCCACACTGACTTTTACTCTGCATGTTCGTGGACGGTCCCCATGACCTTGACCATACCGGCGACCTCGACACGAACCCATCAAGGGTATGGATGCGGAGAAGAAATCGAAACTGAGGTCTCCATAAGAGAAGAGCATGAAGGGCTACATCATATGAGACATTTGTATGCCTATTGATGAGGATGAGCATGATGCTGTGGAATTCCAATCCGGTCTGAGACAGGGTAGCACTCTGCTTATTTTTCATGATGCATCCCGGCGTTAACCAGGCCCGAGAGATTCAGACACCTGCAGCGTTAGTCAGGAACTTAAAGCAACACTCTTAGAGTCACATCCACCAAGTGGATTAAACTAGACTGTGTGGTCCCGGTCTTCCCATTTGAGCCCATAGCTAACTCAGCTCCGAATACGGGCCGGTCAGGGTAGAAAAAAATCCACAAGAAAAAAGGCCCTGCACCATGGCTGGTTGATGCTTAAAACTCTGGAAGCGCTTATGGCTGTTTATAGACTAAGCATAATACATATTCACAGTCATTATCTATCATTATTACGAGGTTTGAAGTTTCTTTCTTTCTTTTTTGCTTTCGTTCTTTCTTTCTTTCTTTCTTTCTTTCTTCCTTTCTAAACAAGAATGTGCTGGCCAAAGTGATTTCAGACTTTTGCTATTCTTCAAAGTGAGGGGGAAGGGGATGGTCCATAACCCATGGATCCCTTCCCCCCTTGCCCTTTTCTGTCCCTTTGGTTAAAAATAAATGTATAATATATATATATATATATATATATATAGAGAGAGAGAGAGAGAGAGAGAGAGAGAGAGAGAGAGATTGGACTTCCTCCTCTCCCTCCTACACGCATGAGATAAAGTGTACGCGCGCGCGTGTGCGAGTGTGTGTGTGTGTATGTAAAACTTCTTTTTATTTCACTCCAGCTGACTGCACTGCACCAGCTTCAGTCTAAAGAGGCGGGCACCCTACTGAGAACGTCCGGTAATGTGCGTCCAACCCTGCCCCTCAACGGACGTCTGGTCACCACTAACGGACCTTCCTGCTGACCTGCCGTACGTCTCCAGCCTCCAGGCTCCATCCCCCACCCTCTCTCTTTCCCCCTCTCTCTCTCTCTCACGCCACACACACACACACACACACACGCACGCACCACGCACGCACGCACGCGCGCGCGCGCGTAGATGTTCCAGCTAAGGGCAAATACAAACACGCGCTGGCACGCAATATGCCCCTTCTCCCCACTCCACCCTCTCTCCCTCGTTCTCACCTCTCCCCCTCTCTCTCTCTCTCTCTCTCTCTCTCTCTCTTCTCTCTCTCTCTCTTCCGTTTAATACCCCTTAGCGTCTGGCACACACAGTTTGAAAATCAATTGTACGTGTGCCAGAACTGGGAAAGAAAAAGAAAGAAAAGGGAGACAAGACAAGAAAAGACAGACTTCGTTATTTTGGTGCAGTGTTTTGTTGTGTCCGTCGAGATGCATTCTAGACTTTTTTCTGGCTGCCTTCCCCCACCACCTTTTCTCTCACTCTCTTAACACACACGCGCGCGCATGAACACACACACGCGCACGCACACGCACACACACACACACACACACACACACACACACACACACGCACGCACGCACGCACGCACGCACGCACGCGCGCATACGTACGTGTGCATATGTGCGCATTCGTGGTCAGTGAAATACAGGACATGAGCAAGCAAACACGCATGCCTGAGCATACACGCAAACACCCACACAACACAGTTCGGTTACAAACACATTTTTCAAAAGCAATATTGTATACAAATCAAACCTGTGATTTTAACATTAACTCCGAGAACAATGTAGACTCGTGAAAAAGCATGGGGAAAATCTCATTCAAGACTGGGAAATATCTAATTTGTCCTGTTCCAAACGATTGGGTTGTATTTTATTTGTCCTGTCCGCATGACTAGGTTGTATTTTATTTGTCCTGTCCACATGACTGCATGGAATTTCATTTGTCCAGTCCATAGGACTGGGTTGTATCTTATTCGTCCTGTCCAAATGACTGGGTTGCATCTTTATGGTCCTGTTCCTATGACCGACTTGTATCTTATTTGTCCTGCCCCTATGACCGACTTGTATCTTATTTGTCCTGTCTACATTCCTGGGTTGTATCTTATTTGTCCTGTCCACATTACTGGGTTGTATCTTATTTGTCCTGTCCACATTACTGAACTGTATCTTATTTGTCCTGTCTACATTCCTGGGTTGTATCTTATTTGTCCTGTCCACATGACTGAGTTGTATCTTATTTGTCCTGTCAACATTATCGGGTTGTATCTTATTTGTCCTGTCCACATGACTGGGTTGTATCTTATTTGTCCTGTCCACATGACTGGGTTGTATCTTATTTGTTCTGTCCATATGACCGATTTGTATCGTATTTGTCCTGTCCATATGACCGACTTGTATCGTATTTGTCCTATCCATAAGACCGACTTTTATCTTATTTGTCCTGTCCACATTACTGTGTTGTATCTTATTTGTCCTGTCCACATTACTGTGTTGTATCTTATTTGTCCTGTCCACATTACTGTGTTGTATCTTATTTGTCCTGTCCACATTACTGGTTTATTGTATCTTATTTGTCCTGTCCACATTACTGGTTTATGTATCTATTTGTCCTGTCCACATTACTGGGTTTATCTTATTTGTCCTGTCCACATTACTGGTTTATTGTATCTTATTTGTCCTGTCCACATTACTGGTTTATGTATCAAATTTGTCCTGTCTACATTACTGGGTTTATCTTATTTGTCCTGTCCACATTACTGAGTTGTATCTTATTTGTCCTGTCCACATTACTGGGTTGTATCTTATTTGTCCTGTCTACATGACTGGGTTGTATCTTATTGTCCTGTCCACATTATGAGTTGTATCTTATTTGTCCTGTCCACATTACTGAGTTGTATCTTATTTGTCCTGTCCACATTACTGGTTGTATCTTATTTGTCCTGTCCACATTACTGGGTTGTATCTTATTTGTCCTGTCCACATTACTGGTTGTATCTTATTTGTCCTGTCTACATGACTGGGTTGTATCTTATTTGTCCTGTCCACATTACTGAGTTGTATCTTATTTGTCCTGTCCACATTACTGAGTTGTATCTTATTTGTCCTGTCCACATTACTGAGTTGTATCTTATTTGTCCTGTCCACATTACTGGGTTGTATCTTATTTGTCCTGTCCACATTACTGGGTTTATTGTATATTATTTGTCCTGTCCACATTACTGGGTTGTATCTTATTTGTCCTGTCTACATTACTGAGTTGTATCTTATTTGTCCTGTCCACATTACTGGGTTGTATCTTATTTGTCCTGTCCACATTACTGAGTTGTATCTTATTTGTCCTGTCCACATGACTGGGTTGTATCTTTTCTGTCCTTTCCACATTACTGAGTTGTATCTTATTTGTCCTGTCAACATTATCGGGTTATATCATATTTGTCCTGTCCACTTTACTGGGTTGTATCTTATTTCTCCTGTCCACATGACTGGGTTGTATCTTATTTGTCCTGTCCACATTACTGGGTTGTATCTTATTTGTCCTGTCCACATGACTGGGTTGTATCTTATTTGTTCTGTCCATATGACCGATTTGTATCGTATTTGTCCTGTCCATATGACCGACTTGTATCGTATTTGTCCTGTCCATATGACTGGGTTGTATCTTATTTGTCCTGTCCACATTACTGGGTTGTATCTTATTTGTCCTGTCCACATGACTGGGTTGTATCTTATTTGTTCTGTCCATATGACCGATTTGTATCGTATTTGTCCTGTCCATATGATCGAC
>CM031609.1:42434792-42439792 GCA_018398815.1 Conus ventricosus
ACCCCATCATTTTTTTTCTTCTTTCAGCGTGATTACGGAAGAAGACCCCACAGTACAAATTTTGCCACACTATGTTAAAGGACTACAAGAGACAAAAATTTTATTGCTGTAAAATATTCTGTTTGTATCAACAACTAAACACATGGGAAGAAAATCTGCCATACACAATCGTAAATGTTTTTATTTTAATAAAAACTCTTTATTATACACCTGAGAAACTATCCCGAGCACTGAAAACCGAAGTGACATCGTTATTGGAAGTCCCGCAGGAACATCGTCTGCTAAGAAACCAGTTTTAGTTCTACCATGGCACATAACGATCATTCGTACCACCTCTCAGTTCAGAAAACGTTCCAAAGAAGAAAAAGCGAACAGGGAGTACTGTTGTGTAGCTGAATGCAACAGTTCGCACAGTCGAGGCTTCAGTTTGCACGGTTCCCGAGCGAACGAGTCGATCAAGAGACAGTGGGTAAGGTCGTCCAGACACATCGGAAAGATTTTGGACCCAAGTTTGGGACGCCCAATTCGTATTCTTTCATTTTTGAAAAGCATTTCAAATCGAATGTTACCCTTTGAGCCTAAGTATCAAACGAAGCAGGGGCATCAAAACAAATGCAGCTCTGATTCCTGGCTCAGTGCCAACCATCTACAAGCCAAATAATTGGTTGTATGGCAAATGCATTAAATGTTGATGCGGATCAAAATAAACCGGTGCATTCGGACCTTTCAGTAAAATGATCCACAAACTTTCCACTCAACATGAAGACTGTAAAGTCACTGGTTTACGATTAGTATGTGCCCTCTAAAACAATACGGTGTTCATGTAATATCAAAACTTTCTAGTACACATGAACCTAAAAATTTCGATTTTTCAATACCTGTGAAAACAGATGCATTGGCAAATAAACTCTTTCAATCAGTATCTACGGTTTTTACTTCCCCTGACGGCAAATCAAATTGAGGATCTCGAATCCTTTCGAGCTTGGAGGAGGTCTTCGCCCCCGGAGAAAACCTCTAGATTTAAATTGAAGCTTAAATTTTGAAGTGATGGCAGTAATGCAAAGAGAGAGAGTTGATTGTACGGTGACATTCCGCTCCAGGACTGGGCTGGAGAACTTCAGTGATGTCTAAGAAATATGCCGTTATACTGTTTTGCAATTGCCGCACTTTCTGACCAGGACATTAGTTTTTGTTGTTTTTTCCTGGGATCAATATCGACAGAAGGGAGCACAATAAGAGTGACTGAGTTTACTCACTGTTTGACGTAGAGCGTTTGTAAATGGAGGTGACGAGTATTTTGAAGTCTCCGTACATACTGCTTATGCTCTGTTGGTCGCACTATGGTCACACCTTGTCTCCCACCGTGCGGTAAGATCTTACTGGGGGCCGTCGTTCCGCATACAACCGTGCGACGCTACAAGCACACAAGTACACACATTCTAAGGCCTCTTTAGAATAGCTCTTTTTTTCCACCTTGTGTTCGTGCATGGTTTTTTCTTTTGTTTTTTCACTCCCACTTGAGACATTCAGATCATTGGAAATGGGCTCTTCGGAGTTTGTGCAGACTCCCTGCGCGTCTTTCATACAAAATTTTATACGAGCTCCTGTTTGTTTGAACGTGTGCATTTTGAACACACCACACAAACACACACACACACACACACACACACACACACACACACCACACGCACACACAGTTTTCATCATCCCAAACCCCCATTTTTGTGATAGTAATGTCGTTTTCTAACACACACACACACCCACACACACACACACACACACATACAAACACACACAGCACACACACGCAGCGTATCTATCTCTCTCTCCCTCTCTCTCACATACACACACTTATACACATACACGCACGTACATAAATACGGATGCAAGAACGCACGCACACACAGGCATGCATGCTCGTGCATGCACGCACTCATACGCGCGCACGCGCGCGCGTACACCACACACACACACACACACACACACACACACACACACACAATATATTTCATATATGTAAATATAATATATATATATATATATAATATATATATATATATATATATATATTATCTTTTATGACATGCAAATGCATGTGTTGGCTGTTGCTTTCTTTGTGTGTTATTTGCTAATTCGATGTTGAAGGATTAATGCATTATTGTTCGCCTTTTTTTTTTTTTTAATTTTTTTTTATTGCATATTTGGTAGATCCTCACTGATTTTTATATGTCCATAGCTTTGATCTTCATTGATTGGTAATTATGTAACATTTTGACCCATTTTCCTTATACAATAATTACATCTTAAGCTCTTGTGCACACCCATGCCAGTACCGGCATACACACGCACGTTCATATCAAACTTAACATGCAGTCAACTTCTTCCCACTCTTCCCACCCCTTCCCTTTTCCCCCATCCTTTCCTATCGTCTAATATCACTTTTAGTGAACAGACGTTAAACAGAATAACAACAACACACGTTTAAATCCCATTCCCATCATTTGTGAAAGAGTAAGCCTCCTGTGCCTCTTAGGCAGATGACACAGCAGCAACAAAACCAACAACAACAACAAAAACCACAATCGCCAACAGCAACAACAACCACAAGCGCACTGGTTCGTGTTCAGATGTCACCCCCTAGGACGGAAGGTGGCTACTTTAACCTAATCTGAACGGACGCTGAACGTGCACCAAGATACGCATTCTGACCATCAAAACTTGTGTGTCTATTGACCTTCCTGGTGACAGTATCATGACTTTTATTAGTACCTATCTTCTGTTTATACGTGAAACGTGCATGTTTATTGGGCTTCCTGGTGAGAATATTTTGACTTTTATATATCTATCTTCTGTTCAGCCGTAAATCTAGTATGTCTATTGGCCTTCCTGTTCAAAATATCATGATTTATTATCATTCTTCTGTTTAAGACGTAAAACTTGCGTGTTTATTGGCCTTCCTGGTGAAAATATTATGACTTTCATTATCATCTATCTACTGTTCAAACGCAAAATTTGCAGGTTTATTGGTCTTGGTGAAAATATTATGACTTTTGTTAGTATCTATCAGTTGTTTAGACGAAAGTTCTTTGATTCCAAAATTTGAGAAACAAGTAAAGAAACAAAACAAAGTTTAAAATTTTCTGTATGACGTTGGTGTAAACACACCCGTAATTTAGAAGGACAGTCCCATAAATAAAGTATTGGGCGTGTGTACACCCACCACTGTACAGAAGAGGATAAACATTAATTTGCTCTTTATAAGAAGTAATGGCGTGCACATACCCACATCATTCAAAAACGAATTATCACTATGTGTCCCATGTTACATGCATGGCCGTATGTACATCCACATCATTCAGAAATTTATTACCACTACGTGCTTTTTGTTACAATGCATGGATGTGTACACATCCACGTCATTCAGAAATGAATCATCACTATGTGTCCTATGTTGCAGTGCGTGGGCGTATGCACATCCACATCATTCAGAAATTAACTATCACCATGTGTCCTATGTTACAATACATGGGCGTGTGTACATCCACACCATTCAGAAATGAATTGCCACTATGAGTCCTATGTGACAATGCATGGGGTGTGCACACCAACATCATTAAGAAATGTATAATCACTATGTGTCCTGTATCACAAAGTATAGATGTAATGCACACCATAATAGTGAAGAACGTAGTGGGTTTTTTTAACTCTCATTTAAAAAACGGTTAATGATCACATACGCACAAAATGTCACCAATATTGACACCTCGGAGTTTCAGACTAAAGGTATGGTTAGAAAGAAAGAAAGACGAAAGAAAGAAAAGAAGCTTCCAGACGAGGTGGCAGTACTCACGGGTCAGAAAGGTGCTCCCTTCCTGAATGACGATGGCCCCAGCGGAGCAGTCCTCGTTGCCGGCCGTGTCCAGGAGAAGGACCTGCACCTGGACCTGTTTGGAAGTGCCCTGGTTCTGGATGGGCATGATGCAGGAGTAGGCTGCAGGGATGATGGAGCGGACGTTAGAGTACCTCAGGATGAAGTCTGTGCCGAACTTGAAGAGTCCCCCGGGCCCGCAGTGATTCTCTATGTAGACTGCGCCATAGGTTGGTCAAAGATACACATGTAGATTCAATACGTTGGGGTGTGGTTTGTTTTCGTTCGGTAGGTTTTATGTAATTCGGTGGTTGGGTTTTTATTTTTTGTATTGTTTAGTTTTTGCTTGTTTGGTTGTTGTTTTTTGTTGTTGTTGTTTGTGAGACAGACCTACGCGAATGACCATTTACACATACAAATGCGTATGCGCACACACTCACGCAAATACTGAATGAGAGAGAGAGAGAGGCGCAAACATTTCTTCATAAATACCATAGCCCCTTAGAAGGGTGTAAATGCATATCAAACCGCACAGTTCAACTCATTCACTAGGAAATGAAATTAGGCAGGGAACAGTAAACAATAAACAGTAAACAAGTGGGGTAACGTTTGCTCTCATAAGAAAACCTAACACAGAGTAACTTTTATTCAAGACTGGCACAGCCTTTTAAACTTGAATAAAGTCAGACAAATACATGCGCTTGTCCCCCCCCCCCCCCCCCCCCCCCCTCCCCCCGTTAGACTGTTCGTCTATGTATTTGTCTGACTTATTCAAGTTTAAAAGGCTGTGCCAGTCTTGAATAAAAGTTACTCTGTGTTAGGTTTTTCTTATGGGAGCAAACGTTACCCCACTTGTTTACTGTTATCATTCAACTAGCTGAACACATGATTTGTTGTCTTCACACAGCACTTGGCATTCTGAACGCTTTATACAAACACAAAGCAAACTGTTTGATGGTGCTTTCATTCCATAATGCCATTAACTTAATCACTTTGAAGAAACAAGCTTTTCTTAAATACTTAGTGGGATTAATTGCTGTTGAACAGCTTGCAGTTCGTGACAGAAAGAGAACAAAATGAACTTCGTGTTCATCATCTTCATGACAGAGTGGACATGTAGAATCACGATCAT
>CM031609.1:42447292-42464792 GCA_018398815.1 Conus ventricosus
AAGGCAAGTCATCACCACAAAGATTGGTAAATTTTCATTAAGATAAACAGCTAAATTCACGTTTAGCAACTAACACGGCAATATTTGATGTGTTCCTATTAAAACGTTTTGAAGGAAGATTGGTAAGAACCGTAGTTTACTCAATACATTGAAGTAAGCTGGTGTTAGTCTCTCACTCAAACTGACCATATTTGCCCGGCAAGACCATCATCAGTTTCCAGCATAGTAAAGTGACGAATTCCTACCAAACCAGCATAGCCTCATTTATTTTCACATACGTACGAACAAGTTTACAGGAAGGGCTAACCTTGCGAAGGTGCAGCTGGCATGAATACAAATCTCATTTGCATTACTAAGTTACTTTGAACTTTCATTCGTTGGGAATTTTCCTGTTGTTGTTGTTGTTGCTGTGTATCTCTCGCTTAGGCCTATATGTGTGCTAGGTGAATGGCTTACGCAATCAGTATTGGCTTTGAGTCACATGTCCTTAGTCATACCATCAGAGTAAAAGTTTAAATGTTTATTAGTTGCCTGAGAAGTCAGTTTAAAGGCGTCGCTACATGTGTCGTTTCAGCAGACTGTACACTTAGTGCGGAAGCGATTGAGATCCAAACAGTATTCCCCGTCTTGAATACTTCAAGGAGCTATTGAAACACCACTTTCAAAGTTAAACAAAACTAGGGCGAACAGACCATTCTGTGTGAAGCTTGGACACAAAATCAACAGAGACAACCAATTATTTATTTACAAATTTCGCATCACGTAAGCATAAACTTACTATTTACAAGCTCGTGAGGTAAGCAAATAGAAGTAAATTGAGCAGTTAGTACACTTTTGGCGCCTGTGCTGCAGATGAAATAAAAATTGTTTTTAAAAAAAAAAAGGAAAGAAAAAATAGAAAGAAAGAAAAACAGCATTGCTAGAGTTTTCCAACATTCACGCCTGTGTAAGTAAATATTCCCCCCATTTACGCAGTCTGGATCTGCCTTGGTTAGGGGAAAAAAAAGCACCTGCCTAGGATGTCTGTATGAGGAAAACCACCTGCCATGTAGATTGGTTCTATAGAGCAAAGGTATCATACGCAAGAAGAATGCAAGTAGAAGTCAAAGCATACAGAAAACACAACAACAAAAAATTGTTTTCATTTCAAAACCTTGCGTTAATGCTGTAAGATGCAATGCACTGATATGCAACGGGGAACAAACCAATGCATTTAAGTGCAATAACACAATGCACAGTTGTGCACAAGGACGGAGAGAAATACACTACAGCGCAAATCGACACAATCAACAATGAACAACTAAGCATCGCAAAGTTATATTGCACGATGTGTTGTAACACAGTACTCATCGGTGTAATACAGTTCGTTTTCTCTGCCACAATCCCCTGTCACAACAAAAATTTAAAAGGAAAAGGAAAGAAAGAACACTCGAAATTCAAGGATCATCTTTGCCAATTAGTGCTACAGAAAATCTTATGAACAAGAAGAGTTTAAGAGTGAGCCTGAGCCAAAAGAAAGCAGAAAATCGACTGAAATAATTTCTTTATATCAAAAGGAAATGAGGATGATTTTTTTTTTCCCAGACAGATGTATGAACAAGGTTCGTCCACATGATGCAGCATCTCAAAATCCAGTATAAAATCACACAAAATTGAAAAGCATCTTACCTAAGTAAACATGGAACATGGTGCCTTCATAGTTTAATAAGCCTGTTATAAGCTACTAACTAAAAAAACAAAACAAAAAAACTTTCAAATGTTTCACACACAAAAAGTTTTCAATGGGAGAACGTCTTGTTATGGATATTACTCTTGGCCGTTCATGTTTGGCAGTGTATAAAGACTTTTTTTTTCATTTTCTATTCATGACTTGTCCAAATGTCTTCATATTATCGATTAACGTATGCATATAAGCACGTGTACGTATTTGTATATGTACGTAGCATTATATGGCATTTGAAATTCAAATGAAGTTACGCTTTCGTTTGTGTGCGAAGACAAAGATTTTTTTGTTTTGTTTTGTATTTGAAAATGCATTTGAACGGCACAAAAACAATGCAATGCCATGCCACACAATACAATGTTGAGCCATACAATGTGACGCACGATAACATTGGAAATAATGTACATGTTATTTTTCTCCCACCTATTTGCACAGTAAATAGACAGACAGGCAGACAGACAGACAGATAGATAGATAGAAGTACGCGCGCGCGCGCACGGCGTGTGTGTGTGTGTGTGTGTGTGTGTGTGTGTGTGTGTGTGTGTGTGTGTGTGTGTGTGTGTGTGTGTGTGCATGTGCGCGCGTGCGTGTGTGTCTGTGTGTGTACAAAACGAAATACCAGGCGACCCATCATCAATTGTCAAGAAACGTCCATATAATTCAACATTCCATACTACAACACATAATAAACATCCACTGGGAAAAAAAAAACGTGTTCAATAGATGTTCATGACTGAAGTAATACAGGCTTTCTCTTGATCACGAACACACAAAATTATTGATGCAATCCATTCGTGTGCGTCTGGATGGCTGTATATGTATGTATGTATGTATGTATGTATGTAGTATGTATGTATGTATGTATGGGCTGCAGAGCCACCTCCGCGTACATCGATGAGCTGCAGAAACGCTAACGTCATCTTCGGATCCGAAGGACTACCATCATGCAGACATGCATGCGTGTGTATGTATGTATGTATACATGTATGAATCTATGTATGTATGTATCTATCTATCTATATATGTATGAATCTATGAATGTATGTATGTATCTATCTATATATGTATGAATCTATGAATGTATGTATGTATATATGTATATATGTACGTATGTATGTAGGTATGATTATTTGGCATTTAGAATTCTATTGACAGTATGCTTTCGTTTGTGCGTGGTGAAGAACAAAAAAGACATACACTCTAACACATTGTAATACCATACAGAGTTGTAATGTGCAATCTGTTATGACCCAACGTGTAACTAACACATTGTAATACCATACAGTGCTATAACGTGCAGTCCATTATGACTCAACGTGTAACTTACACATTGTTGTATCATACAGTGTTGTAACGTGCAGTCCATTATGACCCAACGTGTAACTAACACATTGTCATATCATACAGTGTTGTAACGTGCAGTCCATTATGACTCAACGTGTAACTAACACATTGTAATACCATACAGTGTTAGATCTATAACGTGCAGTCCATTATGACCCAACGTGTTACTATAACACATTGTCCTATCATACAGAGTTGTAACGTGCAGTCCGATATGACCCAACGTGTAACATTCAAAAAAAGAAAAAAGAAACACGATGCAATACGAAACGCATTAGGAGGCAATGTATTGTGATTTTCTGTGAAAAGTCACACGTTCCTCTTCAAGGCTCATGACTCAATAAAACGGCACATAGTAAACATGCGAATGGATGTTTCGGGTTGATGTTTATTACTAATGGTTTACAACAAACATTCAATGGCGCAAAGAAAAGGGAGAGGAGAGGAGGGAGAGGAACGAGGAAGTGAAGGAGCGGTTAGAATGCACTTATAGAAGCGTTCGTCAACAATCATGTCATAGTATTTGCAGGCTCGCTACATTAGTGATGCAAGACAGTTAAACATGTAAAACTTAAACAGTTTAAAACACCAAGACCACATTCTAAACCGCATTCAGTGCTGAAACGAAGAGGCTGATCTGAAACAAAGTATATCATCAACAATGCATAGGTCAGGTCAAATGAGAACCATGAGCATGACGATAATGTTACACACATTATAATGAAACCAACACGATTTAAAAACAAACCAATGCGGTCAAATGAAACACATACAATAAAATATATACACAGAAATGAAACAAATACTATGAAAAACTTAAAGCGTTGAAATGAAACGGTCAACATGGAAATCACAGAGCTCAAATTAAACGCCCCCCCCCCCCCCCCCCCCCCCCACCCAAAAGACGCAGTCTGACACTATCTTGCACCCGCAAGTTAACAAGACTTGTCCCTCTTTGGTCTAAGTCTCTGCTATGGTTAAAGGTCTACTTTAGAGGTTTTCGATAATTGGTCAGCTTATGCAGAAATATGAAATGTTGATAAATTGGTAAAATAAACATCCGTTTCCCGCTCCGATCACACGAAATCGATCCGCGAAAGTGGGCATTTTCACCTGTAATCAAGAAAACGGGAGGTAATCAACTAAATCTTGGCATGGCTTAACTGCTCTTTTTAACATGCGCGCTGGTGACCTACTCGTTTTTGATGTGAACCAGTATTTTAGGAAGAAGAAGAAGAAGATGTGACGTCACATGATGGACAGCGACGGCGACAGAAAGCGATTCTGATGGCTCTTGCGCATCTCGCTCGGTATTTAATTTATCATGTAAAAGCAGTGACTATGATTGCGACAGCCAATGTGACTCTGGGGATGTTTCTGCAAGGCCTGTACCTTATCAGTTTGAACGCAAAGTTTTTTTTACCACGTCAGTTCAGTTCCAGCTGGACGCCCGAACACAGCATTCCGAAGGCTTTACGGACTTTACCGAAGTCTCGAAGGAGACTACCGACTGACTTCTTGATGCGATCACGCGTGGACGGCGAGCGGAGATTCTCCTTCCTAAAGCCTTAACGTGTTCATTCAATTTAACAAGTGTGATCTGTCCATAGATAAGAACAGAATAAACGTGCGACTATCGTACTCATCTGTACGAGCTTACCACTCCGCCTTCAAAGTATACGCGCACAATGCAGACGAAGTTTTTGATCCACTCGAACGCGCTCGGCAATTGTCGGAATAGCTCGTTTCCGCGGTCCAGCTGGAACTGACGTGGTAGAAAGAACTTTAGCTGGCCCGGCATGGTTGCACGAACCGAATCCCCTCTTTCGAGTATCTGGATCAGATGGAAATGTGTGCAAAGAATATCCGTCTCCTGCTGAGCGGCTGCACTCGCCTACAGCACAATATCTGCCACCCCCTCGTGACTTTTTAGGCTGTAGGGGTTCGCAACTTGTGTTGATTTCACTTGGCGTTGGCTTATTGTGTAGGTCGCGGCTGACGGCCAGTCCATCAAGTGACGTCACGGTTTTCGGTCTATCGCGCGGGGTTTGAACAGGTGTGCAAAAGTCGTTTTTTATCTATTAAATTCTTTCGGCGATTTTATTTAAAAAATGAATACCATACCGTAGTTATATGACATGTAGACCTGTTTTTAACAAATTATCAAAAATCTCTAAAGTAGACCTTTAAACGCCGCAATTACAGGTCAAGAGCTTCGACTCCAGAATTCTCTTTCGTTATCGACTTGTTTTGTTTTAGTTTGTCGTATTCGTTGTATTTTCACATGTGTGCAAAATACGACGAAATCGTGCACATAAACAGGTCTGCAACAGTCACATGCACAGAATTTGGAAAACCACATTAAAGTACGTGTAATATTACCCGCTCACAATTCATTATTTCCGTTTCGGGGAAAAAAACAACCACAATTAAATAGATTTTTATCATAACATACTTTATCCAGAAGGATTAACACAAATGTGTTCTATAGAATTTCAAGACATGATTTTCATGCTTGTAAAACAAGTTCTTTTCATCAACATGTAGCTTTATACCACAAAGCTGCACAATACAATACATGAATAAAAATTTAGACAACTGAAATACACGTCAAGCATATAATAAACCATAGATATCAGATTCATCCTTTCGCACATACTCAGAATTGACGCACAGCAACTCCTTTCATCTTTCAGAGGTCCCATCCCCTCTTCTCCCAAAATCACCGGATGAATCATCCAGACTAGTCAGTAAACAAGTCAGTATTTGTATGTTGTTATTTTTTTCTTATTTACTCAGCCTAAATGATTACTGAGTCAGATTCATTTGCTCACGTGGTATTGCCAGTTCTCTTCCCTGCTTGCTTTATATCAACAACAAAAATGTTTTAAGTTAAGGCATGAAATTTAAAACCTGATTAGTCACAGACGCAATTTGCGGGCGACACAGAGTAGAACTATAATTATGTCTTGAAAGTTTATTACTGGGGAGATGGAAGGAGGGTAGGGCGGGGACAGATTCAAGGGATCAATAATTTAGGTTCCAGTGTCATTAACGTACAGTCAGTTGAATCAAAAATAACTGTTACACACATCTTGAATAAATGTTAGCAAACCGCCAAGAGAAACGTGGACAAACGAGTCACAAGACAAAACACGACGCGTTTCGACCTCTTAGGTCCTCTTCAGGCAAGACACAAACAAATAGGACAATGAAAATGAACGAGTTTGTTACTTATCTTTGATCTCTTCAGCGCAAGGTAGGCGTTGAATGCCTTTTAAAGAATTGTCTCATTCTGAACACCAGCCGAAAAAACTCGTTTGGTAGAGTAGACATAAATGTTTCTGGATTCAGCCAATAACTAGCTTTTACTGTTACCTAATGGTTGAAATGTTTTAAGAATAAAATATCTGGGCCTCTTGTACAAAACGTTTGTTAGAAAACGGAATTTGCGAATGAACGGATGCTTGACAACAGCTTTTTGTGTAAGAATTCAAAACCAAAGCACTTGAAACGTTGTTTTTTGTTGTTGTTTTTTTTTCAATTTGTATTTACTTATAAACAGTAAACTAAAACGCAGGTTTAAAGTTCAACTCCCGTACCCTTATGACCCCAAGGACAATGAACTGCTAGCGTTTCACGGTGTCAGGGCACGGTATTATGGAATGCGGAGCCCATTACTCCTTCCACTGCTTTTACTTTCCCTGACCGGAATCAGGTATTCATTTTCTGCTGGTGGACAGAGCGGCTTTTCAAATAAAGTGGTTCCAACTCACGACCATCAGCCCCACAAGCGAACGCTCTAAACCATTTTACCATGAACCTCTCTAACGGAAAATGCAGCCGGTGTTACTCATTTGAAAGTATACTTTAAGCCAATCGGTTTCTGACAATCATAACCGAACAAACAGTACGGAACTGATAATGCCAGATCTAGCGTTATATACCAGGAAATCAAATTATTCAAAATTGTAGTTACTTGCTTGATACTTTGTAAGAAAAAAAACTTTTACGAAGCCAAAGATGACTAAAATGAAGGGTAAAATATAACGCTCCTACTCTAAATGTTTGTACTCATGAAAAGTTCACGTAAGTGCATTACCATCACTGAAGTGTGCACCGTTTTCGTTCCCTTCCGGCTAATCTAATGCTGCCTCTCTTCCCTACGCCTTAAAGAATCTGATACGGTCGTCATGACTCTAAAAATCGGACAGTTATCCGGCAAAAATCCAAATACAGCCAAAAGTGACACAGGTGATGATGTTGATGCACAGAACTAGTTTCAAACACATCTTGTCCAGCCTGCGGGAGAGCAGCCGCCTCTCATAAGGCCTCAGATGTTGGGCCTTCATACACATGAGCCAGATTTGTCTGTTGGACAGTTTGGCGTTCCTTCCCCAGACACTACCCTCGCAATTGCCATTCTTTGCTCCGCTAACAGTCTCTGATGCATCTGAGCTCGGTTGTGATGGTTCACTGCTTTTTAATCCTTGTGAGAAACTAGGTGAAGCAGATGTAGTTGTATCATTCATTGAAGGCAGGACTACTCTGGGGCGACTGTTTGCGTGCGGAATTTCGCTCACTTCAAAAGTCGGCATGTTTTCAAATGAATTTGAGGGCTGGCATTGGCACACAGTGTAGGAGTCTTCATCCTTTTCATGGAGGTACGTTACGTAAGCTGCCGCGCTAATGGAGAAAACGCTCATAAGCATCTGCATGGCAACAAACAAGCTAAACAGGCACAGTGAGTCAGAGTTTGGGGGAAGTGAGTAATTAATGACAGATAAGAAGACCGCAAAGGACAGAAACACGGTGATGCTCACAGTCATCTTTTCTCCTGAATCCACAGGGAGCAGAAACACAAGACAGTTCATCAGAGACAGCAGTAGGATCGGGAAAATCATGTTTAATACATAAAATGCTACCTTTCGTTCCAGCACATACGTGAACCGGATAATCCAGTACTTCTCGAACTGCACGGCGAAGACAGCTTTCTTGCTGAGCAATCTCCACTATGGATGATCTTTAGGGCTATAGCCCGTCTCAAAGTCTGGATCCACTGAAGCTGCCTTCAAATTGTCAGTACTGGAAGACCATGCTGCGACTTCCACGGTGCACGTCTGGGTGTCAAAAGGGTAATACAAAATGTTGATGGGACAGAGCGTCTCAAACAATCCTCCAGGCCACCACATCACTTTTCCAGTGTGTTCAACAATCAGCTTTGACTTCTGATTTTCCAGTTGGTCCAGGTCACTCACTGTGTTTGGAATGACCAGGTCAGGACGCCACACCATGTCCGTCGTCAACAGTACTTCGTAGAACGGATACTGGTTCAGGTCCCAGCGCAGAAAGTGGTCATACCAGCTGACAGTCAGCCAGCCAAAGGACACCAGGGTCTGTTTCTTCATGTCCAGCTGGATAAAACTCCTCAAGTCCATTGATATTTCAGGTAAATATTAGCCGCTGGACGTGTCAGTGGGTCATAGTTTTTCATGAGTATCTGGCGGATGAGGTAACTTTCACTGCTATTATTTTCAACTTGACAGAAACTCATCATTTTTACAACTGTCAACAGTATGACACAAAATGGATGCACCTTCATTGTGATCTGTAATCTGTGAATTTTCGTAGAATGCTGTTTGTGTATATTCCGCCTAGGTGCATTTATCATTACATTCTGGTTTGATTATAACCCCTTACATTTTTCTGACCAAAGAAAACGCCTGGCCTTTCCGTTCAAAGTCAGTTTCTGTATTATTTGGTCAAACACTTACAGTGTTAACAAACCATCTTGCCATATTGTCTCTGAAATACCAATTCCTTTCCGTATTTCTGCTCAAAGTGACACAAAATTTCGGTTCTTAAGCTTTGCACATTCTTATTCAACCAAACTATGAAAGCATATGGGGGAAAAACAAACATTCAGCAGAGCATCCATTCAACTTCACGTAGAATGTGTTACGAATGGTTAACAAACAAAGCAAAACACAAAAAGAAAGGGGGGTTAAAATACGATACAAGCAGGATTTGTTCAACTTCAGGTCCCTCTTTTATGCATGTGAGACGCCCATTTTCAGTCCAATGATTTTAAAACATGTTGCCAGGAAGCAGACTGCCCTGCAATACAAAGGGCACAGGAAGAAATTCTTAACAAGGCTATGCTTTCTTTAGATAGGTCAAGAGACAGAATGACCTCGACACACATCTGTACTACTTGGATCTTGGGTGTATCACAAGAACACTAATGTTGCCGTAAAGCTGGGATTTGCCGTACAAGAAAGGGAGATATTGTCAATAGCGTCCTCAAATTAAAGCTTGCGAACACATGAACATGTAATTTTAACTCTCCAAGAAAAAAACAACGAAACAAACAAACAAAATTTCTGTGTCCACAAACACAGCTCACGAATCACTGCGATCAAGAAAATTTCATTATCTGCCACCTCGCAGTCCACCACTCTAGCATATAAAGTCCAGTGCCGTCCAATTCCACTCTGACCGATTGAATTCTGGTTCCTCTTGTTCCCTCAACACCAAACGCCATTTGTCAACCAGCCACGTGTGTCTGTGAGGGTGATCAATATCCATCCAAATATCATACCTCATCGTATTCCCATCCACAATGCTGAACCAATGTCTTCGCCGATTTCGGAGTCGCACACCTGGTGGCTTCATAGGGCACAGGTAATAGCGACGTGAAAGTATGGTGACTGCAGGCTGTAATTGACGCATGAGAACAAGAGTGAGGTTACCGAATCACCAAACGAACAGAACACACCATACATAGCAATGTGTCGTCACTTGTTTGTTCCCTTCCTTTGATAGTCCATTAGTCTCACTTTGCTCCAAAGGCGAGTGAGTTCATGCAGTTTTGTTCCTGGTGTCAAACCACAAAACCCACAACGTCCTGCTCTTCGCATTGGTCTGTGTTATTTCTATGCGGGGACTGTTACTTTTTGGTTCATAGAAAATGCTCTTTCATAAGATCTGCTTGCGTTTGACAGCCCGTCGCGTTTGATTTTGTAAAATAACTGAAACTGTTTAGCTCGTTAGTTTAGAATTTTCTGTGTTCATGATTTCCTCCCTTTGCCATCCTTTTTTTTTTTATACAGTTGCTTCCTGTAACAATAAGGATTCATACGTGAAAGATGATCGAAAGAATGTAATTAAAATGTATTCCAATAACAGTAATTGTATTCTTCTACTGGAACTATCAAACCACTTACCCTAGCAAGTCATAAACAAACACAAAGTTGTGAGTGTGAGTCAGTTATTTTTAACAAGTGGGGAAAATAGGAGGATTGAGCCCCCCCCCCCCACCCCCGAAACAAAAAATTGTTCAGAGGAAAAGTTCAAGTGGAAAAAAAAACATTAGGGGTAGGTAGACTCATAAAAAAGGAAACAAAGTAAGTCTGATAAATACAATCATTATGGACAAGTTTATATCTCGTTTTCTTAAATGGGTCGTGGCACTGTTCACAAAACAGAATCACATAATGACGAGATTTTTCTTTAAAAAGAGAAAAGAGAAAAAGATGAGCCTACAGGGATGAAACAGGAGACGGGGAAAAAAAAGAAAAAAGATAAAGGGCAGCGTGTATAAAAATAACAAAGTGGTTTGGCGTCCTTTGAATGACGATGAAAGTCCCACAGTAGTCCAGTTTTATTCAAGTTCCTAATACAGTCTGGAGTTGAAACGATATTGCTTATTCAGTTAGTGAAATGACGAGAAAAAAAGACGCTCACGCAGAGGTAAAAATGAAAATGTTGTTAATTATCAGTATTACAGATGGCAAGACACCTAATAAAGTGTGTGGCTGTTCTCCCAAATACAATACGATGTAGAAACGATCCTTGTAACATCACATGTGGGCGATGACGGCTTGAGTCAAGAAACGGTAATGACGTTCAGAAGACCCCCAAATGCGACACAACATGAAAATAATTCTTATACCACGCACAACATTACGTTGAAATAAAGCACAACTGTCGCGTTGTTAACAATTTAAATGCAGAGGAAATGTAAGTCTGTTGCAGGTATAAATGACATGCACAGTCGACTAATAACATTGATCGGAATCGGTCCGCTGTCTTCAGACTGCAAACCGCACTGTTTAGTTTCTACATTCAGCTATACGCTTTTATGTACAATCCAGTTGCAGCAACCAACATACATGTTTTATTCTTTCCGGGCAGCGTTAACATTAACAAAGTATTCTTGGTTACGCCCACTTTTAACTTAAATCTTATCACATTGTTAGCTGTAATTTTCCTAATCGTGTGGGATTCATACTTCCCGGAGAATACCACGATTTTTAAAAATAACTTTTGTATGAATAATTGAAGCGTTTACAGTGCGTGCGTAGAACAAAACTCATTTGCCAGAGTTTCCCCGAAGATGGAGTATGGCTGCCTTAATGGCGGGATAAAAAAGGGTCATACACACAAAACTCCACTGCCTGGCTATACAGGGAGTGTCCGCAGGAGTATCAGCCTGCGTACGCAGAAAGAAAAAAAAATTGCCAGAGTGAAGAAAGGCCATTACATTTAACAGTCTGTCCTAATCGAGGGGCTTTTCTGCTTCCTTCTCTTTGACACAATTGAGAACTCCGGCAATACCTCACAGAGTAATTCTACCGACAGGGATAAATATGCATGTCGACTCTAGCGAAGTCTTATGATTTGTTTATTTTTCCTCCCGATTTCACGGCAAGTTCTATTCATTAACATACGTTAATGTTCACAAAGCCATACAAAACGTTTCTTGCATTGTCTCAGCGTCTAGTATGTCTGTTATGTATTTTCTGTTTCCTGACTCTTACCCGCTTGTTTGGTTTATAAGCAGTTTTCCTTCTAGCGTTTGAAAAATCTGACATTCTAACTTCCTTCAATACTTGCTCATATTGCTGAATACATACATAAATACATACATACACATACGTACATATATACATACATATATACATAAATACATACATACATACATAAATACATACAAACATACATAAACAATCAGTTCTAAAGACCACAACAAGCAAGACAAAAGTTTTCCCAAATTTTAGACATTCGTCTTCCTCAGTGGAATGTCAGCTGACTGGAAAGTTGCACATCATTCGTGAATGAAATGCCATTAAAGCTTGCCAGTTTGAAACAATAAAGCTGATCATATTTTCATGTGCATATATATAATTCGCTACAGCCCACCCATAAATGCGCAGACAACCAAAATGCGCATCAAGCATATAGTACCATAAATATCAGTAGCGTTATTCACGCATCACCTCCAAATTCACACTTTTTTTCCCTAACTAACAGACATCCCTTTTCCCCCATCCTCCAAAACGGAATGAATCATTCAAAAGCATGAATAATTACGTATTTGTATGTCATTGTGGTTGCAGCTGTTGTTGCTGCTGTTTTAATGTTTATTGATTTCAAGTGATCAATGAAAAAGATTCCTGTAACTCAAGTCGTATCACCAGCTCTCTTACCTAATTTTCAATTCAGACAATCCCTTTCTTATCAACAACAACAACAACTCCTACTACTACATCGATGACGACGACGACAATAACAACAAATCACAAAAACAAAAAAATGCTCAGAGTTAAGTCGTTGAAATTCCAAACAGTTAGTAACACATCAGTTTTCTATTGAAGCAGCTTGAATATATACTTCATATCAGAGGCTCATCATCGAGAGGCAGATTAAAATGGCAATAAATCAAGTTCCAATATCAATGACACATGACGAATTGGTCCAAAATTACCGTCCCAAAGATTCTTAAAAAGGAAATCAATATTGCTTAGTTGACTTCAACAGCAGAAACATGAAAGATGGGACCTTGAGTTAATTACGCCAAATACATAGAGGGCCCAGATCCAGAATTGATTGGAACCCATATTTCTTAGTTCAAACGTTCATACAAAAGATACTGGGCTGATTTACAAAGTTCATACCACTCATTCACTCAAGTGACTGAACATGCAGTCAAACAAAATCCAATGATATTTTCTTGTATCATCACACTCGCATAACATGGGAAAAAAACCGAAGATAATACAACCTACAGAGTGAGTTAGTGAACATAGAAAACGTCCGAAAATGGTTGCAAACAATTGCGCACAAGGTACCCTCTGCACTCATGAAAATACCCTTCATCGTTAGATCGAGCCTGCGTCTAGCACCGACACCAAACCAAAATGGTTTCTGACTTTCTTCATTGCTGCACATTCTTCCTTTTTTCTTTCTTTCTTTTTTTTCTTTTTTTTTTTTCTTTTTTTTTCTTTTCTTTTCGTTTTTGCCACAGCAAGATTTACTACTACTTGTCATTGGATCAAGGTTCTTGTCTACAAATGAATGACTTTACGGTCTGGAGATACATAACTTATCGTGCTGGAGGGGGGAGGGAGTAGGGGGGGGGATAGGGTGAGACAGCGGGATGGGCGGGAGGAGAGTGGAGGTGCATCGAGGAGAAAGAATCTCAAATGGGCAAAAGATTAATAGATAAACCATACATCAAGCGAATTACTTCCATTGGTAGAGCAAATGTAAAGGTTCCTTGATTCAGCCAATCACTGGCTTTTTTTTTCAACTACAGATTTTAAATGATGCAAGGAAAAACTCACCAGGTTTCTTGTGCCGTTAGCTGAATGGATATTTAAGAACAGTGTTTTGTTTAAGAAATCAAAACCAAATTACTTAATATTTTTCTTTGCAAAAGTAGTATTTACACTGGACCAGCAGAGAAAAATACACTAGATTTCACTACTTTAAAGGTGCGTTTGAAATCAATTATTTTCTGAAAAAGTCATATCAAACGAATCGCTGTTAATTAATTATGAAATCTTATGAAACGGAAAAACAATAATAAGAATAGTATTCGAAAGCACTGGCGACATGAAGACATCAAATACCTCAAACTGTGGGTGACCACTTCACACTTTGAAACACATTACACAGAACTAAACATGGCGAAAAGGAATAGAATAGGGAACTAAAACAATCCAATCACGGTCCTTTAAAGTGTTTTGACACACGGAAAGTTCATCCAAACACATTACAATCACTGAAGTCTACCAAATTCTTCATGCTAGTCGGTGTCACGGTGTTTCTACGCCACATATAAATTTTGCGACATTTTGTCCAGGATGTCAGAAAGAACCCAACAGTCATTTGGCAAAACTCCAAATGCAGAAAAAGATGATGCAGGTGATGATGTTGAAGCACAGAACCAATATCAAACACATCTTGTCCAGCCTTCGTGACAGCAACCGTCTTTCGTGTGGCCTCAGATGATGGGGTTTCATGCACATGAGCCGGACATGTCTGAGGGACAGACTGCCGTTCATCCCTGTCACGACCCGCACTATCTTCATTTTCTGTCCTGCCTTCATTTCCTGTTGATTCGGAGCTCAGTTGTAACGATTCGCTGTTTTCAAATTCTTGCAGGAAACTGGGTGAAATAGGCGCACTTGAATCATTCACTGAATCCACGACTGGTTTGGGCGTCTGTTTGCATATGAAATAGCGTTCACTCCAAAGGACGTCGTCATATTTTCGGATGAAGTTTGAGGCTGGCAATGACACACAGTGCAGGAGTCTTCATTCTTTTCGTAGAGGAACATTATGTAAGCTGCCATGATTATGGAACAAACGCTGATGAGCATCTGCACAGCGACATACAAGCTAAACAGGCACAGTGAGTCAGAGTTTGGGGGAAGTGAGTTATTAATGACAGACAAAAAGACAGCGTAGGACAGGAACACGGTGATGCTCACAGTCATCTTTTCTCCGGAATCCGCCGGCAGCAAGAACACCAGACAGTTCATCAGAGACAGTAGTACGATTGGTAAAATCATGTTAAAGACATAGAATACCACTCTTCGTTCCAGCACATAACTGAACAGGATACGCCATTGATTGCTAGACAAAAAGCTGTGGACAGCTTTCTGGCTAACCAGTCTCCACTCTGGATGATCTTCGGTGCCATCATTGGTCTGAAAGGCTGGAGAATCCACAGTTGCTTTCAGAATGTCATTACTGGAAGACCATGCTGAGACTTCCACGGTGCACGTCTGCGTGTCAAAAGGGTAATACAAAATGTTGATGGAACAGAACGTCTCAAACAGTCCTCCAGGGTACCACTCTACCTTTCCAGTGTATTCAACGACCACCTTTATCTTCTGATCTTCCAGTTGATCCAGGTCACTGACTGTGTTAAAAATGACCAGGTCAGGACGCCACACCATGTCCGTCGTCAGCAGCACTCCGTAGAAAGGATACTGGTTCAGGTCCCAGCGCAGAAACTGGTCATACCAGCTGACAGTCAGCCAGCCAAAGGACACCAGGGTCTGTTTCTTCATGTCCAGCGGGATAAAACTCTTCAAACCCATTGATATATTCAGGTTAATGGATTCGGACGAATTAGCCACTGGACGTGTCAGGGGGTCATAGTTTTTCATGAGTACCTGGCGGATGAGGTAACTTTCACTGAAATTTAGTTTCAGCTTGAACACAGAAACTCGCCAATTTCACAACTGTCAGTAATAGATACAAATGGATGCACCTTCATCGTCATTTGCAGCCTGTTGTGTTTGGTTTTGGGTAGATTTTTTTCTGTTGAAATTAAGATCTGAATCGATTCACTGTGGTTCGATACAGTCAGTTACATAATTTGTGACCAAAAACTGTACAATCTTTCAGCTTAGTGTCAGTGGTCTATGTTATATGCTCAAGCAACTGACAAGAATGAAAAAACCTTGTGGGGGTTTTTTGTTATGCCAGTTCGTTTTTGTGTTCCTGCTTAAGGTGACACAAAATGTGGTTTTTGATTTTGTGAACAAACTTGTTTAAATAAACAGAACAATTCAATACATATTTGGCTATTTTGTTTCATGTACTCTCGCGATATGATAAATACGAGGAACGATTCTACACACAGCAACTCATAATGATAAAGAATCAAGAGTTAAAATAAAAAATAAAAAACACACACACATATTTACACATTTTACAATTATATTTCTTAAGTTCAATGATTCAAGTCAGGCACTCATTTCTTTTTCCAATAAATTTTAATGTTTTCCTAGGCGTACATTGTCCGCTGAAATGTCACAATCCCCCAGCAATTCAGGACAAGATTATGCCTTAAAATTAGGTTTGTCAAGAGGTGGAATGGCCCCAAGGCAAATCTGCACCATCTAGCTCATGGGTATAGTTAATTTTTACCACACCAAAAACTGTTGTCACATTGTGATTCGCTTATAGAGAAGGAGATGGTGTCAACAACTTGACGCGAACAAGTCACGAATATGTCGCTTACTATTCTCCTTGGGGAAAAACATGAAATATCTGTTCCCACAAAAAGAGCGCAAGAATTGTCAGTGAAAAAGGACTTTGAGATCTGCTATCTCGTAGTCCAGTGCTCGTGCATATAATCTGCAGCAGCTTATAAACTACACGAACACGTCCAATCAGTTCAAATTGACAATGAAGCAAGCTTAGTCCGGTCCACCCCACATTGATCAAGTGTGCTCTGTTTGCTCCTGTCCATTGATCGAGGCTGAGCGCCAAAAGCCATTTGCCAATAAGTCACGTGTGCAGCATGGAAATTCTATCCGCGAGGGGACCGCATCGATCCATCACCCAGTTCTTCCACCCGAATGCTGAAAGTTTTAACAGGATATTTATTCAGATTACCGGAGGGTACCGTATCGATCCATTACCCAGTTATTCCACCCAAATGCTAAAAGTTTTAAACAGGATATCTATTCGGATTAAATGAAGTATGGTTTCACGAAGACCAAAGGCTTTGAAAGTTCATTCCATTTCATTTCTGAAGTTAAACCAGAAAACCTACAACATTGTGCACGTTGATTTTTCCTTATCTTGATTGAACAATTTCGTTTTTGAAAATAAAACGAGGCAGGGAACAGTAAGCAATAAACAGTAAACACGTAGGGTAACTTTTGCTCCCATAAGAAAACCTAACACAGAGTAACTTTTATTCAAGACTGGCATCGCCTTTTAATTTCGTTTTTGTTTGACAGCAGAACCTTCTTCCAAGGTGTATGCCCATGTTTGACAGCCATGGCGTTAGATTTTATCAAAATACTCAAACATTTAGCGCATTAGTTTAGAGTTGCTGCTTTCAGGATTTCCTTTCTTTACCATTTTTTTTTCTTCAAAAGTTGCTTAATTTGAAAATTTGATTCGTACATGAAAGATAATCAGAAAGCTACATTTTGAGTGTGATCCAGAGTAAAACAAATAAACAAAAAACTGTATTCTCTTAAATTCCTAATGTATGAATTACCATAGATTAACTCAAACAATTCATCAATGAAATCAAAGTAGGTATTGTGTGTACATCACGGTGGACAAAATTCTTTGGTCTGCGATTTTATTAGGTTGAGTAATTCAACTGTTTAC
>CM031609.1:42469792-42482292 GCA_018398815.1 Conus ventricosus
GGACTTCATACACATGAGCCAGACTTTCTGATAGAGAGGTTGGCGTTCCATCTGCTGCTACGTTCCTCACTATTCTCTTTCTTTGTTCTGCTGGCAGCCTCTGTTGGTTCCGACCTCGGCCGTGACGATTCATTGTATTCAAATCTTTGCCGGAAAGCTGGTGAATTAGATACAGCTGAACCATTCGCTGAATCCAGGACTGGTTGTGGACGTCTGTTTGTGTATGAATAACGCCCTCTCCAAAAGACGTTATACTTGTAGATAAATCAGAAGGCTGACAGTGACATACAGTGTAAGAGTCTTCATCCTTTCCGTGCAGAAACATTACATATGCTGCCGTGCTAATGGAGCAAACGCTCATGAGCAACTGCACAGCAAACAAACAAGCTAAACAGGCACAGTGAGTCAGAGTTTGGGGGAAGTGAGTTATTTATGAGAGACAAAAAGACAGCAAAGGACAGAAACACGGTGATGCTCACAGTCATCTTTTCTCCGGAATCCGCCGGCAGCAAGAACACCAGACAGTTCATCAGAGACAGTAGTACGATTGGTAAAATTATGTTGAATATATAGAATACCACTTTTCGTTCTAGCACAAAAGTGAATTGGATCTGCCAGTAATTGCTGAGGCAACAGGCTGTAAACAGTTTTCTTGCTAATCAGTTTCCATTCTGGATGATGTTCGGTGCCATCACCTGTGTCAAAGGCTGATCACCTACGGCTGCTTTCAGAATGTCATTGGTGGAAGACCATGCTACAACATCAACGTTGCACGTCTGCGTGTCTAAAGGGTAATACAAAATGTTGATGGAACAGAACGTCTCAAACAGTCCCTCCAGTGTACCACGCTACCTTTCCAGTGTATTCAACGACCACCTTTATCTTCTGATCTTCCAGCTGGTCCTGATCATTGACTGTATTGAAAATGACCAGGTCAGGACGCCACACCATGTCCGTCCGTCAGCAGCACGCTGTAGAAAGGATACTGGTTCAGGTCCCAGCGCAGAAAACTGGTCATACCAGCTGACAGTCAGCCAGCCAAAGGACACCAGGGTCTGTTTCTTCATGTCCAGCTGGATAAAACTCTTCAAAACCCATTGATATATTTCAGGTTAATGATTCGGACGAATTAGCCACTGGACGTGTCAGTGGTCATAGTTTTTCATGAGTACCTGGCGGATGAGGTAACTTTCACTGCTGTTACTTTCAGCTTGACAATAACAGAAACTCGCCAGTTTCACAACGGCAACAATTTGAGACAGAATGGAAGCACCTTCATTGTGATTAGAAGCTTGTTTCGTTTTGCTTGTAGAATTATGTTTTGTATTTTCCGCATAAATGAATAAATATCATGGTTTCATTACAATTAATCACATTATCTGGTGAACAGAGGAAATGTAAAAAAAATGTCAGTTTGAAGTATGGCGTTTATATTATATGTTCGAACATTGACAATAAGAGGAAATTTTGTTGTCATTTTGTCTTCAAAACGCCGATTCGTTTCGATATTTCTTCTTAATGTAACACTATAAAGTTCGTTTGTGTAGTCTTGAGGACCCATATTTAAATAGATTCGCAAACAAGCCAATCTTTAAAAAAAAAAAAACAAGGAAAACAAAGAGGTAAAGGATAAATCACGAGAAGTACCTGTTCAGCTTCATGTATTCTCGCACTGTGATCAACATGAGTAACTGTTCTCAACACAACACTTTCGAGTTCATGTAACATTGAGAGTGAAAAAAAAAGTATGAAAAATCCCAACACTTTAACATCAGATTTTGTTCCAATTCAAGTCCCTCATTTAGTCATGTCAGGCGCCCAATTCTCACTAGTAGTTTCTAAACATTTTCTTTTGACGCATGCTGTCCTTCAGAAATTCACAATAAGATTTGTCAAACAAGACTACGTAGTTAGATTACTTCTGCCAAGAAGCGAAATAAACTCCACACAATCTGTACTTCCACGTCCTTGGGGGTGTGCTGGTTTGTTCGTGTCACAAGGTTTAAACTGTTGTAAAATTGTGCGTCGCCGTAAGAGAGAGGAAGATGGCATCAATAGCATTCTCCAATTGATGGTCATGGATGACAGGTTAAAGAAGCTCCCACCTCTCTTGAAAAAGCACAGAAAACGGTTGTATCCGTGGAAAGAGTTTCACGAATCACTGTTGTTTAATAATGATAAAAAAAAGGCCCTCTGCCCTCTGGAAGTCGAACGCTGTAGCAGATGAAATAAAACAGTCTGTGAAATAAACCAGGAGTGTTACTCTAGTAGCTAGGAAACAGCCATCACACAAGCAACTAATTGATCTCATTTAGGGTCTGATCACTTCAAAAGGACAATGGTACAAGTTTGCTCGTCCCATTCCACGCTGATCGATGGTGCTGTCCATTGTTCGAAGCTGAGCGCCCAAAGCCACTCGTTAACCAGCGACGTGTGGTAGGCCATGAAAATTTCTGTCTGTGAGGGAATCACATCGATCTATTCCTCACCCAGCTATTTCACCCACATGCTAAAAATTCTAACAGGATTTCTTTTAAAATTAGATTAAGGCTTCACTCGGAGCAAAGGCAAATGATATCGACTGCATAATAATTAATGGACAATTTACATCATCTTCTTCTTGTTGTGTGTTTTAATTTTGATTATGGAACAGTCTCTTTTTGTATAGTAGCAGATCGCTCTTCCGTGAAGAGTGCTCGTAGTTGACAACCCGTGGGCTTGAGTGTGTCAAACCACTCAGACTGCTTGATTGATCAGTATAGGGTTTATGCTGTCAGGGTTTCCTTCCTTCACCATCTTTCTTCCTTTTTCCATGTTTGTTTTCTGTAACAGAATGATTGATACGAGAAAGGCGATCAGTAGGCTTCTGTTTTTAATTCCATTCTAAACAGTCAAGAAAACTATGTTCTCGAGAGTTTCCTGATATGAGAATTATTATATCCTCTACCTAGATAATTCATAAATAAACAAAACGTGACCCAGTATGTACAATCATTACAGACAAAATATCTCTGGTTTCCGTGTTTTTTTTTTTCCATCTCAGTAATTTCACCGTTTATAAAACCACAACTGGAAGTAGTTTGGCGTCTTCTGAGTGACAATGTAGACCCTACAGTATTTGAGTTGTTATTCAAGTTCTCAAAAGACATTTCAAATTAGCAAACACACACACACACACACACACACACACACACACACACACACACACACACACACACATATTACATTTTCAGATGCAGCAATCACAAAAAGAAGTTACTTATGCGACGACATAACATCTGATTACGTTAACTGCTGTGCTCCCAAATACAACACAATGTTGAAATGATCGTTGTACCATTACATACGAGTAATGAAGGCTTGAAGTAAAACAATAGTAGCATGCGGAGAATTCCCAAATATGACACATGTACAAATGATTTTTTAATACCACACAGATCGGAGTTGAAGTAAAGCACAGCTGTCTTGTTCACATTTCAGAGATCGAGGAAACATAGTGGTTGCATGCAATAAACAAAATGTGCAATCAGCAATGATGATAACGGTCGGAATTGGTCGGTTGTTCTCAGATTACAAGCCACCCAGTAGTGTTTCTACTCTTAAACCATCTGAGTTTGTTTTTTTTTTTGTAATGTATTCGGGTTGCAAACATGTGACATAATTATATGTTTTCATTCCCTTGGGGTTGAGTACACTTTGACAGAGCCTGCATAATATTTTTTTAAAGGGGTAAGTTGACACCGTATGTGGGTAACATTATACATCAGGAACTTTCATTTTCCTTATGGTACACGAGTCACACTGTCCGTAGCGTACCATGATTTTCATCATTTTGTATTAATCTTTTAAGCCTTTGCAGTGTGTGTGTGTGTGTGTGGTGCGTGTGTGTGTGTGTGGTGTGTGTGTGGTGTGTGTGTGTGTTGTGTGTGTGTGTGTGTGTGTGTGTGTGTGTGTGTGCGTGTGTGTGTGTGTGTGTGTGTGTGTGTGTGTGTGTGTGTACGAACGAACAAAAATCAAACAAACAAACCCACTAACCTTTTAGCAGAACGAGGAGCAGCCAGTATATTTCCCAGTCTGTCCTAACTGTGGGCTTCTGTTGCTTCCGGCTTCCTAGCTGTCACCGGTGGGCTCTGCAGTCATGTTTTATGGGTCGGTACACCCATGGGGGGCGCCTTCCATGGAGCCTCTGTTGTGTCGCGTCTGGTGATCACACGATAGCATCAGCCAGGGAGCAGTTACATCCCTTGACGTCTTAATGGAGCGCCTGTGCATGCCTGCACCCTATGTGAACACAGCGCAGGTTGCCAAAGGCGGTGCAGGATTGCTCCTGGCTGACTGGTTAGGCTGTTGAGGACTCTTCTTCTCTGGGTACCACTGGCACCTTCCGGTGTATCTGTTTCTTTCTGTAATTGAGAACTCCAGCGCTATCTCACATGTCTTCGTGAAGTGTCGGGCTGTGTTGTGTGTTTAATATTGTTTGTCCGTTTGTTTAACAGTATTTATTCATGATTGCATCCTATGCACTAAATACAAAAACTTCGATATACAAACGAAACATTCGTTTTTGTGACAAGACATCGGGATGGGATGTACATCGACTAGTAGCATGATATTTATGGAATGTTTCTTATCATAACTGTGATGTACGAACTAAGATTCACTCACATAGCATTCGGAATGCTGCTATCAATGTCAAATATTACTCGTGAACAGTTTTAATGCGTTTCATTTTTCCAAAAAATTAAAAATGTCAATATATAGATTTTATTAAAGAATACCAAAAGCAGAGGGATTATCACATGTAGGAGTTTCTTTTTTTATAATTTTTTTTATTACTCCTACGTTGCAGCTGCTGTTTTTGTTGTTGTTGTTGTTGTTGTTGTTGTTTCTATTTGTTTGTTTGTTTTCATTCTTTGGCAGCTTCTTCTCATCAAAGTACATTTTCATATCAAGAGCTTCGCATCTCTTGAAGTTTTCAAGTTCGTTTACATCTTTTCTGTATTTCTAGCTGAAAACTGTTTGTTTTGTTACTGTCGATTCTCAGTCCCCTTGCATTCGAAAAATATGACATTTTAACATCTTATTTCCATGCTCGTTCAACTCTCTGAATAAAAAACATAACTGGATAAAGTACAAACAAACAAGCAACCTCTAATCTGACGTACATACATGTCGAGGCAACAAAGTGCATATTAAGCAGATATACAAAAAACAACAACAACAACAACAACAACAACAAAACCTATAAAAATCAGATACATCACTTTTGCAATTGCTCTAGATTCGCACAGAAAAAACTCTTCTCTTTCAACTTTCAGCTGTCCTAAATTACTTCATTGTAAAATCAATGATGAAATCATCAAAATAATGTAAAAAGAAGACAGTAAGAACTCGGTTGTGTGTGTGTGTGTGTGTGTGTGTGTGTGTTGTGTGTGTGTGTGTGTGTGTGTGGTGTGTGTGTGTTTCATTTCAGGTGACAGTAAGCAAGATTCCTTCGCTAACGTCATATCACTTTATTTCCATTGCTTTTATTCAGGATGCCTTTTCAATAAATTGTGGGGAAAAGTCACCAAAATCAAATGGCTAAGTTAGGTCATGAAACTTTCCAAACTGATCAGTCCCAGAGCATTTCGAGATTGAACTGGCAACAAACTAGATTTCAACATCAATCGCGTACCACTAGCAGGCAAAAAACATTCATGGAAAGGAAATCTCTATTGGTTAATCGATCTCGACTGTGGAAAACACCAGACATAGGACCTTGAGCTCAATGCGCTATAAGCCTATCAGGGCACAGTTCCCTTGCTAAAAGAAATTCAAATGTAATTCCCAGTTTAAATGAAGATAATAATCGTAAAGAATAGAGCTACTAATCGATTCTTCCAGTTCATGATTATTTTCATATCAACACTGGACTCGAATAGCCATTTCTGGCTTCTGAAAACTTTTTAGCAGATTGGTTTCATATTCGTTTATAAATAATGATCTCGGGAATAAAGTCACGACTGTTGACACAACAAGGGGTGTCTGACATAGCTATTCGGGATCACAAAGATGACCCGTGTCGTAGAAATATTTCGGAACCAGGATAAATCTGAACTGGTTCCCAAAAATCCTAGGATATTTCGGAACCATTCCCATTTATCCTGCACCTGGCGGCAGAATATTTGGGAACCTCCAGGTATATTCGGAACCACCGTCATCCCTGTGTGATACGCAGTATCTCACACTTCACAATCAAAGGAAACAGACAAATGAATAAAATTAAACATTTTTATTGGCAACTTTCAAACCCACAATCATTCCATTATTGAAATGCTACATGAAAACATAGAACCAGAGAACAAAATGACACATCCTTGGCAGCTTTATATGTGTACATTTGGCACACAGGCTTCAACAAAAAACTTGGCAATGTAACTTTCCAGTACACACTTCAAAATTTCAAAAGCATCAAAATAAAAAGTTTTTAAAAAAAGAAAGAGAAAAGAAATCAAAGCACTTCCCTTGTATTCTTCATAAACGTTTTTTTTACTTCCAGACATAATTAAAATGCAAAACTATGCAAACTTATTTTAGGTAGAATTATACCAGTGGCGAGCTTCTTGAGTTTGTGCAAAATAAACAAGTAAAAACAAGTAAAAAAGTAAAGTAAACTCGTTCATCTAAATCCAACCACTGGTGCATAGTGACACCTGGTGCTGTTGTCCAGATAAAGTGCGCGCGGTGTAGGCTGGTCCTTGGTGAACTTGTATGGTTTGCACTGGTCCACTCGTTTCTTCGACTCCTCTGCAGCGGCCTTCTGTGCGGCTGTTTGTTCCTCCACCATTGCAGGAGACACATAGGGGAATCTACCCCAGGAGAGTTTGTCCTGGTCGGGTGAAGTGCCTTGCCCAAATGTGTAGGTGTAAATATTCATCTGCAGAATCTGGGCAGCCGTGAATATTTCAACTTCTGTGCCCCACACTGATGACTGTGGCATATTGGTGCGTAGGATGTACTTCCAGACGGGCTCCGCCCAATGAATTGCTGGATCACTGAACCTGGACCTGCCTTGGCAATCGCTTCTGTAATGACAACTCTGACCATCAGGTGGTCCTCTTTGTCACCAGATATCAGGTAGGCCAACGCACGGAAGAGGCAGTTCCCATCCCCTTGCACCTTCCTGGTGACCAGGGTTTCAGTAATCTTGTGCCCATTCACCATCCAGCAGTACTTGACCTTTTGGGCGCTCAGGCCTCCCATTCTTTCGCAGAGGACTCTCCTCTCAGTAATGGTCGTGCAGGGGTTCAAGGAGTACTCAGTAGACTCTGTGCAGCCAATCACAATGCTGTGCGCTCTGAGGTTTGAGAAGCAGTCGCTGACTCTTGTGATGAGGGGGTTGCTGAGTCTGGTGCTGATTCTTGAGAAGAGGCGAAGACTGAAACAGGTCTCTTTTGGGTTGACGTGATTTGTAGTTGGCTGGTGCGTCTGTAAGGTCCAGATGGGGCAACTCTTCTTGTGGTTGTGGTACAATTTCAGGTTGCTTGCATTCACCTGTTGGGCCAGTACCTTACCCCCTTCAGTCATCAGCGTGTATCTAGATTTCTTGGCATCCACAGACACAATTGTGTAGGGCCCCATGAACTGGTAGTCCATTTTGCCACCCTTCCTGCCGGTGTGCATCATGTTCCGCTTCATAACCTTGGTACCCACTTCAAGGGGCTTACCTGCCTGGTGTCTTCTATCAAAATAGTCCTTCTGGACGCTCTGCTCCTTGGCAATGTTCTGGAACACAGTTTTGAACATATCTTCACGGATGGCCTTTGCTGACTCGAAAACCTCCTCTTGGCTGACTTCCTGTTGTTCAGATTCAAGTTGCTTCTCCAGGTTGCGCGCCTCCTCTTCTGAGATGTCATCCCCCTCAGGTTTGTTGTGCAGTAAATCAACTGGCAGGGTCATCTTGCGTCCAAACATTATCTCAAAGGGAGATCTGCCTTTGCCCGCCTTCTGGACGCTCTGAAGGAGTAGGCTAAGGCGTCAAGAAGTTTATACCAGTCACTGGGTTGGTCTTGGACTGATTTCCTCAGAGCTGTAAGGGTGCTGGCATTCTGGCGTTCACAAAGTCCATTGGCCTGTGGATGGTATGCCCCTGTGATACGGTGGTGCAGGCCAGTAAGGCCATACAGACGGTCAGACACTGCATTGCAGAATTCTCTGCCCTGATCTGTGATGTGTATTTTGGCGGGGCCATACCTGCACATTAATGAGAAGAGGCAGTTTCCAACAGATTTAGCAGTTTTGTCCTTCAGGGCGAACAGTTCTACCCACTTGGAGAAGTAATCAATGGCAGTGAACACATACAGATGGCCTTCTGGACTTTCAGGGAAGGGGCCCATGAGATCGATGCCAATTTGCTGCCACACTCCTTGAGGAACAGGATGGGTTGCAGAGTCTGCTTTCCCTTCTACAAATTGCTCACCTTGTTGCGCTGACACTCTGTACAGGATTTGATGTACTTCTTGACGTCTTGTGTGATACGAGGCCAAAAGTATCTGGTGGAGAGGTGATTTGCCACAGTGTTTCCAACCAAGGTGGTCACCAAGCGCTTTTGATTCTTTGGATGTGCCAATTCCACTGTGGGTGCACTGGATGATGGTCAGCTGCTCCTTCTGGTCGGCCACTACCTCCAGATCCTTCCCACTCTTCTTGAACATCAACTTGTTTCCATTCAGGAAATACTTGTGGCGTGCTTGGAAAATTAATTTGTTCTTGGCCTTCCGGTCGCTGAAGGTGGGGAGGGTACCATCAAGTAGGAATTTCCTTGTTTGCTTCATCCTGCGTGCCCATTCATCAGAAGGGATGGGGGCCCTGATGGTGCCATTCCATCGTTTTCTACCATCAGAGCACTTCTGTGTCTGGGTAGCCTGTGTGTCAAAGTCCTCCAAGGAATCATCGTCAGAAGGTACATACTCTGAATCTCCTGTGTCCTTCTGGTCGCTTGAAGAAGTAGACTGTGTAGAAGATGTTGTTGTTGAAACACTGGCCTTCTTTTCGCTGGAATCACTGGATACAGGCTGGCCCCGCCCTGAAAGGGATCGCAAAACGTAGGAAAACGTGAGTAGGAGGGTAGAGGAGAGAGAGAGAGAGAGAGAGAGAGAGAGAGAGAGAGAGAGAGAGAAGGGGGGGAGAGAGAGAGAGAGAGAGGGGGGGAGGGAGGGGAGAGAGAAAGAGAGAGAGAGAGAGGGAGAGAGAGAGAGAGAGGGAGGGAGGGAGAGAGAGAGAGAGAGAGAGAGAGAGAGAGAGAGAGAGAGAGAGAGAGAGAGATCGGGTGAGAGAGAGAGAAAAAAACAAGAGATAGAGTGATAGATAGATAAAGAGAGAGAGAGAGATGGGGTGGAGAGAGAGGGGGAGAGATGAGAGAGAATACTCAGTACCAGTAGTGGATGTTGTTGAACCACTGGCCTTCTGTTCGCTGGAATCACTGGATACAGGCTGGCTTGGCACAGAAATTTCCACTTCTTTGCCTTGATTCAACTGTTCCCAGATATGATCTGGGATATCAAAAACAATACTCCCGTCATGTATCACTTCTCTCTCCATTTCACAGAATCTTGATGTCCGTCTGGAAAGTTTGCTGTACGCTGACGCGCTATTGCGTCACAAAGGGAAACTAGCCTTAGTGAACATGTGTTCGCCACAGGCGTGGGAAAACTCGCGCGCTGGAGTACAGTGAATTGTAACTCAGTGAATTTTGACACGAATGATGCAAACAGAATATTAGTGAAGCCATTTGGGCGTTCTGTGCGTGAATGCATCATAAACAAAGAGATAAACAGGTAGTGAGAAGAGATTTATTGCACAACCTCATCAAAGCGGCCCCAAAAAATTTTTAGAAAAAGTCATAAAGTCAAAAATTCATGTGGGCTAATGACCTTCTAGTCGGTTTCCGAAATATCCTGGTGGTTCCCAAATATCCTGCCACTAGAGTCAGGATTAATCGGAATGGTTCCCAAAAATCCTGCCACCAGGGCCAGGATAAATCGGAATGGTTCCCATTCGTCCGGTTCCGAAATATCCTGCGACACCGGGTAAGTTAATAATCAGGTACAATCGGGACAGCGATCCGACTTGACGCCAACGATGCCGAGGTTTACGAAGAGAACAACACTGCACAACTGTAAACCCGAAAAGGACAACTGAATATCTTTCCAGGCCGAACATCAACACAGTCCCAAGAATTCAAGAAAAGTATCGATGGTCCGTTCACAAGAAAGGGAAACACTTTCCATTCCAGAAAAAGCCGCAGGTGGCCAGATCTATACAGTCCCGAGGAGTTAAAACTGAACTCTTCTAAATGACGACAACAACAGCGGTTACTCAAGACGGTGATTTAATCAATGATGTTGGATTAAAAACGATATATTTACACGGACGTGGCTTGGTCTCCGTCCTGTCTGTGTTATAAATTACAAATAGGTAGATGTCATTTACGCTAGATCACCAGCTCAAACGAACATAAGTCGTATCGTGGCAAAAATTTTCAATGAAGATTGATAGATAGACAGATAGATAGACTTATTGATAGACAGATATCCTTTCTTTTTATTTTTGATACCAAGTTTAGATTAACATGGACTTTTAGAGAGAAAAAAAATCTTGTTGTTTCTATAATAGGTGCCTCGACTACTTAAAACATTAAACTACTGAGAGCTACTAGGCCTACTACGACTGCTATTCGAAAACAAAAGGTCAAAGTGCCCATAGACACGAAAAAAAGAAAGAAAGAAAGAGAGAAAAGCCTGTTGCCATGCATACACGACTGTGATTGGTACGCTCTGCAATGGCCAACAAAATGGCCATGGTATTTTCTCTTGGTCTGTTCAACATCCAAAGAGGATGCTTATAACTTGGGGAAAAAATCTACTCACAAAGCAGACGACCTGGGAATAAATAAAGAGGTTAACATTTAAGCTGGATCAAATTAATTAGCGACTGTGTAAACATCTCTGATCAGATTCGTTGCATTTCATGCATGCTACGTCATTCACCACCTACGTTTTTTTTTCTGTGGTTGCGTCATTACCTCATACACATGGACAGACTTGCCTAAGAAGCACGGGGCTAGACCCGGAAAACTCCAAAATACTACACAGTATTATAATCAGAAATAATTCTTGTAACACCGCACAGAACAGTACTGATGTAATGTAATGCACAACTGTCGTGTTGTTAACATTCTAGAGACAGACGAAACAAAACTCTGTTAGTGTTACATGCAAAAACTATGTGAACAGTAAACCAAAATAATAACTGAATCGATTAGCTGTTTAAACATTGCAAGCCACACAGTGAAGTTTCAACATAAGGTAGGTGTGTGTGTGTGTTTTGTTTGTTTGGTTGGTTGGTTGGTTGTTTTTTTTTTGGGGGGAGAGGGGGGGGGGGTGGCATATGTTCATGGTTATACTCATGCGTCTATCATTAACAGCTGCCTGAGAAGAATCCTCCAGATCCATTGGCCCAACACCATCAGCAACTCAGACCTGCGGCAGCGTACGTACCAACCAACTGCCAACCGAAGATGAGATCCCCAGCAGAAGATGGGGATGGATTGGGCACACCTTGAGGAAGCCAGCCAGTAACATCACCAGACAGGCGTTATCATGGAACCCCCAGGGAAAACGAAAAAGAGGACGGCCAAGAAACACCTAGCGACGGGACCTTAAGGCAGACAGCAAGAAGATGGGACACACCTGGAAACAACTAGAGAGGGCAGCCCAAGACCGAGGACTCTGGCAGACTGTTGTCGGCGGCCTATGCTTCGGGAGGAGCGACGGGCGTAATTGAAGTATATTCATGCGTGCATGTATGCATGTCTAGGTGTGTATGTGTTAGCGTGTGTGTTTGTGAGTGTATGTGATTATAAAGTGAGATATTTAGGCCTAAGCGACGTAACTGTCAAAAATTATTCGGACCAAAATGTCTTTCTCATCAGTGCCTAATCGACCAGATAATGTACAACCGCTTCCTATTTACACCATGAATGTAGAAAAAAAAAGTTAAAAGCGGATTAGATATACGGGCTCACACATACCACCTGTCATTTTTGCATGATAATCACACAGTTCAGAACTCCTCAATTTTTTTTCTGGTAGTTTGGCAAAAATGTTGGCGATCTCGGTCTGATCGCAAATAAATTTCGTCCATTCGAATGAGACGGTAAACCGAGATTCTATGTTGAACGCACGCTTAACATCTTGCACAAACATAAAATCCAATCACCAACGTTTGGACCGTTGGTATGGATGACATGCATAGGCCTACACATAGCACGCATCCTCCTTAAAAGTTGAAGGAATGAGCGAAAGCCTGAATGACTGATGTGTGACTGAATGGCACAGGAAACTAACGATTAGCGTCAGTAGCAGCTCTTCAGTCGGCTCTACCCTGGTAGGCAGCCTCTTGGGTAACCGTGAGCGTGAATTGTAAAGCGCTTAGGGTTTGACCTCTCTCTCGCCGAG
>CM031609.1:42496117-42526117 GCA_018398815.1 Conus ventricosus
AGATATCTCGTGTCAACCAGGTCTGTTGACAGCGGGAAAGGCTTAACCGAGATTCTCTTCAGACGCCACGGAAGACCTCATGTCCAAAGCTTGGCCGTGTCTGGAGTTGTACTGTCTTCACTTGTCAACAGAACAGCAACAAGAATGCGGGATGCTCACAGCAGCTGCTTTGCAGTGGCGTTTTTCACCGGTTGGCTATGAGGTCACGAAATATAGGCTGGTATACACGTGGGAACGCTCCTGTGGAGGTTCTGCCGTGCGACATCCGGTAGCCATTACACAACGGCATCTACCAGGGAGCAATTAATCCCTTGACATCTTAGTGGAATGTCCTGCGCGTGCCTGCACTTTATATGAACATAGCGCAGGTTTCCAAGGATGGTGCAGGATTGCTCCCAGCTGGTTAGTTCGGCAGAACTTCTCGAAGTCCCATCTACACCTTGGGTGTATCTTTTCTGTCTGCCTTTTGGCTAACACTGGGGAAAGACCAGTAAGACCTTATAGCGAAAGCTTGGCCATGTCTGGAGTTATACTGTCTTCACCTGTCAGCAGAACAGCAACGAGTGAGGCTGTGGTATGTTCAAGGCAGTTGCTTGGGTCGGTACACAAATGGGAACACTCTCGTGAAAGTTCTGTCGGGTTCCATTCTGTGGCCATTATACAATGGCATCTACCAGGGAGCAATTCTGTCCCTTGACGTCTGAATGAAATGCCCTGTGCTGCCTGCACCCTATGTGAACACAGCGCAGGCTTCCAAGGGTGGTGCAGGATTACCCCGAGCTGGTTTGTTCGCCATTCGAGGACAGTACTTCTCTGGGTCTAACCCACATCTTCGGGTGTATCTTTTTCTTTTCTTTCGCCCAGTGTAAACCAGGCCCAAGAGATACAGACACTTGCAGTGCTGGTTAAGAAATTTGTACAACACTTTCAAAGACATCCATTAAGTGGATGAAACTCGACCGATAGTTCCGGTCTTCCCATTTGGGCTTACAGCAAATTCAGTTCTAGGCAGGAGCCAATGGAGACCGAAAGACCACGCAGTTAATTGGCTCTGAACCAAACCTACAACCACTCAGCCCACAATACATGATGCTAACCATTGCACCAGTGCAGCTGGACCGATATCAAATTGGCGTCAGCCCGCTAATTGCGCGACAGTTATAGGGTTAGGTTAGGGTTAGCCGCGCAAATAGCGGCAGCGCAATAGCGGCTCGCCCCATCAAAGTTTACCACGGACACATATACACATGCTCAACCACACAACCAAAAAAGGGACATTTACATATGCACTTCTTCTTCTTCTTCCATAGAGCGACCACAATCAACTTCTGATTCTTTTGTCGCTATAGCGCTTCGTAGCGCAGATGGGTCAATAACAAAACACTAAAGACATGTGTTCTCCAGATTTTCTTTCTGCTCATAAGAAAACATAATCATCAAGAAACGTAGACTGCCTCGGACAGACACTCATTCAAACACACACACATACACATGTATATACCTACATACACGCATGCATGCATATCATATACACACTACACACAACTACGCACACACACATATGCACACACACACTTCAAAGTTTTGTTTTTTTATTCATCATTCACTACAAACTGATAAAAACATGTAACAGACAATACAGACACGCACAACTGTCATCTGGATTTGTGACTTGACTGGCATTTCCATCATCCAGTAGTTTTAATTCTAATGGTCCAGCCCATCACGCATAAACCCTTTCATGGCTGTCACAAAACACAAAAGGAAAAAAATGACAGAGTTCTATCCTGAAAATGGAATACGATTCATACAAAACATAACGATGAACAACAATGTGTAACACAATAGTTCAACCATTAGCAGATCTGACTCTAGACTGTGCTGAATGTGCCAGCCATTCAATTGAAAGTTTTGAGCTGCCCCCCCCCCCCCCCCCCCCCCCCCCCCCTCCCTCTTTTAACAATTTTTTCAAAAGTCGGTTAGGACATTTCAATGCCAAATACCCATAAGAGAACGACTTACATTGAAACCCCCAGCTAAAGCCCTCCCCCCCCCCCCCCCCCCCCTTTAAACTTAAAATAAAGTCTCCCTTCCTCAGAGACTTTTATTCCATGCAATACTCTTCCCTTGGCACCAGATTTACACCTGACCAACTTCCAATTACCCCCCACCCCCCTCCTCTTGTTTCAGGATCGTAATGGGATTGCTGAATCATTTTGTTGGCATACCTGGTTCGAAAAATACTTTAGTTATTATACGATGGGATAAATTCTGCCTATCACAAAGCATGACTTCAGCTGCATTTTACCTGAAATGTGTTTCTATGAATTTCTCTGAAAACAGAACATCAACAGAAAGATAGAGACAGAGAAAGATAGGTAGACAGATATATATTTATAGACAGATAGAGAGATAGAAATATAGATAAGTAGACAGACAGATAGGTAGGTAGATAGACAGCCACTACAGATAAATTGACACACAGACAGGTATGCAGATAAACAGATAAACAGACAGACTGACAGAGAGATAAACAGATAGACAGACTGACTGATATATAGATGAAAGGGTACATAAAAAGTGGTCACAACACACACACATTAAAGGTGGGGAAAAAATAACAAAGCAGCAAACAGTAATTCATAACAAGTGGAATGAAAAAGGAACATGACTCAGAATACATGTTACAGTACTACAGTAATTGAAGGATTTGGGGAGGGGGGGGAACGAACATATTCCAGTAAAGATGTAAAGTAAGAATAAAGAAAGGTAATCTAACAAATATCGTGGCTGATGGTGTAATTAACTTCAGAGTAGCTAGTACAGCAGAAATGTAAAATAAATAAAATGTTATTTTGACAATAATAATCTTAGCCAGAATACTATGGGTACCATAATGACATGAGATTTCAGACATGAAACAATATGTAATACCAACTGGACAACAGCCTTACCAATGTGAACATTAAAAAGAACTTTCTTCCTGAAAGGAAAAAAAGATTCATAACTGCATTGTCGCATTGCAACAAAACATAACTAAATGTTAAAAGATTCAAAATACTCTGTATTATTTGCATACAAACATGATGACATAATCTGTGAATTTTCCAAAAAACAAAATACACACTATCTCACATTCCTTTTCTATACTGTATAGCTGATAAACACCTGAACTAAAGACCACATACTCAATGAACATCAAGAAACATAGTTGAGCACAAAAGATACTCTTAGTCTGAACTTTTCCTAAATCATGGTGCCAACGAGACAGGAAACAAGACATGAAAACTTTTCATTGTACTTATTCCTTCCTAATCAGACTCCCCCTCTCTGAAGACCTGCTTTGCTGAAGCATTTTCTCTATCTACATTAATTTTACTTTCCAGCCAAACTCTGTTAGCTGCCTCAAGCAAACATCACTCCTGGCCTGAAAGTGCCCAAAAAATTAGTTAGAAAACTGGTAGTGGGACAAAGAGCATCACTTTGGTTTTTGGCATGATGACTGCAGATAGATCAAAATCCAGTGTAATCAAAATCATGTTACAATATCAACTAAGTGGCAGCATCATTTTGTAAATAATAAAGTTTGCATGGTTTTGACAGTGAATAAGATGGGATTCAACATCCAAACTGTGCAGATATGGTTCAATCGTGCATACACACACACACACACACAAGAAAACTGAAACTGTCAGACAATAAAAGACAATTTATTACAAGAGCTGGCAGTTTTGTGACAAGCCGGTCTTATTGGGTTTGATGCCTGCTTGTACCTTTTAACATTTTCAAAGTTATAATTCAAAGTCTGCCAACAGAAAATTTAAACAATGGCTGAAAGGCCAGTTGTTGTTTTTGTTGTTGTCGTACCCTGGCTAAAAGACTCCAGGGATCATCCAAACAGCCGAAGTACTTTGAACACTATGGTACAAATGCATCAGCTGGGATGAGAACATTACGTTTGTTGACCGTTTTTGATTACCCACCACATGGGCACCACACTCTGACTTCGGGGATGGAAGACCAGTGAAAGAAAAGAAATCAGTAAAAAATGGTGTGGACTGAAAAAAACAAACATGGAAAGGGATGAGTATTTACTTAGAGCTCACTGAGAAAAGTATACTAGGAAGTTGGCCCCGAGTCATAATCTGCTTTTTTTGAGTTATCTCAGAATTTGTTCACAACGAGTTAAGACTTCCTCTTAATTTGCTTTATTTACAATTTTTCTCTTTGTCTGTACAAGATTTATCTATCAGAAAAGATTCCCTCCCTTAAAAAAACATTTGGAACAATACACTCTTTGTCTCATGTTAATTAATTTCCTGATACAGACTCCTGTCCTAAAACGAGAAACACGTTTTGTTTGTTTCCTTGTTTTTATTTTTCTGAAATTTTCCCCAACACTTTTCTACATTTTTTCCAAGCTATGCTAGTCATGCTATGCTATGTGGTCAGCCACAAAAAAGGCTCTCCAATGAAAACTTCAGTTTCTGGAATCATTTTCTGTTTAATCACCTCCTTTAGAGATTTGTTTCCTCTCGGAACATTGTTCTCTTGTCTATACTAAATTTATCCCTATTCCCCCCCCCCCCCCCCCCCCCCCCCCCCCATTCCCCCGCCCTGCAAAAAACGCCCTTAAAAAGCCCCATTTTCAAGGACGCTACAGGTCCTCATAGACAAAATGCACAGTAAAGGTCAATAGCACTGTGAACAGGCAGTATTCACCCATTCCAAACTGTGTCTACAATCTAAATACCAATTACCTCAGAAAAAAAATGTATAACCTCAAAACCTACTTGCCAGATTACATCTAATAAAAACGTTAGAGAAAAAAGTAAAATATTTTGCAAAACAAAAACAGATTAATGTGCAAGAAAGGCAAAAAATAGTGAAGCAGAGAAAACAAGAAAAAGAAAGGAAAAGACCACACACACACACACACACACACCACACACACACACACAGATAGGTTCAATCAAAGTCAACAGAAAAAGGGAAATTACTACCAGAGAATTTCCACGAGATGAGGACATGATTATACCAGTGAAAAAGACGTACATACATTCTAACATCTGCCTCTCCATGGGGTGGAAAAAAAAGGTTAAAAGAAAAAGGAACTTTCTAGACCAAAAGAAAATGAATAAGCCAACAAGGCAGAAAAACAGCCATGAAAAGTAAATAAAGATTTTTTTTTATATTTTTTTTTTACGAATGAAAGCAAAAAAGGGAGAGAAAGAGATTTATGGTAAAGGCGAATTACTAAACAGAATTTCCTGAAGTGAATATACTATCTGCCCTTAGCATATATCCAACAACACACGTAAACAAGTGAAAGAAAAAGCCCATTTCTCAATCGTCTTCCTACCATGAGTCAGAAATTCTTACTGATTCTATCTATTAATACAAATGAATTAAATTATCTAAACATGCAGAATTTTTTTTTCAACGGGCCAGTCAGCCCCAACTTGCATCATTTCCAGAGTTTTATGAGATTCTTTTACAAAGTAGTTGGTTGGTTTATATAGCCAAATCTTGATATTTTTAAATTGATCTAGCCAGGTTTCATGGACGGTTTTCATACTCAATTCTCAACTCTTTTCCAAACGTTTTAAAAAACCATTCACAAAAACCAGTTACAACAAATTCCCATGGCAACTTTCGAGTTGACAGCTTTCACTCTGATATGCAGTGGATGAAAACTTAAGGACTCTACTTTTCCAAATTTTAAAAATCTGAATGCTTGTTAAAGAAAAAAAATATTTGCTTCATTTTTATGCAAAATACAACTCCCTTCTTGGCTAAGACTTCTATCAGTTTCTCTTTGCACAAGTGCACTTGTGCACTTCAGTGGCTTTCAGAGTTTTTTGTTTGTTGATATGTCAAAGCATCATAAAAATTTTTCCAAAGCTTGCTCTAAATCCACAAACCTTTAAAGACCATGAAACACTGCATCATTTCCCCCACCCCCTTTTCCCGACTGTACGAGTCCTGTTTGTGATCATTTGTTGCCTGCTCTTCCTTTACAGCTTAGTGGGCAACTTCTGGTGGGATCTCTTCTTTCTTTCTTCTTCGTTTTTAGTTTTTTTGTTTTTTCTTTTCTTTTCATGTTCAGCTTTCTTGGAATTTGACCATGTAGCCACTGTCACATTCATCGAAAGTTCATATAGTGAATCAATTACAACAAAATAGTCACTCTCAAAACATTTTATGTAGCAGTTTTACCTCAACTGCAAACATTCATTGTAATCCTTTCAATGACCGTTGGACATTCTTTCATAAAGTATGAAGAAATTCTTGTAGGAATGTTCCCATGTCCCTGATGAATCTCTTTACACACATACTGGGACAAGAAATTTCGACACTGATCAGAATATATGACAGCATTTCTCATTTGACCAATGAGCATTGTTTTTTCATTGACGCTTGAACATATTTAGGACACAATCTCAAGCCACAATTCTTGTCCTTGTGAACACACATAAAACAGACGGTAATATACTGCCCAGATATTAGTACCATCCCTTTTGGCAATTATGTAATTCTCATTTTGACACAGCTGCCAAAACCCCCACTTACAAACAGTGAGGAAGAAAAAAAAACATGGGGGTATTCACAGACACTTCTATCATTCCTTTGAAACCCCACAGCCGAACATGCTTAAATTCATACGTTTGGAATCTACCCCTCCCCTCCAAATTAGAGACTTAACAATTGCAAATGTTATCTTAACACTTCAAGAGTGACAGCACATCAATATAATACTGCTACAGAAAAAATGAAGCAAAACAAGTGGCCAAACCAATTGTAAACATTTGACATTGCCATTCAAAGTAGTTTTCCAAGCTTCTATCATGTTCTCTCCTTGTCTCCTCACTTCACAAATAATCAGATCAACCATGATGACACAGCTTCCTATATACTGGGAAGCACAACTGAAAATCCTGTTGAGGAATGTCAGAGGCAGTCAAAACCAGAAGAGTACTGGCCAAAGGAGGATGAAGGAGGGTGGTTAGGGAAAAGGGGAACAGGGGGAACTGGAAAGAGGATGTGCCTCCCACCTCTTTCCCTCCCTCTTTCCCCGTCTTTTTCTGTTCTGTAACCACCCTCTAAGACTTGCAAGAGGTCCGAATGTATATAAACACAAAAGATAATGGACAACTGTTGTTCGTTTCCTGATAGACTACCATGAAGGAGGTTTCAAACAAAGCCACTACTCAACCGGCCATTTTCCATGTACCATTCCACAAAGCAGCCAGCATTGAAACCTTGCGCAAGAATTTAGTTGAAAAAACAACAAAACAAAACAAAAAAGAACAACACCAAAAAAAAAACCCTCGATGATTCAAATGAGAATGCTACTTTCGCATATGTGTCTGTGTGGTTCTGCAACATATTTCTGTTCATACAGAACCAATTTGGAGTTTGTCGAAAGATGGTGGTGGTCCTGGGGCAGAAATACATGATAAACTGGCAGAAACTGTGAAAATATAAAGCAGGGGCAGGAGAAGAGTCGGACAAGTGAATGGTGAGATTGGAGGATAATAAGATAATAGTAATAAGGAAAACTTGTTGAGCACTTTATCTCTCCTGAACTCAGTGCTTCACATCAACAAAAATCATGATAATAACTAAGCAATTGAAGAAGCAAGCAAAGATGCCAATGAAGGAATGAGTCACACACACACACACACACACACACACACACACACACACACACACACACACACACTGTGAACAAAGAAAGAATAGATGTAGAACCATCAAGAAGGGGTGAAGGCATAGGGGTAAGGGAAAATGTGAGATGAAAGAAAAGGACAGTGTGTATGTATGTGTGTGGCGTGTGTGGTGTGTGTGTGTGTGCGCACATACATGCATGCATATATGTGTGTGTGAGTGCATGTGCGTGGAAGGGTAGAGGGAAGGGAGTGTGTGTGCGTGAAAGCAAAGAGGGAAGGGATCAGTGCTGAGCCATTAAAGACGATTTGAAGAAGACATTGAAGGAGAATGCCTACAGGCGAATATGGAGGTATTCCAGACGGATGGACCCTGGTAGAAGAAACAACACTGACCAATGGATTTTACTCTACCTGAAGAAACACAGAAAATGCCATCGCCTGATGAACAATGGAGATTTAAGATGTAGTGTTAAAAGGAAGAATGTCCGACAATTAGTCAGGCCAGTACCAGTGAAGCAGACTGAAGGAAGTATCTAAGAATTTTGGACTTAACAGGTAGCCAGTGCAAGGATTTCAGGGGAGGCATAGAATATTTATGATTGGGCGATTTCAGAATCAGCCTCGCAGCGCCGCTAGTCTCGCCAATCTGGCACGAATGTGAGGGGTAAGTTAGATCACCTGATGTCCACCAAATGTCACAGCAAATAAAAAATGATGAGATGGGAGCTGAGAGGGATGATGGTAAATTACCCCCATTTGCAATCTTAATTGTGTACATAGTTACAATCCTGAAATTTCATTGTGCTCCCCAAAGAGAAATACTTGTGCTTTTGATCCTGTTGCGAATATAACAATTCCAGAAAAAAAATTATCATTCACAATATCAGCTGTTTTTCTTTCAAAAAGGAAACTTTCCCCCACAAAGACCCATGAGTAGACAGCAAATATTTAGCATTCCTACAGTGCATCAAATTCTTTCAGTAAACTGTAGTCTGACATAACAATAACAACAAAACAACAACAAAGAAAAACGAAAGGACTTATACAGCTTTATTTTGCCTCACAACAGTACAACAAGAAGTAAAGGATATTGACAACAACTAATCAAACAAAACAAAAATAATACCGACACACTCTGATTTTTCATTCCAATAAATTTTATCATTCATAGCAAAAAAGATCATTATTTAGGTAAACGGACATGAATGCATTCTGACAATGATATACGATTTCTTCAACATGTGTAGCACACACACACACACACACACACAACACACACACACACACACAGAGCAAAACAACAGATCACCAGTACTCAGAAACAGAATATCTCGATAGTCCTAGCCCATTTGATTAAAAAGTATGAAAGACAAGCCATAAACAGAGTGAACACATACACACACATACCATCCCACATCACTGGCATAGTTGGTTCCACAAAAAGGGACAAAGAGTATGGAATGAGAAAGAAAATAGTCGCACACACACACCACACACACACACACACACACACACACCTAATTTTTTCCAACACTTTTTTTAACCATGATAAAATTTTCCTTGAATATTATTTATCCCTATGGATGTCTTAAGAATTTGCTACCAATGCTTGATTCAGTTAACCTTAGGCCTCTTGAACAACTGTGCCCATTCTTCCCAAGAAAAAGGCATTAATGAATATCACGCATGTACAAGTTTACCAAGTCATTCACTTATTGTTGATCAAGAAAGCACTACACACATACATTGCCCACAATTAGGAAGAAAAAAAAATCTTCACATTTGTAGCACAGCTGATAATCACACAAACGTGTTTTTCATTTAAAAAAAAAAAAAGACATCTGAAAAATGTCAAAGATTAGCAAATCTATTTATGACATGCCTGCCTATCACAACAGGTGTTGAAACTTGTGATGCCCCTGTGCCATATGTGCTTCCCCTCATAGGGAGTCTAGCCTTCATTTCCATTGGTGTTTGCACTCAGAATTCTTTTTTTTCCAGCACAGTGAACAAAGAAAAATGAAAATGAACAAATTTGACAATGTCCCATCCCCACTGCCATGCATGATCTCTCTCTCTCTCTCTCTCTCTCTCTCTCAGGAAACAAGTTAAACCAGACATGGCATGGATAAATCTGTCCATTCTTGCCATTCATCAGATGTAAAACTTGAATAAGTTATTATTGGTAATACTACAAGTGTAGGCTTGTATTTCATGTTGGACAGTACACTTGTTTTTTACAACACACTTTCTGCTTTTGTTCTTCTGCTCCCCTCAATCGTTCTTTAGTTTTTCTCCTCCTAGGCTGCATAAAAAAAATGTTAATGATTATTCATTCCACTCACAGATTTCACTGTTTGTCCATCTCTTGGGCTAGAATCTGCTGTCCTTCACACCATCTCACTATTCCCCTACACTGGTCTGCTCAATGAGTCTTCGTCAAACATACACACACATGGGAGCCGGAATAGCTCAGTTGGTAGAGCGCCCGACTCGTAATCTTGGTGATCCTGGGGTTGCGGGTTCGAACCTCCGCTGGGGCGTTTCGGTACAGGGGGATTTTTCCCTCGGAGTTAACATTGGTTCTGACTCCATTTCCCATACAGTCCTTCGAATAAGACTATAAACCGAGGTTCCGTGTGTGGACGCAGGCATAACATCTTGCACACACGAAAAATCCCATCACCAACTTTCGGAAGAGTAGGCCAGTTTGGCCGTTGGTATGGATGACACGTTACACATAGCATGCACCCTGCGTGAGAAATGGAAAGAATGAAGGAAGTAAGGAAAATGAGTGATCGATATTGAACAATACTGAATGGATGACACGGGAAACGACTGAATGAAGCGCCAGCTGGCAGCTCTTCAGTCGGCACTACCCAGGTAGGCAGCCCGTTGTGTAAACGAGTGTTGATTGTAAAGCGCTTAGAGCTTGGCCTCTAGCCGAGAATAGGCGCTATATAAGTATTCATTATTATTATTATTATTACATATATGTACGCACACAGACACAGACAGCAAAGGAATCAGCAAAATAGTATGTTTCTTCACGTTGGCACTGTCTTTGTAAAATTATGATGACGTTGTAAGACACTTAAAACTCTCAAAGTCTGATGGCTGCTTCATGACTGCCAATACAGCCACCACTGAATCAGAAGTTCCCTACATTTTTTCATGTTCCATTGCTAAACACATTCATTTAAAGATATATTAGCAAGGCAAACAAATGGTGACTTTAAGTAAGTGTATTTCTTATTCCCCTTTATTTATTCTCAGTCCGAATCATCATAATTCATGGATGTTGATTGCATGCCCAATACACAATCTTTATCAGTTAGTCATCAAAACCCATGAACAAGCATGAACTAGCTAGTCTGCTGACTCTTCATGAGTTGTAAACAAAAAATTACCAGACTAATGATCAAGTTCAGTGGGCAATATGCATGTATGATGTGTGCGTATGAGTACATGTGTGCGTTGTGTGTGCGAGTGTGTGCGTGCATATGTGTGTGTGTGTGTGTGTGAGTGCAGGTGTGTGTGTGTATGTGTGCATGTGTGTGTCTATGAGAGTGCATTTGAGTGGATGGGGGTGATGCTTATATTCATGTGCGCTTGTCTGCGTGTGGGGGTGGGGTAGAGGTGGGGAAGGTGGGAAGAGGCAAGGTTAATTGGGGGGAAAGGGGGGTTACTTTGTAAAACAAATGTCATCATCTGTATTTAAAATCAATTTTACCGTTTCCAAACGAAGACAATCACAACCATGTAGTATCAGGTTTATTTCTGTTGGTAAACCATGGTGTATCTGTCTGTTGTTGTTGTTGCCATTTTCAGTCAGCACAACATCAGTTGATCTAGCAACAAGTAACCACTGTAGTGAACTGATAATCAGGGACAAGATGATGGATGGATGGCCACATGATCCTGGGCCAGTCTGACCGGCTCAACACAGATGAACTTGACTGACCATACATACAGCTCTTTCTCTCCCTGAACTTCCTGGAGAGCCACTGGGCCACAGCACTGTAGGACAGTTCACCAGGCTCCTCCAGTTCTGTCAATGTTGTGCCAAGGCCCGGATCCCTGCAGTTGCCTTCCCTGTCCACTCTGCGATGCTCTCAGTCCCTTGCTTTCTCCGTCTTCCTCTCTCCACAGTTCCCTGGAGGACTGTTTTCGCATTGCCATTGCATCTTGTTACACGACTGTACCAACAAAGTTTTCTTCTCTTAACTGACGTCAGTGGATCTTCATATAGTTTTTTTTTGTACTGCTTGATGGTTTCACCCAATTGTTCAATGATAAAAATGCGAATTTAAATGTTACAGTCATCATCATCATCTGTCCCTTAACCCCAGGGTCGATGGAAGCACCACTTCAAATCGACAATCATCTCCAATCCTTGTCTGCCCTCTGCTGCTCTCTGGGAGTCACCAAAGTTAGGCTTGTTCATTCCTGGATATTGCCGTACCTTCTCTTTATCTGTCTGCCCCTTCTTCTGTTCCATGCACTTTGTGCTGTAAGACGGTTTTTGCTAAGCAAGATGATTAAAAGATGCGGTCATACAATTTTGGTTTTAATTTCTTGACTGTTGTCGGCAGCTCTTCAAAGGGACCAGTAGCTGCCTCAGGTCTTTTGCAACTTCTTTATTGCTTGATTGTTTTTTAAATGAGATATGAAGAATTTTGCTGGAGCATCTTTTTTTCAAATGCCTGATTTCTTCTTTGAAGATCTGCAGTCAAGATTCATGTTTCACAAGAATAGGAAAAGATTGATATCACAAATATGTACATAATTCTCACTTTGGAACTGAGAAATGCTGTTCCAGACAGTTTTGAGTTTTTCAAGAGCAGTTGATGCTAAGGCCTGTCCAGAGAATAACACCAAATACAAATTCATCTAAAAGTTTTTCTTTTATATTTCAGTTATTTTGCATCACATGTTCAATTGCTCAAGATTCAGGATTCGACACTTTCCTGTAAAACTATATTTCAAAATGTACATTCTCCTGAGACATGATAAATAGTAAGATAAATGATTAACTAAAAGTAACAGCTACATGTGAAGGCTGAAGTTTTTCAGGAGAGACTGAAAATGACCACTGACTGACATTTTTTTGTCTTATGTTCACTTCTGTATGGATAGTATTGTGCCAACCATATCAACTAAAAAATTCTCATTTATCTAATCAACCCTTTGATAATCTGCCATTATTTATCATGCCTTTGCAATTTATCAACCAATGCTCCATTTCATCAGTTTTAAACCTTCAACAAGCAATAAAGCAGATTCGTTGATTGACTATATATTCTTACACATATAGAAGTGTTGTTTCTCTGTGTATGATTATGAAGTTTATAAAACAGCTAACATTTCTGAATAGATATGTGAACCTCTTTGAACTCTTTGGATTTCTCTTTTGATGAAGGAATCAATACAAGAAAAACACTGAACACTTAACAAGCTGCTCAAGAAATACATCTACAAATTGTGCTACTAAATGAAAGACCATCAAAGAGAAACACACACACCCATACACACACACAGACATATACATGGTTATCCACATTTATTATGTACCAAAGATTTGTCAAACATCATTAGAGTTTACTTATCTCAAACCTTTTAGAATGACGAAGCCGAACAGAAGACTGAATCTCTGTGCAAATATTTGTTTCTGCAAACGTTCTAACAAAGTCACCTTCTATGAGCAATAGATCTGAAAGACACACTGTTGCACAAAGCGTTTCAATCCACAAACAACGTCCTCCACAGAAAAAGACATCAGCACCTTTTCACGAAACTCTGGCTCCACAAACGAAAAACTCCACCTGAAATACACACTTGCGGTTTCACATTATCTTTTTACATGGAAGAAACTCTATTCCACAAATGAAGTTATCTTTTCTCACGACAGGCACAGGAACACTGTCCACAGCTCTGAGTAATGGGCTCATCCAGCACAACAGAACGTTTACTTCTCCAGCAAGAACTGGCGGTAGACTTTCTCGTGAAGCTTGTCAGGAAAATGCGGTACGAAGTTGACTCTGCAGACCTTGCTGAAGCCTTCCCTCAGTTCCGGCGGTTTGAACTTCGACCTGCAGACATTCAGTGTGCCACAGCCATCATTTTAATTGTCTATGTAAAGAATTGTAGGTTTTTCAACTTTCTTCCTTGCAGACCCTCCATGCATTCCTCCACCCCCTTCCTCTTTGTAACTCGCAAATGAAGCCTTGAAAGCTGTACTATATTTTCTCATTAATTTTTACACTGTAAAACTGCCTGTCAGCTGCCCCATCTGGGAAATATGGACACAGAATATTTTTTTCTGTTTACTTCAGGGGGATAAAAAAGGACGCTAAGTCCACTGGACAAATTCACAGATGTATATATGTGTGTGTACATATGATAGTAAAGGAAAAAAGCATACTAGAGAAAAATCACTGACTGTGAAAACCAAGCAAAAGTATACATACACACTCTTACAAACACACACACATTTTCACTTACATATTAAGAACATATGAATGAATACTTACACAAACACATGCATCCATTTCGACACACACACAATGCACATACTTGTTCAAACACAGACAAAAAGATAATCCAATACACATGAAGACACATGAATGTTTACATTAATTCTGATGCTACTCACTTGGTGGCATTAAAAATCTGTTCGTTGATAGGCTTGTGATCCTTGTTTGTGATTTCTCGGAACTGTAAAAACATGCAACAAACAAATAAGAAAAAAATTAGATCATTTTACTAAGTGGAACAAACAGTAAGAAAATCATCAGTTGAAAAAAAAAAAGTCTTAAGTTTTGTGGGTAGAGCCAACAGTAATTAAATCATACAATTTCTAGTAGTAAAGGATTTAAAAAGATGATTTTACATAAAAGTAAAATATACACATACATACATACACACACAGACACACTCACATATATTCATGTATAGCCAATCGATGGTAATACTTTTCAAAAAACATATCTATTACATAAACAGTACATGCTTTACAAATGTAGATGCTGGCACTCATCAAGACAGTACAGTAATCTTGTACAACAATAAGAAAAGTATAGAAATGCATGACACAATGTTACATTACCCAAGTATGCACACAACGAAACAAAATAAAAAAACAAGACAAAAACAACCACACTCTCATTAATGGGTTTATCCTTTGGCACATTTCATCTTTCATACAGGTTTCCTAAAAATCAGGTATGGTTTTGTTGTTGTTTTTGCATGATCTGCTGTAACGGATCCTGGATCTGCCCATGGATCTGGATCCGCACCATGGATCTGCATCAAAATTCCATGGGCTTGCCTCAGGCCACACCCCATCTGCCTGTCAAGTTTTATTAAGATTGGTTTGGTAGTTTCTGCTTTTGCTGACAAACAACTAACCAACAAAAGTAAGCGAAAGTGTAACGTACTTGATGAGGATACTGAAATGCCAACTTACTCTTTCGTTGTGCCTGCACTGGGAGACCGAGAAATCAAAATACAAGCAACGGCAGGGCTTGCCAGCTTTTCTTGCACAATCGATGTACCTGTGTGCAAACAACACAAATCCTTCCTGGTCAGAGTCAGGTCATCTATTAGCATGATCACAAACACCCTTGCACATTTATACACATATACACACCAACATATACTCCACAAATTTAATTCAATACAGATGCATTTCTATGATGTTAAACCTGCATTATGTTTCACTTACACACACACACACAGAGATAAATAGAAAGTGAGAGAGATACCTGTTTTTTTTAGGGTGGAAATATTTACTGTCGACATAGATACATTTAAAATACTGCTGTTATTACAAACTCTATCAACCATTTTTACATTGAAGTCTAGTTACAAAAAATATGTTCCAGATAAACAGCATAGGAAACAAGTGTAGTTTGCTTCACAATGAATGGCTTCCATCAATTCATGTCGCTTATAGCCCAGCCAACCCTGAAGGACCATATCAGAGCTCTCAACCCACCGAGTCAACTCTCTACATAGACGTTTCAAGAAAAACAAAAAAAACAAAAAAACATGCACACACAACTTCTCTAAACAGATTTTCTAAAAAAAACATGCTGGAACTGCTTTAAAACCTTTCCTCCAATACATCTTAGATAAGATGAACGATGTTTCTCTGGTTCACAAACTAAAAATAATCACATCAGGTGCGACATCGGTAAACAAGATTTTCATGAAGTCTGCTGTGAAGTGTTAACATCTGACATCATGTTAAGTTCAAACAATCTATAAGAACAGGCTTCCACCGGGATAACAACAACAACACAAAATTACTCTTACGTAGCAAGATTTCCATACAACCGCTTTTCACGGCATGACTGTATTGTCTGTGTGAAAGCTATGTTCAATGACTTCCTTATTACATCACGGTAATCATTACTTTTATTTGATACTTTGTCTTTACACCACAAACAGACAAAAACTGATGAGTAATTTCAGTGAAATCGCTCCAACAACATTGCCATTGGTGATAATGTGCTTCTCATTTACCATGACACAGTATCACACGGAGATTCCTTCAAAAACCTTCCTTCCAATATATGTTAGGGGCATCCCTCAGGCCATGAAAATATTTTCTTTCTCTTTTTTTTTTAAACTGAAAATTAAGGCCATAATGTATGTAAACCATGTCCAATGCCAGCAGCTATTGACTTGTTTTATTTTTCACACCTAACCAGTCAGCACATACGGTTCATAAGCATCATGGATGTTTTGTTATCTTCAAAATTTTACTGAGACCTGTATGCAAAACAACAACAACAACAAACACACAACACACACACACACACACACACACACACACACACACACACACACACACCCAGAGAGAACACGTTGTCCTAATGAATGTAAAATGACACGCTAAAGAAAAAAGAAATTCTGCATGTAAACCTGAGGTTACAAACCATCTGCATACTATCACTTACACTTGGTGCAACTAAGCTTCACTTGTCTGGACATACTCTGACATTGACGTGTAAATAATTCAGACTGCACATCAAAATGTCATAAGTTTATTGTCACCCATCTCTCAATAGTGGATGTTGATGAACATCGATTCACCTCTCAGTCTGCATATCACATTTCCTGGCCTGCTCTGTCATTGGCCTTTGATACATAACAACACATTACCAAGAATCAGTTCTCAGTCTGGAGTTCTCTACATCACAACTGCTTCACCATTACCTGGCTCTTGTCTCCGAGTCAACATTGGTGTTGTCGATGACGACACTCTTCCCAGCATCCAATGCTTTGGCACAATCGCTGACACATTTCTGCCATGTCTTCAGGGTATCCTGATAAAATGGGAACACATCCTACCTCACATCTGTCAACTAAGCAGTTTGCTCCAACATCTAAAACAGTACAATAATACATAAGCTAATACAATTTGCTTCACAGTACCATTAAACAATGGAAAATACAATTTCATGCATGAAATTATAAATGAAAGAAAATAAGCTGTTCAGTGCACAAAGATATACAGACTTTTTGCATTTAATGTATGGGCACAAAGGGAACCACTCAATAAATGCCTGCAAAAAAAAGGGGGGAGGGCACTCCCTAAAAACTGGCTTGGTAACAAAGTAGCTGTTACCATCAGTAAAGGGCTTACTTGGTGGTGACCTGTGTATGCTGGATCAGAACATGCCCGATTGAACTCTACCAAAGTGACTCAGCAGCAATGCAGTGTCTCCTCCAGTGGGTTGCCTCTTGAAGACCTGACTGATCTTGACTGCTCCCTGTGGACTGTGGTCTAAGCTGTGACTGTGTATGCAGTCCTCAGAATGAGCTGCATGAGAGTTATGCCACTGAGGGTGCACCCAATATGAACAACAGAGGGAAAGGAGGCTCAAGGGGAAGGGGAAGGGGGGCCCTCCAAAGACCTTTTATTAACCGGATCTTCAATGAGAGAAGTGATCTTAATCGGGGAGATAAATCAAACACATACAAATGTTCCAGAAAAAGCAAGTCTTAACAGACAGAGAAACTTAACAGGAAAGTCATTGTAACTGAAGACAAACAAAGCAAGAGGTCAAGGATTAAAACCCTTCATTTTGTTCAAACTTAAAAACTTACGTCAACATAGCTTTAACATTGATCATGATATGGGGGTATAAGAGTGTTTGATTCGGAAGGGGGGGGGGGAATGGGTCTGGTACATGGATGGATATCTGCATAAGTATATAAGATGTGTATACACGTTCATATGCATATGGGTCTCTGGTGTCCAACTGCCTTGTGTTGTCATTGTATTTACTTCTACTAAAGGCGTATACAACCAGTTAGATTTACACCAAATTTGAAAGAAATTCCCAATCATTAGTAGTCTATAGTAACTCTGACGTCAGCTTGGCTTTTTACATTTGTTTGACTGTCAGTTTTTGTTACATGTGCATTATGCTGTATTTTGTTTGTCAACAACTTAAGACATAACCTTTTTTCAACAAAAGTAGCATTGCAAAAGGGTATAATGTCAAATATCTAGTTATAACTCTCATCTTATTTTGTACGATGAAAAACAAAACAGGACAGATTTTTTTTGTCAGTGAATATAAACTCACCTGATTGATATGAACATAGCCCTTAGGAACTAGGTGCTTCTTTGCGAAGGAAGTCTTGCCGGCTGTAACACAGATCACAATGCCAATCACATTATCTGAATACCGTCAAATCATCTCAAAAAGCAACTCTTTTCAACTGCACTGTCTCCTATCAAATGCGTCATTCCTCCTGCCTATATGAACTTACAGTAGGGATAGTTCAATACTCCCTATATCTTTCGGGGACCTGGCAGTATAGGGTGACATAATATGAGAGTAAAATACACGAGGAGAGAGCACTAATCACATAATTTGTTTTATTTTCTCAGTGTTCGTAGTTCACGGGCCATTTCACCTAAATTCCTAATTTGCTAACTGACAGGGACCTCTATGTTTTGTTCTCAAACAGGCTATTTGGGAAAGACTGAGCATTACGATGGGGTATTTTGAGCCATCTGCTCTAGATCTTGTGGGTGCCATTTGCAAAGCACTTCCTAACACGCACAAAGGTTTGGAAAAAAAAAGTTTTTCAATCTTAATCCAGTGTGACAGACACGAGTAAGAAAGTGACAATGACAGAGTGAAGTCCATGACTGCAGATGATCTAAGCATCACCAGTTCCACTGAATCAACACTGTGTACAAGAGTATGTATATATGGGTGCTTTTGAAATCAATTCAAACTTTAAGTGGCAACGATTTAAATGACTAAGATGTGGCATGTCGGCATCAACATGCGGATGTTCCCAGTGCAGGAGAGTGGCCACAAACGTCTGTTGTAAACATCCACAGCAGACAGGCAGACAATGCAGATAGAATCGCACCCAGAAATGGATCTTTATATACAACTTGATGTGCACATGTTTTTCAGAAGATCATATTTGATTTTACACTACACTAATTTCCTGAGTTCATCTGTGTTGTACATACTGTGTCCAAAAAAAAAAAAAGTTTTAAAGTTAATACTATCCAGCCGAGAGCGGCACGGACGGCACGATTCCCTGCTGACGCACGCTCGCGCATAGCGCTCAGTCCCTGCCGACGCACATATTTGTCCACTTTTTAATTTGTTTTTATGGTAGCTAGACAACAACTGACAGTGTTGTGTTAGGTGTCACAGGAAAGAACAAACACTCAACTAATCGAACATAGTAACTTCGAATCATTTACTTTCAATATGTATACACGACTGTGCATTGAAAAACATGTATGACAAGTAGAAAGAATGCTTTGCTTACATTCTATTCCATTCTTTTACAACACCAAATCAGAAGATGAAGGGAAGGCTGCATCTTCAAACAATTCACTTTCCTCTTCTTTTTCATAGTTTTCTATCTCTCTATCATTCCCCTCATCACCAGATCCAATTTGTAATATGATTTCAAGCGCTTCATTGAGCGAGAAATCACTACCACCCCTTCGCCTGCCTGACATTTTTTCTGGCACAGGAAATACGTGCCGCGCGCTGCACGCCGGTGCCACCAGTTTCTTTGTTTCAAAGCTCCTGGGGTCAGCCAAGTTCACGATAGGCCACTGAAAGTATGGTCTACAACTCGCTACGACATCCCAAGACTAGTTACAGAGCTTATTTCCTTTGGATCATTTTATGGAAAGTATTGGAATTTTCTATGTTCCTGTCATCCGATAGTGGATGACACAGCAGAATGTACTGTCTGTCCGTCAGCCAGCCTTGGAAGACGCGGCACAAGGGAAAGAAATCCTGTCAGCCACTATTGGCTGACACGGCTAAAGGTTAAAAGGCTAAAACTCTGCTAAAACTCTACATAGAGGAACCTGTCAATGCTAAATGCAAGAAACTCTTAAAAATGGGGTCCTTAATGGGAGTCTTTATTGGATGGACAATTTAGCAGAGAAAATGTTCTTTTAAAAAATCAGTTGTTGGGAGGATAATCTAGCAGAGACAAATAGGAAAATGTTCTTAAATGTTTTTCTTTAAATCAGGTCTTTGAACAGAAAGTTTCACTTTATTTGCTAAAGCGCCATATCTAGAGACAGCTATCACATTGTGTAGGATCAGAAGCTGGGTCTAAATCAGATGTTAAATGGGATTGCCTATTTAAGAATCTCTAAAAAGGATTTTCAAAAATCCTTCTGTAAAATCTGTAAAAAGTATCTCTAGTGGAAGTCTGGTACAGATGAAGGAAAAAGATGTTCTAGATATGGATAGACACGTCTTCAAAAGTAATGGGAAGGATGGGAAAGGGACACCCTTCATTCGGAGAGTTTTTAGTAACGTTTTGTTTCATTAACAGTTTTCAGTTTGTTCAGGAGCATGTAATATGTTTTAAAACTAGGAATTGGCATCGATAATAAGTACTTTCTATTTACCCGTTCACTGCTGTTCAGTGCCTAAAAATAGTACAAACAAAGGCTTTCCCAGTGCCAGGGAAATCTCATGATTTGGGGTAATAATTAACAAAAAATTCTAGCTCAGAAACTACAAAAGATAGAAAAATGAAATCTATATCATTTTTGAAGGAAATTGAATGAAGATTTTGAATCTGGGCTTCTTTTGTTTCAATTTTGATAATAAAAAAGTATTTAGGCATTTAGATTTGGATAGATTTTTTTGCATGATCAAAAACATATGTATTTACCACTACATCTTCACATCCAAACAAGAACACAAAGCAAAAAAGATGAAAATAAAGTTTGTATTGTCACACTACACCTGTAAATGAAATTTAAAACAGTTTAGAAGTCTATCAAGATGCTCACACTCTATGCAGACTGACCAGTCCACGACCACGCCCCCCTCTCCCCACCACGCCCCCTTGGACTTCAACCCTCTCTTTCACCCCTCATCTTCCCCTACCTTTCCGTCTGCACCGTGTCATGCCGCGAGCAGGCCACGCTCCCCTCTCGCGCTGACTTTCACATCACTGGCCACCGGCACGCAGTGCAGAGTACACACTAGGCTGGCTCGTTCGACACAAGTCAGCTGAACACACACTGAGGTCACACAGCCCTACTCAATAACTGACGAATATGGTCGGCAATTCCACCACTATCATCATCTCACCTTCATGCTCGAGTGAGTCGTTGAATAAACGATTATTGTCTTTGTCAAAAATCATCAGCAGAGCCTGCTCAGCTGTGTAAATACGTTGATTTGGTCGCTGGGCTTGTCGAAGGTTGCGCCGCCATCTTTGCAAGCGAGACGAAGTGCTGGCTGGTCATCCAGTCAGTGATGAGAATAAATGGGCTTTCCCCTCACGTGTGGTCATTTACATATTATTTTAAGACTACAGACATATAAGGCTTTGTACGCACACTCTATTTGAGTCCGTTGATAGAAATAGTAACGAATGAAAATTCAAGAAAAATGCATGACGTCAGTGGACGGCCCATAGGCACTGGGAAAGCATTTTTACTTCGGCGTCAACTGACGGCCTAAAGGCACTCTTCGGGTTAAGATCTCATTTTGACACTTGTAAACTGCAGAGCATTACCTAAATTTCATTTTGTCCCCATCCCAACAGATGTGCTCGATATAAACAAAGTAGCGAGGAAAATACTGTAAACTGCCAAGATGGCGTACTACTCCCGAACTCTGATTATCCCTGCTTCATCCTTTCTTTGAAGTAGATGACATTTGGAAAGATTTGTGAGACAAGGACAGACAAACTGTACAAAAAATGTTTTATTGGACATTTTTCATAACTAGTCTCCACACACACACACACACACACACATGTGCTTGCGCAACATTCTTGTTCATTAAAGATCAGAGGCAGTAGTTTCTCCGTCTCATCCAAAAGGTTGTCTGGAACGCATCTATTCTGGCAAGAATTTTTCACATATACAAGTAAAACTTATGATATATCTTTCGCAGTGCAAAGAAATCTCTCATTTTACTCTTTGCTACTAATGCGGCACAGAGTATTACATTCCTTTTCATTTTAAATCATTTCTCATTCTCTTTTGATTCTCACTGGCCATGCACAGTTCACAGCCAAGGCACACATACAAAGAAGTTATGTATCTAAATGATACAGTAAAAGAAGTAGGTAAAACAGCTGTTCATCATCAATTTAACACAGATTACACACAGAAAAAACAGATAACACAGAAAAAAAAGAAAGGGAGCTGGAGGGAAAGGATAGGATCTTCAAAAAACTTTGCCCTCATCAGTAACAGTGTACAAGATCCGCTGAATCCATTCACTGAATAAAAAAAAAGCTTCTTGTGCTAGACGTGACATTAATTCTAACTCTCAGTGGTATGTCATCAGAGACCATAGCAAAGACTGTCCACCCATGGCCCATTACAGAAACACACCTCTTTAAACAGAAATCGTCCAATCACCATAGTAGAAAGTCACAATCCAGTGGCATCCCACAGACCCGAGTCTAGGATGGTTTTGAAAATAGATGATTACAATTGCAAAAGAAAGAAAATGAATAACTAGATAACATATATACTGTATGTTTCAGAGATCATAAGAGATACCAAAGAACAGCAAAATGATATGTTCACAAATCTGCCAGACAGGTTGATCAGCTCTTACTTTACCCAAACCCATTTCTTTGAGGCAAACAACTGTAGACAGTGGTAAACACTGAAAAAGAATCTAAATTTGGATCTCTCCTATATATATAGATATGAAGGTGAGAAAGACATCCTGACAAAATTAGCTTGACAGCATTTTGGAATACACGACAAAGAACAGAACACAGATCCTGATATGCAGGGGCTCACAGTTCTGTGAGAAATGCCAGAAAAGACTCTATTTCCCCTAAAATAAAGAATTTTACACTATATGGTGATAGAGAATGGGTTATACATTACAACTCTGTCCTTAAATTTCTGTTAGTTGGTCTTCCATGTTCAAGACTTCATAATGATTTTGTTATCTAGTGATTCATTGATATATTTCTTCAGTCTAGGCTCACTTTAACCCTCTGCCTATCGCACGACTTTGTGCTATACGACTATGTGAATACCATGCCAAGAGAGGTAACTCCGCAACACATACACACTTGCCATAAAGAAACCTCAATAAAAAATTTGTTTTTAATTTATCTATTCTATAAAAGTAATGAAAAAACTTCAAAGACATCACTCCATCCAAAACAGCCATTTTTTCCCATATATAGTGAACTGGTACACAAGGAGGAAAAAAGAAACAAACAGACTAACTCTACTTCAGTGTTCTCGGTGCTAAAACAATTTTCCCTAAATTCACTGTACCCCAGAATGTCATGGATTAGAAGCACAGAGTGATTTTCCAAGTCTAAACAAAGTACTGAAACCTTCAGGAACAAAATAAAGTCATTCTGTATGGTCTGCACACTAAATAATCATCTTTTCTTGTGAATGAAAAAAACCCAACCCAAACTTCAACAATTTTGTTAAACTGAAGGCATCACATACAAGAAGATTTGTCTTCTAACTACTGACAGGAAAAAAATAACAAGAACAGATTACTGAATACTGGACTTTAGATTGTGATGGAATTCAGCAAAAATGTGCTTTTGCACAAGTGCAATCCCCTCCCTCTCCCCGACACACACACACACTGTGGTGATGATGTACCTCTTGTCCGTCTCCTCTTTGCTCTTTGATAAACAGGCAGTTTTTATTTTAGGCCAGAGTTTATGTTCATTCTTTTCTGCTTGCTTTTGTGTAGCAAAAAAAATTAGTTTCTCGTTAAAAGTCTGCCCAAATTCTGAAGAAATCAAAAGACCAAAGGTGACGCTCCCACAGGCAAATCATGGGACACATCACTGACTGATCCAGTTTCCTGGCTATCAAAACAAGGGAAACTATGTTTAAACTATTTTGGGGCTTCACTTCTTGTAACCAACGACTCTAGTCAACAATTAAATAATCTCTAGCAAGTTTTGTTTTTTGAATTTTCTTTTGGGGGGGGGCTGGGCCCAGCAGCAATGGGCTCTTCGACATCGTCATTATCATCGCCCGAATCAGTATCGATTTGGGCCTCAAAATCAGTCACCAGTCAATCTTTATTTATAACTAGGTCAAGATCGACGTCCAAATCGTCTCGCTTCAAATCTTCTTCAAGAGTGTAGCCTGCAAATACTCTCTCTTCATCAATATCACTTCAGAAAATAAATTCTGCAAGTTGCATAGTTACTTGATCCGCCATTTTCCCAGAAAATCTTCGCAAAAAAAAAGCCGAACTTTGAAAATTCACAGCAGCGAAACTACTCCACCAAAACTCACGCAACAAAAAACAAAATGGCATCCAGAAACTTCCGTACCGGGAGACTCTTCTGTCGCGATTGCATTCTGGGATATGCGATGGTGAAAGCGAAAGTCGTTGACCTAGTATTCAGCAGTCGATCTCGGTCGATCCGGTATTCAGATAGAGGAAATCTCGCGGTCAGTCTCGGTTGATCCGGTAGGCATTGGGTTAAGAAATTAGCAATTTCATATAGCACACACTGAGGATGAATAAAAAAAGGAATTTCATGAATAAATATGGGTTCACACACACACACACAAACATGCCTGCATGCACAACAGCACACACAGACACACACACATACACAATTTCACAGACACCAATAAAACACATTTAAACTTACAAGCTTGGAGGCCCACAAACACCACCACCTGTGGAAGATAAAAGCAAGGGTTTTTTTTTTCCTTTAAGAAACAATCAACCAACATAAATGGTTTCAACTTTTCCCAAACACTGAAACTTCAATGTGCCCTCTCTGGTCTTTCACACAGTTTCTTACAGCAGCAGAAACAACAACAGCCCATCACTATACAGAAACACACACACACACACACACACACATGCTGGCAGTGGGACATGAAAATGTTCCATCAAAAAAGAAAATACTAGGAAACTCATAACATCAGGCCTGCAGGTAAAAATAGAAACATTCTGTCTCTGCACGCACACACACACACATACACACACACACACACAGACACACACACACACACACAGAGTAAACCATATACATGGCAGTCTTTGTTCTAAATGAACACACACATGGTCTCTGCAAATGCATAATGATATTAGGCTATCAATATCATGGCAAACAGGCATCAACTAACACTTCATACATCTGAATATTTGTGAACATGTACATGTGTGCGCGCACACACACACACACACACACACACACACACACACACACACACACACACACACAATACACACACACTCACTCACTCACTCACACACACACACACACCCCTCAAAATATGAAAAAAAATGCTGGATGCAAACAAAGAAACCTAAGAATCAAACAAGCCTCACCTCCTGAGAGCCACTGATCAGGTTTTCCCCTCCCTGCAGCAAGGGTTTGTCAGTGCTGATTGTCCTCTGAACACACAATGTCTCACACAATACTCACAGTTCTCTGCACTGTAAATATTATACATATAACTGAAGGGCTGATAATCGTCTAAGCGAACAATTTCACAAACAAATCTGATGGGATGAGAGTTCTTTGAGCATGTAACATCACACACACTGCAGACTGGCTAATAAGCCTCCTGAGCTAATAGAATCATGCACAATACCAATGGGCTGATCATCTTTGGACCACACATCACATACAATCATTACAGGCTGAAAATCTTTTTTTTTTAAAAACATGATTTCTCAAACAATACTAGCTCAGGATTCATTTACACAAAATTCTAACCATTTTTAAAGAATTTTAAATGTAATGATTATGACTCCATCGAAAATAATCTGGACAAATGAATCACAAGACAAAGCACGACGCATTTCGACCTCTTAGGTCTTCTTCCAGCAAGATAAAAACTCAGGACAACGAAAATGAAGAACGAGCGATCACTTATCTTTGTCAAATTCAATGCAAGGTGGGCGTTCAAATCTCAACACAAGATCTGAACCCCCTTCTTCCGCCGAATTTGACAAAGATAAAAAAAAGAACTGTCCATTTAACAAAACCACAGCTGAATCAATACTGTTTCAAACTTCAGTGGCAGACTGTAGATCACAGAGAGTAGTGTAAACTGTGTGGGAGTGTTCGCAGTCATTTCAAATTCAGCGCAAACTGTGAGATGACTAAGCAATGATGTCCAGAATAGATTCGAGATTTCAGAAATTAACCAAGTTACCACAACAGTCAGCACTTGCAAACACACAAGAACACACAGACACATGCAGAGCAAACCTTATCCATGTTTTGATGTTCACACAAATTTTGGTACCATCAGGACTTACAGGGCTTTCTTTTTCTTTTTTCACTGTACCCTAGTTTCACAGGTTAATCTCTCACCTAAAAATTTAATTTGGCAATAATACAAATGCTGCCCATAAAAAAAAGAAAAAAATGTGATAGCTAAACAGTTAGCCCGATATGCTGGTCAGGCCATAAGCAGAGGTAAAACAGAAAGAGTATACCTATTTTCCCCGCCTTAATCTGATTAACTGTAAACCCAACACAACACAGACACAAGACAGGAATACACCTCTTACAGGATCAAAGTCAGGCAAGGTGAAGGGTGCCGCCTTGTGTCCCATAAAAAACTCTTCAGGTGTGTGGAAAGTCAGGCCAGCGTTGATGGCAAACTGCATCCAACAAGACAACAACAATAAGCAGTGAGGAAAAACTTCTTTCAATAAACCTATGTAAAAAAAAAAGGGAAAAGATGTAAAGAATTAATGAAAGGAAAAAAAAAAAAGCAATATGAGAAAGACCAAGAAATGAAAAGAATGAGACAAAGCACAGAAAGACAAGACAGAGACAAAGAAGACATCAAAGAAAAAACACATTAAACATCTTTAATTTTCTATTTAAAAAAAAAAAAAAAGAAAAGAAAAGGCAATACCACTTGGAGACTAACGGGTAGGTGGTATAGAAACTACGAGCTGACATTTTCTGGAGTTGAATTTTTGTTCTGTCAACAAGTTACTGTCACTAAAAATGCAAAATCATACGGTTTAGACCAAATTCACTGCCTGTCTATACACTTATGAACAGAAAAACAAACATGCAAAGAAACAAAGCTGTGACTGATACACGCATGCATGCACGCACACACGTGAGCACGCATGTACGCGCGCGTGTGTGCACACACACACACACAGAGCTATCGCACCAACTGAGATATCACACACACACAATATACATACCAATTTAATATCAATCCTACATTTGGAATACATGTTATCATGTTAACAGCTTCAGTTCATGTATTATAATCTTGCAGCTGTTGGCAACAGAGCTTAAAATGGAGATTCTAAAAAAATGTACAGGTGGTTTGTAATTCATAATTCAAATCACTGACAAACTCACAGCCCTTATGTCGGAAATAGTGAAAAATAAAAAGCAACTGACAAACCTACTACATTCCAACCCCACTAACAAAAGGAAGCATTACCAGTCGATCACTGCAAGAAAAATCCTTCTTCTTCTTTGGCGCCCAATCAGCTTCTCTTCCAGCAGCATCTGACCATGACAGGACAAAGGTTTTCAAACGCTGAACAACAAACACATGTTCATGGCCTGAGATGATCATAAAAGCTGAAACCTCAGTATAATATTTGTAAAGAGCAATACCTTCCACTGGCAACTCGATGCACTGTCCATTCCCCATTCACGAAAATAAACATGCAAAATCACTCCCTCACTCCTCCCCCCATCCCCAGTCCCAAAGCACAGACCCTCCTGCCCCTTCCTCTTCCCACACTAAACACACAGCTTGCAACAGTAGAAGTTTCAAAGGCAACAATGAAACACTAACTGAAAACTGAGTATGTTGAAACTGACGAAGTCGTTACTAGAAAGTACACACAAACAAAAATATTTCAGAAAAAAGCCTTTAAATAGTTTTTATAAGTGATGTTTTTTCCCTATATGTCTTTACACAGATGTTTATATTATTCAGTAGCAAACGAACAATAAGAAAAACAATGAAACTACAAATAAAATACGGGATCAAACAATGCCTTGTGACAACCTACTATAAGACAAAAGCACATTTCTAAAGTTAAATGTTTGATGAAAAATATTCATCATGAAAAAAAACCTCTAAGAAAACCCCACAAAACTGTTATCAACAAAAAAAAAGCCAGCACAACATTATATGTCAATTCACCCAAAATAAAAATTCAGTTAATAAAGAGAGAGAGAGAGACAGAGTGAGAGAGAGGACAGAGTAGAACAGTGGAGGATGAAGGGGAGAGAAACAAAGGGATACTGAAGGCAGGGGGCAGTATAGAGGGTGTGGGGGGAAGGGGTGGGGGGGGAGAGAAAGAAAGCCAAACCATTCAAATAGGGACGTCTGTTAAGAATATCTAACATCATAGCATTCTGAAGGTTCCAACAGACCCAAGTAATAACAGAGATATCACCAAGTTCTATCCTGCACATGCATGCACAAGCGCACACTCAAAAACGCACATGTGCGCACACACATACACATACACACACACACACACACACACACACACAACACACACACACACAAACTCACGCAGAGGCAGGCAAAGAACTTTTGATCAATAAACTAAATAACTTTTTGTTCATATATACTAGGAAAAATAACAAGAACAACAAAAAGGACCTTACCTCCTACATAGAAGCTGTCTGACATCTTGATTGGTATACCATCATTTTTCTGTAAAGAAACAGAGCCATGGTCCTTAATATGGACTGCGTTTCAAAGAAAATAAATGATGAAAGTCTACAGAAACAACTGAAGAAATAAAAAGAGATCTTTGAAAAAAAACTTACATTAAAAAGAAAACAAACTTACATTAAAATGAAAACGATTGGGAAAAAACAAAAATGTGAATACAGGCCCCCATCCCTACCTCATCTAAAAAAGAAAAAGGCTGGAAAAAAACAAAAATATCAATAAAATCATCCTTCGCCACCCAATTTCCTGCTCCTAACATACTTTAACTTTTCCCCCCTCGTATTCTTAACAATTTAACTTGCACACATTCCTTTCAGTAAACAGCACTGGCAAAGTTTTGTGCAGGAATTTGAAAAAAAAAATCTATCCTATGAGTCCCTTCAGAAAGCTGACAACGACAATACCTGTTTCTTCAAGATCTGCCACATTCCTAGAGCCGGTTTGCGGTAGGAGCCCCCTCTGGTGGAGATGAAGATCTGGACTGGCACCTGAAGCTTGTTGACCACCATCTCAAACTTATCCTGCAGGTCTTCGATCTTGATTTTTCCTCGTCCCACTCCCAGCTGTCAGCAGAAAATTTTCTTTGAAACATAACCTTCTGTCAACTATCACAAATCTGATAACCTCGCGAAACATGAATTGCCCTCATTCTGTGATCTTGCTTGGGGAAAGACTATCTCAAAAAAATATTGTCAGTGTAAACATTATTCTCAGTCAACTGGAAAGTACTGCATTTAGTTATATGGTCAAGCTTATGCCCTGTGTAATTTCCAGTGGATTAAAGCCAATAAGTGCTTAAAAAAAAAAATTCTTTGTACTGTTGAAGTTATAACTTCGGCACGACACAGTTTGTAGGCAGGGCATCAAAGTATACACTTCGGAACATCAACACAGTTGACAAGTCTTCATTCCTGCGTTATTGATATAATGTAAATTAATGAGCAGATCAGCAATAAATCTCACCTGGTTCGTGAAGAACACGATCTTGTAGTTGGCAGCTACCAAGTGCTTCAGCCTTCCATACACTTCTGGCATCAACACCCTGTCCACAGACATGCAAATGATCAGTTAAAAAAAAAGAATAATCACAGCTCCATGGAAGAAGATGGCTTCTTTCTTTTA
>CM031609.1:42528617-42533617 GCA_018398815.1 Conus ventricosus
TTTCCTTCTTAAAGAAGTCAGTGACCTTCGGAGTTGTGGGTTTGCCACTTCCCAGGTCTTTCTTGCTCTGCTTTGCGTCGATTCTTTCAGGCTTACTGTCTTCTCTCGGCCTTTTCTTGCACACTTGGTCCCTCTCCTCACTGCTCCCTGGTCTCTCACTGTCTCCACCAGGCTTCGATTGTTTCTGTTTACCATCTTCTCTTGGTTTGCTCTTGGCTGCTTTTTCATTTTCCTCCCCGTTTCTCAGACTCTCATCATCTTCACTAAGTTTTGACATTCTGGGTTTCTTTGCCACTGGGGAGTCTTCCTTCATTCCATTTGTGTGCTCCTCTGATCTCTTCCTTCCAATGAAGGGCAGGTCTTTTTCAGGTTCCGAGCTTACTGACACTTGGTCTGCTTCTGCTGAGTTTTTCTGCATCCTTAAATTTGACCTTGTGAGGATACATTCCCTTCAGAATGAAAAGTACGGAGTCTGGAGACATGCACACTGTTTTTCCGCGCTCCAGATCCTGTCCATCGATGGCAGAAGTGTTTGCCCCAAGCTGTGTCACCTTGATTTCTCTGGTGTTCCAGCTGACCTGGACCTCCACTAAAACATACAGAAACAGGATTTGACATTATTGACAAAGAAGTGTTTTCTTAGATCAAACACAGCACATCAATCCAGATCAGGAGCAACTCTGTCAGATTGGAGGATAAATTAAAATGAGCAAATGAAATAAAATGTTTACAATTGTGAGTTGCCAGTTAATCAGTAAATTCAATAGAAAGAATGTTTCTCTGCATATAAAAATGTAAGGCAGTCACAATTTCACAGTCTCACGTATGACTTTGAACTACAAACAGACTCTGAAGAAGGATGTTTGTTATGTTTAGTTTTCTGACTAGTTTGTTGTCTTGTTTTTGTTTTCATTTTACAGAGCCAATATCACTTTTGGAAGATTTTTTGGAAAGCTTAGTGAACTCTGGTTGTTTTTCTCTTTCTTCACACCAACAAACTCATGGATGGATCACAGTATTTTCTCAGCATACGTTGAAAAACAATATAAAGATGAGCTTTAGCAATTAGTATTTGGGACATATAATCTATCACAGTCTGTAGAATAGGTTTACTTTTTTCTCTCTAGTCTAATCTATACAAAATGAAATATTTTCTTTGGTGAGAAGATCCAACAGAATTCACTATATATCTATTCCAGCAATCATGAATGTCACTGTCGTGTCAGTTGTCAAGCACCTGGACCAAGTAATGGAGTAGAAAAGTCCAAGTAAAGAAGTTCCCTTGTGTTCTTCGATTTCATCAAACTGACAATCGGTCACAATGACAGCACCAATCAACATACTGTGGGATTGCAGGAAGAAACTCTAGGGGACATCTTGACTGACAATCAAGTGTCTTCTGAGAAGAAAGCATCCCCAGGCTGATTACTCTGCTGTTTTGATCACGTTGATTTGTGGTCTCACAAAGAGAAGCTCTCATATCACAGTAATGCGTTAACTAATAAATGCTGGTAAAATACCATTTGCGAAAGTAAAATATCAAAACTTTCTAGAACTGTCAGGCCCAGGGACTCGTTTTACTTTGCTGAGACTGGCAGCTAAAGTGACATAGAGGCTGTGACAATTTTAAAAAAAAATCTCTTTATTAATTTTCAAGTAGTGTATAATAGTCAAACGGAATTTAAATCCCTCGTATTGTGTGTAATGGCAGTTTTCAATCAATACTTTGTCACATTAAGTCTATGTCTTATTTTTTTGGTTTAGACACTGGGTCAAAGATATATATGCTTTTCAATCTCTAAAAAGCAGAACTGCAATCAGCAGTCAGTAAATCTCTTGTGATCTTAGATTTGAGTCTGCAGCCATAGAACAAAACAAACAAACAAAAAGCAATATTATCTTCTACAAACACAAGCAAAACCAGACTTTGACAGAGTGGGAAAATATACTAAGTTTGAGTTTCTCATCCATTTTATTAGATCTAGTTAGAAGTGTAACCTATCTTGGAACAGTGTTAAAAGCAGGTCCATTTATTATCACTGATTTTCATTTCTCTGGTGCAAGTTCTATTACTGGTTGTTTGGCGACAGTGCAGGCAAGTCAGTGTTGGGACCAATTTGTGAAATCCTTTGCACGATCACAGAATCATCAAATTCATCTTAAGCAAAAAATTAAAATTAACTGAACTATCTTAGTTTTAGTCTAAAGTTAGTGAAATCCTACCCCCAACACAGAATGCAGGGTAATGACTTTCCAAGATAAGGCTAGTAAAAGGCCTGTAAATTGTTTGTACTTTCATATGATCAAAAATAATTATGACATGTTCAATGCAAAAACAAAGTACAAAAAAAACTAGTACACCATCATATCAAAACAAATTAATGATTGGCTTAATCTGCCTTTTGCCCAGAGCTGATATAATTTTCTTTTTCTTTCGTAACCGTACAGTTGTTAACGTACCAAATTGCATTTAAAATACCTTTCCTGATGAAGTTTTTCAGACCGAGAAGACTGTGCAGAAGCAAACTTTAAGCTTATTGATTTCTCAGCACATGACACACAGCTGTAGACACCGAACTGAGCGCGACCACCACAGCATCATTAGACACTATCACTTTTGCAGCGATCGATCGAGCATATATTACCTGAACACATCTGGGGAAAAAATTACCTTGTAATCGGGAACATCTCGCTTCAGTTATCTGTGTTTGCGGTGTACGGCCAACTCTCACCGGTGTGTTGTCGGGCAGAGGGATCGGGTCGTGCAGTCGTTGCAGACACTCCAGCACGCATTCACGCACCATTTTGACAGATTCGCGGTACGAGCTCATCACGGGCGACGGTAAACTCGTACTAGTACACTTCCTCACTGAACTCTGGAAAATGCGATGAAGCTTTGTCGTCAAAAACGTTGAGAGCATTAATTTTTCATATTTGCTTTAGAAATAATACATGAAGGCGTAAATAAGTATATTGTCGCTCAGGCTTTCAACGCGTAGGTCTAGTTGCAAAGTTCTTTTTTGGTGTCAGGTCTTCAAATGGGTTTATCCTGAAATATGTAATAGTAGGCCTAGCTTCATCTCATAGCTTTATCTTTCCAACGCGATTCATTTGATTTCTTGGTTCTGCCCACTAAAAGCGAAAGGTTTGTGGAAAGTAAACATGATTTGAAATCGTATATGACATTTATAGGTGTCAGTAGCGTTGCCAACTTTGCGTTTGAGCAAGATTTTTGTTTCTCTTGTCAGACATGGAGAATGACTGCTTGGTGGTTGCTAGGAAGAATTGTAAGACTAAGAATGACACTGTCACTGTCAAACTAATCTTCTTCCTACCAACCACCAAACAGTCGCTCTCCATCTGTCAGTGACAGCAGAGGTATTCAGAGAGAAGACTCTCAGACAAGCATTTCGACCGTGAATTCCTTACGCTCGGGTGAGGCTGCATCCAGGTTATGACATACAGATGTCCGTCTGCTATTAGAAATATTTTTGGCGATGCCAGAATTCAAATTTGTACTTTCTTGGAGGGATGGATGTCTCAAGTCAAAGTCAAAGGTTGAATTTTACTTTCTGTCAGCTGGAATCCCAAAAGGACAAGATAATACTTGCTGACTGAAGTCTGTATTTTTCGTGGCCGTCGTTGTTGTTGGCTGCAGTGTTGTCTGGTTCCGGATGGGAGCTGTCGTCTGTCACTGTTTCACTCTGGTTTCGTGTGAACTACTGTTCACTTTCTGATGTTGATCGGCCAGTGATGGGCGTTGGTTTTCTTTGCCACTTTCCCAGTTATAAGGCCAGTCTCGGGTCCACCAGACAGCCTTCTTCATGCTCAGGTGGCAATGGTTCTATGTTTTGTGAGGCCACCTCAAGAGGAAGCAGGACAAAAGTCTCAGGAATCCTGCAGTGCATGAATCCCATCAATGGTCCACTTAGACTACAACTAAGAGGGCAGTTTTTCAACTCTCCACAGAGGCATTCCCACAATGCCTGCCATCAGAAGCATGGTATCCCAGGCTATGGTAATCGTAGTCAGGCAGCGCTCCATCACCAATTGCCCCACATCTCTATGATTAGTATGAGCTGTCCTCCGGCAACACGGGCTAGGCCTGCAGTTACCCATATGGCTGCAAGGTTCGCTGTGCTGCCTAACACAGACCTCTCTCGTCTTTATCCCTCAAAGGAGAAGTGCCACCTCTCCTTGGGTCTTTGCTGTATGCTACCTCGCAGGGAACTGGACCTCTCAAGTCAAGGCGTAAATTTTCAGACGGATGTCTTGTCCAAATAGCTGCAGGGCACCTGCCATAAGTACTGCAGGTATAGCTGCTAAGAACTTGATTGCTCCATCTACAGTACAGGCCGCTTGCCCAAACGTGCATGATGTGCTTGTTAGCCCCTTGTGGAGCTTGTTTACAAAGCGAAATAGCAATAAGAGAAGCACAGGCCTGATTAGCTCTTCTTACAAGGCCCCAGACTTTTATCTAGGCAGTGCTATAGGAAATCACCAAACAAGCTTAGTGACACTGAGAACTGTATCACAGCTGAAAAAAATGTTAACTGCAAATTCTTGGCCTGCAGTATAGATCTAGCTATTCTTAACTGGGACAACAATGAAATGTGAATTAAATTCTTTGCTGACAGCAACAGAACAGCCTATATTAATAACATTTCTTTATACTGCTTTCCTGTATTTCCTTTTTTTATCTTTCAGTGGCCCCTTTAGTAGTCCCTATGTTTCCATTGTAGAGTTAGAAACTCCGCAAAATTATAGGCGGTGTTCTGTGGTAAATACCGTGAGTGGATTGCCACAACTTCCAAAGACTATGACCACTGAAAAGTTCTGACTTTGGAAACAAATCGTCAACTCTGGTCAGCCACAAACAAATGTTTCTGTACAAAAGTTGGTTCTTTGTGATTTCCATTGTTGTCACTGATGAGTGAAAAGACTGCAATTCCATGTCCAAGTTGTGTGAATACTTGATCTGCATACTGCTTTTCTCCAAT
>CM031609.1:42536117-42558617 GCA_018398815.1 Conus ventricosus
AACAAACAAACAAGATGAAGACAACATTGTCCTGCAGCATTGTTTTTTTTTGTAGAAAGTATGTTTCACATTTTGAAAACAGAGAAGAAAGAATGTTATTGCCACATGAAAAATATATTAGTTTTATGTGTACTATTGGTTGTGTTATATAATGATAAACAGGTCAGGTGTCACAGATTTTTTTTATATGTTTTCAGAGTTGTTCCAAAAAATGGATCTTTAAGGAGTTCCAGAACCTTGGATTGGATACCTATCGTCACAACTTTACAATTAAATATCCGTTCAAGATGGCCATAAGTCAGGTATTCCATCAGTCTTTATTCATCTTCCCTTTCATGCCTTCTTCCAATCTACCATCATAGGAGGTGATTGTACTTGTGTTATATATCACTTACTGAAACTTAACTGGTAAAAATGTTGCAGAAGTAGAATTTGTCCACAAGATTTGTATGTTCTTTATAGAGAGCTACATATCTGGATAGTCTAAAAACTGTTTTCGGTCAAGGGAGAAATCTTTAGAACTGTGCAGTAAAATATTTATTTAAATTTTAGCTCATCAGTCCAAGACTATGAAATGAGACAGGCAGAGAGTTTGTGCGCCAAAGTGAGTGGGGTTGTATTTGGAACAGAAGCATAGAACATAGTCTTTTCATGTTGTCACAGAGATCATAAAGGAACTGAACAGCATCATCAGAGATAATCATACCTCCATAACCAGTCACGCCATAAGAGTGACTGCCCTATGTGGGTGCACTTCATGAATTGTGCCCAAACCTAGTTCAGTTTTCGCTCTTTTTTCTCAGCTAAGCAGGACACAGCATGGGGCACCTACTGATTCTAACAGTCCCTAATGAGAAGTACTATAAGCTCTGGAAGGAACAGGTCATGGTTGATGTCAAGGTCTCTCCCCATAAGAGTTTGAGCAATGGCTTACCTGAACCCCTTAACAGTGCTAGGTTTCCTTTCCTTCTCATAAAGGTCCTCCAGAAAGTGGGTCACATTTAAAATTTCAGCAGCAGCAGGACAAATCTCAGGCTGACTGTACTATAGAGAGACCTTCCGTTTGTTGTGTACACTTTCTGTGTGGATTGTCTTTGACCTGTCATGATTTTCTCCACCCACGAAGGGCGGAATTGTCTCTTACTCTTAGCAACCGCCTGACATAAAGCAAGGATGGAGAAAGAGAGATACAGGGTCCACATGCTACTTCTTAGCCTGAGCTGAGACCAGCAGGGCCAGACTCTCAGTGATGGGCATCGGAGCCGTCACTGGTAGACTGATCAGGAGGGTGAAAGAGGATAACCTAGCACTTCTCCAAGTAAACTTATCAAGAACCATTGAACAGGTTGTTGTCAACAGTGTGGGGCTAAGCAGGTTGTGCCCTGCATGTCCTGGATCACAACAAACACCACTGAACACAACCAAAATGACTCTGTGGCAGTGTGGTGTCTCCTCTGGTGGGTTGCCTAATGACAACCTAGCAGTGATCACATCCTGCATACTGCCTCTGCTGAAGTGGCAACAAAAGGAAGCCCTTATGCTGGGGTTAACGGGGGAGCTGGAATGAGTGGCATGGGAAATGTTCTGCTGTGAGAGCACAGCAGATGAGACAACAATTAGAAAACTCTACACAAATCATGTTCTTCTACTAATACTCTGTACATGCCATCAGGATTTGATGGGAGAGAACATCTTTGCCATACTGCGAGCTCATCGCGCGTCCAGCACAGAGGCACTAGTGATGACTGCTCCTCTGCGGTCTGCCAGCAATCAAAAAGGGCAGACAGATGGCAGCGTAGCACTCATGCTGGCTTTAGCTGCACAGTTCCGAAGTGAGTATAGCATTGTGTATGTCTCTTATCTTTTTGTACATGTCTCTGTATGAACTCATGCAAACATGATACATATGGTCTTTGTGTGCGCATGTGTCTGCGTGATTGTACATCATGTGTGTACATGTTGAAGAGACAGAGATATCTAGACTTCAATTATTTTTTTCTTCCTTTCTTTTCTGTTTCCATCCTTTCCCCCTGCTGTTGCTTTCTTCCTTTTACCCTTCCTTTTCTACCAGTTCTTCGGGTGGGGGAGGGGGGTTCAGAAATGAACTTCCAAGGCCCTCCTTTCTACTCCTCCAATTTGTTTCTGGTTTTTTTCTTCAACATTGTATCACTCCTGATACTATTTGCATAATGATATTAGAATAAGGTTTAGGTTGATTTTTTTATTTTTTATTCGCTAAAAGGCAAAGGTCAGGACATACATGTTAGCTTAATAGTGTGTGTTTTTAGATTACAAGGAGCTTTTTTGTTTTATCGTCATAATACATCCTTTTATGCCATGAATGTCACCCAAAAGATGTGACATTTCAGCTGAAAAGAATTGAACTTCGATACTTGTTCTGTCAAGAACATATCCATACAGTATGTCTCTGCTGTTTCAGCTAATCCGTATTGGGCCAAAGATGTGATCTTCCTGCTGACTGAATTTGAAGAGATTGGAGTGCATGCCTGGCTGGATGCCTACCATGAAACCAAGACCCCATGTAAGATGAACCTGGTATTGAGCTCTTTGATTTGTGTAGGAAGAGTGAAAATATGTTGCAATGGTTACTTGTGTCGACTATGGTATTAATTTTAAGCTTGCAGAAGTATATTTAGTGTCTTGATGTTATTCAAATTTCTGACTGGTAAATCTGCCATAGCTTGGAAGTTTGATTGTGATATTCATTTGATTTATGGCTGCTACAAAAATATGGATTACACCAAAAAAGCTTTTACTTGAAAAATATGGATTACACCAAACAAACTTTTTACATGATGACGATACAGTAATGTTTATTTCACATTTAAAAGCTAATGCTTCAGCTTTTCCATTTCTCGTACTGAAACATAAGACAAGTGAAAACAGCAAACAGCAAGTTCACAGATATTTTTAACAGACAGGAGCATTTCTTATAAGAACTAGACTTCAACAGCTTTTCTGGTACAGGCCACTATGACTGTCAAAGACCATCCTAAGGGGTACAGTGAAAGGCAGACATTGCAGAGCAAAGAAGTCATAGATAGAGTGCAAAGGATTGAGTTGTACAGTATACCTTTAGTCTGTTGCACATGGCTGCATAGATCCCAGAGAGATAAGAATGATGCATGCTAAAATTGCTAGCTTAGTATCTCATTTTATTGCTAATCCTTGGGTTAATATGTTTGAAAAAAACAAAAACAAACAAACATAAAAATGCAATCACTTATGATTGGGACTTGAAAATGTTTCATTTTGTTACAAAGTGAGGCGACTTCAGGCGGAGATCTAAACAAATCTTTAGAAAAATTTTGAGTACTGTATACGCCACACATGAACAAATGAAGCACAAGACAAACCATGACGCGTTTCGACCTCTTAGGTCTTCTTCAGGCAGGATAACCAACACTCAGGACAAGAAAAATGAGGAATGAGCAGCTTGTTCTTCATTTTGGTTGTCCTGCCTAATCACCGCTTGTTTCGTTTGTTCAAGTTTGGAGGATACGGTACTTACAATTTTTTTCTGTGTTTAGTTTCATTTGACCTTTTCTGTTTCTCCACTTGTACATGTATTCTTTGTTGCTTTGCATGTGGTTTGATGAAATCACTTTTTGAATGTGGCAGAACCACTTTGCTTGACAGGGAGGCAAAATTTAAAAGAAAATTGCCATTGAATTATAAATGTTTGTGCTCCTTCCTCCACCATTTTCTTGCTTTCCAGATGTGATAGCCGATGACCTTCCAGGACGCAGTGGGGCCATCCAGGCTGCCATCAACTTGGAACTACCCAGTGATAAAATCCGCTACCTGAACATGAAGTTGGAAGGCCTTAACGGTCAGCTGCCCAACCTTGACCTCTTCAACCTTGCCATCCGCCTCAGTCGACGTGAGCGAGTGCCTGCCACGCTTCATCATAAGGTTTGTGTTTGGTTTGTTCAGTACATTAGACTCCTCATACTTTTTGGAGTATTTTGCGCACAGTGTGCCACAAATGCATCATAGGAAGCTTTTATGAGCAAACATATACCAACTTCCAGTGCAGTTTTCTTTTCTAATACGCTAGACAAACTAGACAAAAAAATTATAAAAAAATAAAGAAAAAGCCTGCAAGTCCAAATGGAAATAAATTTTGTTTTTAGAAAAATCAAGTAGTGAATGTAGTTTGACATGCAAATGTTTTCATGGTGTTGATGTTTGTGACTGCTAACTGTTTTACTCAGTCATTTTTATTTCAGTTGTTGTTGTTGCTGTTGTTGTCGTACCCTGGCTAAAAGACTCCAGGGATCATCCGAACAGCCGAAGTACTTGAACAGTATGGTACAAATGCGTCAACTGGGGATGAGAACATTACGTGTGTGACCGTTTTTGATTACCCCACCATGTGGGCAGCCACACTCCAACTTCGGGGATTTTGGAGACTGATAATGTTATGCTAGGAGCTTGTCACAACTAAAGACAATCCCCATATAACTATGCAGAGCATAACAACATTTTGATGTAGCCTTGGTGTTCTAGCCTATGTCAATTGGCCTGACAGCCTTAAGCCAAGGCGGATTTATTTCAGTGATTCTGCATTTCAACTTGGACTCGCCACATCTGAATCACTGGAGCAATTGTGAAGTGATTTTGGTCATATTCTTTTAGTTAATGCTAATGTCTCTGCTGTTGTTTTTGAGCTTAGAGCATATGAGCTACTAAATCTTCTGCAGTCATGCTGCATATATTGTACCTGTCACAGCTATTTACTGTTGTTTCAGTCACAGTGGACACAAGGTAGAAAAATGATTACATGGTTAGATTGTCTTTGGGGCTCTGCAAAAGGGGTCAGGAAGATCTAAAACTACATGCTTAGAATGCTGAGTCTTGTGCTTAACCCTCTACAAATAACAAGGGCGGAAACAGAAAATAAAAGGTTCCCTTGATGGGGGATTACTAGCTGGAAGGAAGAGGGGGGCACAAGCAGATTTGTAGTTGAAAGGTAAATAATACTTGGCACTTTTGAAGAATAATCTTAAGGTGATGTGAAATGTATTTGATATTTAACCCCTTGACTGCCCTGGCACGAACGGCGTTCGAGATGGTTTCGGGAAAGCTGTGTGCCCTTGCTCGAACGGCGTTCGAGATAATTTCATCATAAAAATTTGGCGATTTAAAGAAGGGAGGCAAGGAGAAAAAATGGTTTAAATGGTTGCAGGGACCCTAAAGGACGGTTTCTTCCCTTTCGCGGGTCAGCTGACTGACCGGCTCGCGTCCATTCGGTCAATAACTTCGGCAAAGTTCGGAGAGTTATTCTCGGTTGAAGATGGCGAGTCGAGCAGGCAGTTCGATCAGGCGCGTGCCGTTTTCAAACGATCTAATGCTCTTGAAGTGCTTCAAGAAGTTATCCGAGACCGTGAAAGCGATGACGAAGACTTCAAAGAAGTGGAATGAAGCGATTCGGAGGAGAAATAAAGTGATTACAATCAACACCACCCTTTGCTATCGGAGGTTGGTGTTGATGACGAAGCTGATCCCCGACTTCAAACCAAGCGATACCGGCGCAAGTGGGGCCGAATCGGAGAGTGACGAGCCGATTCCGTGTATGTCGAGTGCCCCCTCCCTCCTTTCGTGAGAGGTCGGGAGGAGAGTCGAGGAAGGGGAGGGGGTTTTGGACAACGGCGAGGGTCCAGTGTGAGGGGGCGTGGCAGAGGAAGAGGGTGTGGCACTCGTCAGTCGGAAGTTGTTTCAGAATGGACAGAGGCCAGTGCTGATTGCCCAAATGTCGACCTTTCTTTCACGGGTGACCCAGGTATCAAGGTAAACATTGGCAACTTCAAGCCCATGGATTTCGTGTGAGTTGTTTTTGTGGTGTGTGTGTGTGTGTGTGTGTGTGTGTGTGTGTGTGTGTGTGTGTGCGGGCGTGCGTGCGTGCGTGCGTGCGTGCGTGCGTGTGTGTGTGTGTGCTTGTGAGTGAGTGGTGTGTGTGTGTGTGTGTGTGTGTGTGTGGTGTTTGTGCAGGCTGTGTGTGTGTGTGTGTGAGAGAGAGGGAGAGAGAGAGAGAGAGAGAGAGAGAGCAGTGCTTGTGCATGGTGTGGGTATACATTGTGTGTGTGTGTGGTGTTTGTATAGTGTTTGTGCATGGTGTGTGTGTGTGTGTGGTGCTTTTGCATGTGGTGCTGTGTGTGTGTGTGTGTGTGTGTGTGTGTGTGTGTGTGTGTGTGTGGTGTGTACATGCGTGTGTGTGTGTGTGTGTGTGTGTGTGTGTGTGTGTGTGTGTGGTGTGTGTTGCTTTTGAATATGGTGCTTGTGCACAGTGTGTGTGTGTGTGTGTGTGTGTGTGTGTGTGTGTGTGTGTGTGTACCCAAATGTGTGTCAGTCAACTATAACTTGCATTTACTGGCAGTAGTGTGGGATCCTGATCCTTCTGTCCATAGGTTCTGTGTTGTGGTGTATTCTCTGCGACACCAGTGTATTTTTCAGTTGTTAGTGTGCTTTCATCATCTGTGGTGTGGCCTTTTGTAGCTCAGTCCTATCTTTAGCAGTCTCTGGTTGTTGTTTTTTTTTTGGGGGGGTGGTTTTGCAATGTTTTATTTATTACCTTCTGTGGTAATGGCTTTTTATCAGTCGCACTTAGTTCATGAGTGAACCAAACCACATGTGTGAAAGAAAACTGACAGAATAATTGGAAGTTACACTTAGTGTTGTTATTGTTTGTTCATCTCTGCTAAACAAGACCAATTCCCAAGAGGCTTGCAAGATGTGCAGACTGATGCTGTGGATAATGTTCAATTCCCTTCTTCTTTCCCACGTTACCTGGGCTGGATTGCCCCCTATGATATGGGTTGCTAAACATTTTATGCATTGTCAAGCTTTATTGTGAATACAGATGTTTGTCCTGAAGTTCAAAGGATACTAACACCAGTTTTTGTGGTATTTCATTGTGATTTTAGTGCTATAGTTTTGTTTATGTTCTGAAAGTGTCTGTTTTTCAAACAAAACATTCATCATTATATATATTTTTGGTCTACTCATTACAAACAAAATCAAACTATTGTGATATAACAAGAAAATTTCCCAAGTATCTAAGATATATGTCAAGAATTGAAAGAGCACTGGGCATATCAGTGAACCTACCTAAGAAAACAAAATTGTGTCCCTTGATACCTGGATTGTACTGTACCCCAGAAATGCATAAATTTATCATATAAAACAACAATTGTGGGTTGTAAATTCACTACCAAATATTTACACAGGTGTTCAGTAAACACTAAAACCACTTTTGGCTGGGTTTGTATGTTTTTTGTTTTGCTGCTGTGGGTTTTTGTATGCTTGCAAAATATAATTTTTTAAAAAAAGTTGAATTATAAGATTATTTATTATACTCAGAATGAACAAAATCAAATATTATTTGCAGGTATTATAGCCCTGGGTATGAGAAGAAAACATGCCAAAAATCTAAGAGATATCTCCACAAATAAATGAGCACTGATCAAATTAGTGAACCTACCGCAAAAAGTCAAATTTTGCTCCGGCACACAGAAGTGCAAAACTGATACAAAATAGCAGCAATCAAGGGGTTAATCTTTTAACTTACCTGACACATTTATTTGATATAGTCAATTACCAAACTACCATATCAATTTTCTAGAGTGCCAAATAAACTAATTCAACTTGAGTACCTCTTTAAAAGATTAGCCTCCCAACTTGTACAACTCCAAATTGCATTACATTTTGTATTAAAATTATAAGTAGAAGTCGTTTGATATGCATGTGTTTTAAAAGGTGTGGATATTAATAACTGACCGTTGTTGTCATACACATGCGTGCATACACACACACACACAACACACACACACACACACACACACACACACACACACACACACACACACACACACACATACATACATCTTTATTGTGAAGATCCAAACTTTGATGTGAACACAGGCACTGACAAATCATATCTTGGTCAGTTTAGTCATTGGCACTCAAATTTGAATCAGTTTCAGATACATTGTGGTCTTCACTGATATTTTAAACATCATTGTCAATTTAGCTGTGCCTCAACTGCTAAATTGTCCACAGCCATATTAATTGAAATGTGCTTGATCATGCTCAGTTATTGTTTTTGCCAGAAACACTTCATAGGTGTTTTCACCTTGAGAGGTGACAAAAAGCATTAGATTGGGTCTTTAGGATGTACATTTCAGATGGCACCTGCAAGACTTCCAACAGATGCCTCAAAACGCCTCGTCTCAAAGTTCAGGCTTTCTCAGATAGCCTGACAAAAATGTAGCAGGCAGATGAAGGTGGATCAGTAGTTAAAAGGTTTTAATGTGGAAACCAGTTCCAGTTTTAATGCAAGAGATCTACCTCTAGTTATCGGTACAAAAAGAGATCAACAAGACTGAGATTTGTCACTGAAAGCTTCAGAACTGTCACGTGCTGGCAGTTCTTTGTAATGGAGTGGAAATTCACACAGATTTCTGACAGGAAACATTCAGCTTTCTGTGTAGATTATAATGCTTGCAGGTGGAAGTTAAGCAAGGTAGTAAATTTTCAAAATGGAGTGACTGACGGCGGCGAACGAAGCAAAATTAGGAATAGAGTTTGTTTAGAACTTACCGCCAATGACATTGACAAACAAAGCACATGACAAGACACGATGCATTTCAACCACTTGGGTCTTCTTCAGGCAAAAAAATAAATCACATTTAACATTGGGGACAGTACAAACAAAGAACGAAAAACGAGAAAAAGAACGAAAAATGACTCATCCGTTGCTGTCCATGAGGAGGGAAGAATAGCCGGTAGGCGGAAATGACGGGGATTATGGGAGAAGAAAAGAAGGAGGGGGGGGGGGGGGGTTGCGTAGGGGGAGGTGTGTGTGTGTGGTATGATAGGGTTGTGTGTCTAGTTTATTGGGAAGGTGTGATATGTTTGTGATGGTTGTGGTAATGGTGGATTGATAATATGGTAAGGGAAAAAAAAAAAAAAAAAAAAGGGGTGATCATGAGATACAAGGTACAATGGGGACGAAGGAAAAGAAGTGGTCAGTGGAGAAGGGGGAAAAAATGTGTGTGTGTGTGTGTTGCAGGTTAGTGTGGTGTGGGTGTGTGTGTGATTTTGTGGAATATATAGTGGGTTGTTGTTGCAGTGGTGGACCAGTGTAATCATGTACTTGGGTTGGGATGCAGGTAATGCGGGGGTGAAGGGAAAGAGCAGGGGGGGGGGGGGGCAGTGGGTGGGGGAGGGGGGAGGAGGAGTACGGGTAGATCAGAGGGTAGGTAGTTGATTGGTATAGAACATGGGGTGTGGTGGAAAGTGAAAGATGAAGGAGGGGGGCAAAAAAAAAAAAAAAAAAGGTAAAGTGGGGGGGGGGGGGATTTAAGGGGAAGGATAAAACAAAATTAAGATTAAATAGATGGAGGTGGCTGGAACTACTGTATGAAGTGAGTGAAGGGGATGTGGAGGTGGTGTATGTATGTGTGTGTGTATGTGTGTGTGTTGGTAGGGGATATTGCCAACTGATGTGGAAGTGGTGGGTATGTGTGTTTGATTATTGTTGGATATTGATGCCTTGGGGGTGTAGTGTGCCCAGTTTGGCAATGAGATGGGATTCTTGAGTTGTGCATTCAAAGCTGTCACTCTGTGACTGCCAGAGTGCCATAACTTTGACATGGTCGATGTTGTGTTGGGTGTGGTTGAAGTGTAGGGCGACGGGTTTGGGTCGGTGGTGGCGGATATCAGCCAGGTGTTCAGAGATGCGTGTTTCAAGTGTGCGTGATGTTTCCCCTATGTAGATCTTGCCACACAGCTGGCAGTGGATGGCATATATAATGTTGCGGCTTTGACATGAGAATGTGCGTTTGACTGTGAAGGAGTCTTTGGGGCCCTGTAAGATGGTGTCTGGTTTGGTGAGGTAGTAAATGTTTAAATATTGAGCCACCAAATGAATATAATAAACACTAGAGCATCAAGCATAGAGCCTTGCTACTTCAGTGTTCGTTATGTACATTTGGTAGCTTACAACAAACACTTAAGTATCAACGCATATTATGAAAGAGTGTTAAGTACAGCCTTGTCATGGATTCTCAGACCAGAATGGAACTCCAGAGCAGTTTCATCGTCTTCCTCGTTGATCATCGATTTAAAAAAAAAGAACTCTCAGATTCTGTGGCCCTTCATGGCCTGATGTTGTGGTGACCTCTGTTTCGATTTCCTCTACGTATCTATGCTCATAGCAAGTTCATGACATGATTATATGTATCAGTGAGTTCATGGGATGGATATCGTGACGCCCTGGTGAAGCAGACACTCACTCATACTGAAAAGATACTGGCTTCTTGACAAAGCAATTATTTGCACATGTTTGATCAGAACAAGCACCACCGAACAAACGTCAACAAAATGATTTGGCAGCAGTTCATTGTCTCCTCCAGCAGGTTTCCTATGACAACCTGATATTGATTGCTCCCTGTGGACTGCTGTTGCTAGGGCTGCGATGGGCCAAGCCTGAGAGTGGCTGTGTAATAGGATGGTGGGAATGAGCGGTGTGAGAGCAGGGCTACTGATAGAAAGAAAGATGACCTTATGAGCACAACCATTGTTGTTGTTGCTGTTGTTGCCTGCAGTATGACCCTCAGGATCAGGAGTCCCTGGAGGGTATCAGCACATGCTGGGCACCATGCTGCAGATGATGTGGTCCCAGGCCTCAGGTGCTCCGTCGGGCAACCACGGACTCTTCCATCGATCCACATCGAGGCCCTCACTGTCGAGGGGGTGCACAAGGAGAGGGGTCACAGGAGTTACTCTTTAGACCAGATTGCCAGGTTTGTGATGGTTGTATAGTTTTGTTGTGTAATTAGATGTGTGTTTGTGTTTGCGGTTTGTTTTGCGCAGCTAACTGGTAAGACATCTCAGATTTAAAAACAAAGCATGATATGATTCTCCTTGTTAAAATTTTCACTTGTCAGTACTTTAAGATGCGCTTTGGATTTCTTGCATGTTACCTTTTTCACCTGTTATGAAATGAAAGACATCTGTAACTGAGCGCTGTCTATCGATAAATATAGCTGATTTCTGTTCAACACCTAGGTTACATAGTGCAGGATAAATCTGCCCATTACAAGCCCTTGATTTACCGATACATTTACTAGTTGAAAATATTGAACTTCTCACTGATGTGTCCAGGCTATAAGGCATTGTGGATTGATTAGAGGACTCATTCTTGTTCATCTCCGTATAGTGTGTTGCAGCTTTTTCTTTGTTAATCAGCCCTGATGTGGCCCTTTGCGGTCGGCTGGGCTATAAGCAACATTATCTTATCTTCTTTGTTAATGATATCGAGTTACCGGGCAGAGAGTCAGATACATACGCAGGTCCTTGGCCTCACCCCTGCACAACCAGGTAGAGTGTTGTTACCAGTCCAGATACATACACAGCTGCTTGGCCTCGCCCCTGCACAATCAGGTAGAGTGTTGTTACCAGTCCAGTCCTCTGAAGAAGTACAATAGATAGTAGGACACACTAAATTCATGAATGCTTACAGCCTGTCAGTTCTGATCACTTGTTCCACTTCAAACACTGGCCATGTTGCTGTCTGACCAAGAAATTATGAGTTTGAGAGACAACTATTGAGGCCCTGTTTTCATTCATTCTTGAAGTCATGATCTGCATGAGTAATGTATTGCTGATGACACAAAGTCTGTGTAACTGTTAAGCTTTATTGGTATCAAGTGATATTCATTCAATGTGTGCACGATGTAATGTCTTGCAAAGGTGCGGGGAAAGGTGTGAAAGCTGAACTATGAATATGGGGCAACAAAGTGAACTCACAAGCCAAATAGAATAAGGCATTTATTTGGACAGATCAGTATGACAAAAACTTCCCATTTGTTTATTCCATTGTAATGCCTGGCCTGTGTGATCAGATCATACGTTTTCTTCACACAACAATCCTTGATAACAATCCCTTTTAGATGACATTCCAAGATCATTTTTCAGAGGTGAAACTGTACACCTATATTGCAAGACTGCACTTTTCCATGTGCTGTGTGAACATGTGTAACGTTATGCGTCCAGGCATACCCTGTTATTTCTTGCATTGTAGAATTGTTAGTTAATTTCCATTTATGTTAAATAGATACTGTGTTTGGTCATTCCTATCATGAACAAAGCATTATGTAGATTTTTATGCTGTGAGAAAAATATGTCCCGGCTGTGTTTTGGTGATAAGAAGTGCTTGTCACAGACTTGTGAAGTACTAACACTCTCAGGTGCACATGTACACACTCACATCCACACTCACACTCACACACACATACACACACACTAACATGCACACACGCGAGCGCACACGCACACACACAAGAGGAGGAAGAGAGAAAACAAGAAAGCTGGAAGATCTACTATCACATTCTTAGAATATAAAGAATTAAACCTCTCAGTAATGCTCCTCTATATACAGACATCTTCCTTTTAGATTTTTTTTTTCTGTAGCGTGCGTGTGCGTGTGCGTGTGTGTGTGTGTGTGTGATTTTCTGCAGCTTTTGTGTGTGCTTTTTTGTGTGACATTTTTCTGCAGATTTTTTGTTGATTTGTTTAAGTCCTTACTAGAATAAGCTCCCAGTGAACTACACCTCTTAAGATCACCCTTTCGAAATGATTCCTGTAGGTGGTTATTGAGAGGGTACACTGTGTTCACGTCCTGGGGAAGTTTGAAGAGCAAAGGGGACGGAGACAAGTCCAAACTTACCATATACACCATCTGTTATTGTGGTAAAACACTGCTCACTGTTGGTTGCAGAGTGGTGGAGGGCATTTTCCGCAGCCTCAACAACTTGCTGGAGCGCTTCCACCAGTCGTTTTTCTTCTACCTGCTGCCATCGACTGACAGATATATTTCCATTGGCATCTACATGCCCCCCTTCGGACTGATTGTCATAGCTGAAATAATTAAAATATCCTTTCATGAACACTTAGATGAGAGAGAGAGAGTGAACTCTGAAGGAAAGGGGGTAGAGAAAGGGGAACAGAAAAGAGAAGAAAGGAGAAAATATATGTATACGAGGGCCACCCCGTAAGTTCTCGGATGGGAAAAGATGGAAGTACACTGGCATTTCTTACCTAGCCCATCTTTTCAAAGTATCCTCCATCAGCGTGTATGCACTTTTCCATCCTTCTAAACCACGAATCCATCACCCCAGTCCACTCCGACTTAGGTTATACCAGAAATCAAGCCCTCGGCAAACGCTCGGGCATCTTCAGGGCTCTCAAACGGCTTTCCTTTCAGTTGTTTTTTCAAACGAGGGAACAAAAAGAAGTCAAAAGGGCTAGGTCAGGAGAATACAGAGGATGAGTGACGAGCTGCACGCTGTTCTCTTGCAAGAAGTCTAAAGTTGCAGCTGCCGTGTGGGCGCTGGCGTTGTCGTGGTGGAGTAGGTGGCGGATCCCGGGTCCGTGGTCGCCGTGCACTCCAAGCCTCGAACACTTTTGGCAGGCAGGTGTTGATGAACCATTCAGCATTCACTGTCTTTCTTTCCAGAAGCGGTACAGTAGTCACATGGCCGGATCTTGCAGAAAAAAACTGCAATCATTTGCTTTGTGCAGCTTCTTGATCTCTTAAATTTCACAGGTGGGGTTTCCCCTGGAAACAGCCAAACTGACGACTGCTGCTTTGTTTCGGGGTCATACTGGTAAACATTGGTTTCGTCACCTGTGACGATATTGGAGACCCTATCTGATCTTCCTCCGTCAAATTTTTGCAGCATAAACTGGCAGCATTCAACCCTAGCCCTCATCTGCTCCCCAGTCAGCTGGTGGGGCACTCAATGGGCGCAACGCTTCCGTACAGAGAGATTGTGCCGAAGAATGCGGTATAAGCTTCCTGATGAAAGGTTTAGAGTATCCTTGAGTTCATCCTCGGTGATTCGAGGATTTTCTGTAATCATGGCCTTCACTGTGCTCACGTTCCCATCGGTAGTAACTGAAACTGGACGTCCACAAGGGTCACGATCTTCCAACGACATTGTAACAAACTGAAATTCTTTGAACCACCTATGGACTGTGGATAATGATGGAGCCTTGTTGCCAAAACAGTTTGTCAAACTTATAAAACTTTCCTTGAAAGACTTCCTTTAAAGATAGTCATAAAAAATTTCAGGGCACGAAAATCTCTCCAAGACAGGCTCTCTGCAACACTTTGAAAACCGTCCCCCTTGCCATCCATTTTGCTGTCTAGAACAAATTTGGCTCTGACGATTTTTATCATTTTTTGTGTCATAGCTATTATGACATCGCTTGTAATGATGATATACAAATTGAAATGATGACGTCAGTGGTTTCTGCGCATCCGAGAACTTATGGGTGGCCCTCGTATATGGTTTTCTGTGTGTTGCTGTGCGACTGAAAATAGAATGGCACGTTTAGTGAAAGCCAATAATGTGTGTGTGTGTGTGTGTGTGTGTGTGTGTGTGTGGTGTGTGTGTGTGTGTTTTGTGTGTGCATTGCTGTAAAGTGAAACAGACAGGGCAAGCATGCAAGTCTGTACCTGTGTGAGTGCATATGTGTATATTTCTATGGAATGAAGGTGATAGGGCAAACTTCAGACAACTCGGTATGAGTGTCCGTTAGTGTGTGTGTGTATGTGTGTGTGTGTGTAATATATTTCCTGCTTGAGAAGAAGGGAGGTGGGCACAGTAAATGTTCAATGTTGATGATTTTAAACAGGATGGGGCCGGATACCCTCAGTTGGTAGAGCCCCGGGAAACTCGTGATCCTGGGTTTGCGGGTTCGAATTTCGGTATAGGGGATTTTTCCCTCGGAGTTAACATTGGTTCTGACTCCATTCCCCATATAGTCCTTCGAATGAGACTATAAACCGAGGTTCCGTGTGTGAACGCACGCATAACATCTTGCACACACGTAAAATCCCATCACCAACTTTCGGAAGAGAAGGCCAGTTTTGGCCGTTGGTATGGATGACACGTGACACATAGCATGCACCTTCCCCGAAGATGGAGTATGGCTGCCTTAATGGCGGGATAAAAAAGGGTCATACACACAAAACTCCACTGCCTGGCTTTTACAGGGAGTGTCCGCAGGAGTATCAGCCTGCGTACGCAGAAAGAAAGAAAGAAAAATTTTAAACAGGATGAGAAAAAGCAGAGACTTCCATCACAGATTGTGTGTCACATTTAAGAAGAAAGTTTCTCTTAACTGGAGCAAGCTTTAAACCCTGTGGATCATAACCCATTCAGCCGAGGAGACAAAACAGACCAGGAGAAAGATGAGGAGGCTGACGAATCAACAGAGAACAAAGAAAAGGCTGAAGATGAAAAGGAAGAAAACCTCAGGAGAGGATGAGACCGAAGCCAAAGGAGACGCTGCCAGTGCTGAGACGGAGAACGCAGCCCAGAAGGGAGACGGTGAGAAGTCGGAGAAGACTCAGAACAAGGAATCTTCACCAGAGGAAGACCAAAAGGATTCTGGTGAGGTGTCAGAGGAAGACACTGATGAGGAAGATGAAGACGTTGAGGTATGTTAGATAGATTTGTTCACTAGATTTATTCACTTTTAGTTATCACTTTTGTGAGTTTTGCTGCTCAAGAGAGTGATTTGTGAGTAGTTAGACGAATAATTTACAGACTTGCTAACTGTGTTATCCTTTTTAAGAACAAATTTTGAATGATGACAGCATTTGCAGATGTATGTGTCAGGTGTACAAGTGTATGGGCATGACACAGTCATAATTAGGATATGCCTGAATTGTTGAAAATTTGAATTAGTTTCAGACAAGAAAAAAATGCACATGTTTCTGGATTCATTCATATTTTCATGGGTGTTCATGTCCCTTCACCCCCCCCCCCCCCCCCTCCCCATTTTCTTGTGATCTAAATGGCAGTGCTCTTAAACTGCGTATCCCATCAGCCTCATAGACAGCCACACCTAGGTTTGTTTGTCAGTGCCAGTACCTGCCGTCTATAGGGCTACATCATGACTGCCAACCCTCCTCAACTATTTGTTTAGAAATTGACCAATTTTAAGAATCATTCCCAGAGTCTGGGGTCTTTGTTAGCTAAGGGGGGTAAAGGTGTCAGACTCTGGTTCTAAGGTGTGTGGTTCGATTCCAACTTGCTACATTGTCAGAGATTTCCTCTGATTTGACATCTTTGTGGACTCCGTTCCTGTCCTTGTCCTATGAAAGAATGCATGAATAAGAAATCTGGCAAGCACATTACATCCCATTTCACGTTTCGGAGAATAGCAGGCCACCATAAGCCAGTGGGGTGGGTGATGTGAAAATAAAACATGCTTGCTGGTGGTGCCTATAGACATCATCCATTGAAGATAGAATATGGTTGTCGTAATGGTGGAATGAAAAAGTCATACGATTTTGAACCTTTAATTTTTTTTTCTTTCTTTCTGCGTATGCAGGCTGATACTCCTGCGGACACTGCTGTATAGACAGGCAGTGGAGTTTTGTGTGTATGACTGTTTTTTTATCCCGCCATTAAGGCAGCCATACTCCATATTCAGGGAAGGTGCATGCTATGTGTAACTTGTCATCCATACCAACGGCCAAACTGGCCTTCTCCTCCGAAAGTTGGTGATTAGATTTTACGTGTGTGCAAGATGTTGTGTGTGCGTTCACACACGGAACCTTGGTTTATAGTCTCATTCGAAGGACTGTATGGGAGTGGAGTCAGAACCAATGTTAACTCCGAGGAAAAATCCCCCTGTACCAAAATTCGAACCCGCAATCCCAGGATCACGAGTCCAGTGCTCTACCAACTGAGCTATTCCGTCTCCGAACCTTTAATAATAATGGTATAATAATGATGATAATGACTACTTATTTAGCGCAGCAGCTCAGCAGTGAAGGGAGCTCTTTGCACTGTACATAAGGTAATACAGGAAAAATATAGCAAGGGTCCAATTTGGCTGTTCTTCCCCTGATTCCTGAAACTTGACTTCACAGTTCAGAAGGTTGTAAACAGTGTTATTAGGTTCTAGTGAATATAGTTAGGTTGGTGCATTTCTCAGTGACACCTCATGGTAAACACTGAAATTGTAACAAATCATGGCAAGTGTATATCAGGAGGTCCTTGCATTCTAGATAGAAATGGCAGCACTGTGAATTGGTTACTGATCTTTCTTCAGAGCAAAATAACAGCCAACTGTGAACCATGATTATTTTACTGAGTGCTAAAAAGCATGAGGCATGTTTTAATGTCGGTTTATTCCCCTCACACATTTCGTCATGACGGCATTGTCTCTGCCGGTCTGTTTTTTCCTCTTCCTCACACTCCTACTCAAGGCATGAAATGAAGGTAGTATTCAAATCTAGTTGTTAAACGCTGGTTATAGATTTCATCAGAGTTAAACACGCACAGTTACTAAATAGACAGAAAACTTATACAGAGCTGCCAAGGGCTTTGCTATTAGCATAGCATGCTTTCATTTTGTTGATAATGCTGCTCCATTCTGTGACGAAATGCTCTAGCTGATGCTGTGAATAATATGAATGACACTGCATCAGTACGTTTTTATCAGAGTTTATTAAGGATTGTTTGTTTTTTGTAAACGGTGGAAGACAGTATTATGGTGTTACAGCCAGTGGGGATGACAGGCCTGCTGTCGGTGGTGCCGACCTTGGTGATGGCCTATCTGCTTGGTCTGATGGCATACACTGCCCCCTATGTCCTGACCAAGATGACTCCGTCCGTCAAGTTAAGGACCGCTGACACCATTCTGTACGGAATCCTGGCCATCTTCTCTGCTGGCCTCGCCTACCCTTACTTGATGAACAGGTGGGTGTTTGTTAGTATGTTCTCATGGTTTTTTTGTTCGTGTTTTTGTTGTTGTTTTTTGCTGTCCCAGCCTCGCGCTACCTCAGAGGCAGTGCACCCACACCGCTCATCCCGACACCCCGTCCACAGCCACAGCCTGGTCAGCCCCGCCGCAGCCCCGGCACCAGCAATCCACAGGGAGCAGTCAATGTCAAGTCGTCAAGAGGCAACCCACCGGAGGAGACACTGCACTGCTGCCAAGTCACTTCGGTGGTGTTCAGTGGCGCCTGTTCTGAGCTAACATACGCAGGACACCACCTACTGAGCCCCCTACTGACGACAATAATTGCCTAGTCACGGAGCCTGCATGAGTGAGCTCTCCCTCCGGAGGGCGCCACCATGTCCGTCCAACGACAGCCCCCCATGGACCTGCCGATACCGGTGACCCCGACGGAACCAAACCAAGACCACAGACGTGGAGAGGACATCGAAATCGAGGTCACCATGAGAGCAGGGCATGAAGGGCCACAGAACCTGAGACTTTTTTTTATGCTGATGGATGAGAATGAGGATGATTGAGATGATGCTACGGATTTCCATTTCGGTCTGAGACTACATGACAGGGCTGTACTCTACGCTTCCTTTCATAAAATATCCCGGCGTCAACCAGGCCCGAGAGATACAGGCACCTGCAGTGTTGGTCAGGAAATTTGAGCAACACTCTCAGAAACGCATCCATTAAGTGGATGAAACTTGACTGTGTGGTTCCAGTCTTCCCAAGTAAGTCCGTAGCAAACTCAACTCTGGGTAGGAGCCGGTCGGGGCAGAAACACCCACTTGACTCTGATGGGATTCAAACCCACGACCTCCCAGCCGGGAGTCCGCGACGCTAACCACTTCGCCACGGCGGCTGGTAGTATGTTCTCATGTTGCTTTGATATCAGGCCTGTGGGTATGCCTATGGCCAGTGTACGTCTTTTCTGTGGGTGAGCATTTGTTGTTCACTTGTAGTGTTAACAGTGCATAGATCTTGGTCACATTCCATGAACAACAGACATTTGAAATGAATGTCTTATTTTTAACAATTCCATGCATATGTATCATTTTATTTATTTATGTGTTGATGCATTCTTTGGTATTGTGCATTAGTTACAGACATTTTTTGTTCTTTGGTTTTCTTAATCATTTATTTTTGATCCATTCATGATTTTGGTTTCTGAGCTAAAAAGCATTTAAAATGTCTTGTCCCATTAGTTTGTTGTAAATCAGTAGCTGTTTGCAGTGTGGAATGTTTATCATCTTGGTAGTCGGCATCCTTTTGAAAAGCAGATGAGTTTTTGTCCCAATCGTCGATACATGCTAATTGATTACAACTTTTGTCTTTTTTTTGGGTCTTGTTTTTTTTGGTCTTGTGTATACTGAGTCCCACACTGCTCCTTCCAGTTCCCCTGCACACACACAGCCCACCCGGAGTAGTCCAGCTGCAGCCCTGCATAGGCGACCATGAGGCAAGCTGCCAAATAAGACCCTGCACCGCTGCCTAGTCCTGTCAGTGGTGTTCAGTGTCACCTGCTCCAAGCCAGCCTAAATAGGACACCACCTGCTGAGGCCCCAAATGAAAACAACTGCTTGGTCACAGAGCCACCGTCTCTGAGCATGCTTTTTAGAGGGTGTCACTGCATGCATTGACCTTTCCTATGGACAGCCATGGGAATTGTCAGCGAAAACGCTGATTTCCGCGGCAGTAAAATTTGCTTTCCGCGAAAACGAAATTGCGTCCGCGAAAAAAAAAAATCTGGGGTACAAAAAATATAAAGCACCGGTTTTAGCTGTTGCTGAACTAGTCTCGGCTGGCCTAGACCAAGTTATACTAACGCGAGCGTTATCTCGTTCTCTGTTCTCGTTCTCGCGGAAGTTTGGGTATGGACGATCGAGACTATTGCGGAACGCGAGCGTACTGTGTTTGCGTGCTGCGAACGCCTGCCTCAGTTACCCGAATCGCCAGCAACAGCAGCTATTAACTCTCGCGGGCAGCCCAAATTTGTGAATGTCGTGACTTTCTGCGCATGCGCAAACTTTGAACAGGCGAGTTTTCAACATGGCGTGCCTTGGTCGTGTGGTAAACTTCGGCGATCCGTTCGAAGACAAGTGCCCAAATAAATGGAAATGGGAGTGGATATTTGTAGTTGTGGAGGTGGAAATCGGAGATGTAGTAAAGAAGGAGCGCCTTGGGATGCGCTTTCGCAAGATAAATATCAGTGGAGCTGCACGGTGTATTGTCTGCAACAAAGACGTATCTTACGCCAGTCGTGGTGTTTCAACACTGACTGACCATCTCCGCTCAAACAAGCATCTGGATAAGTGTGCGTCTCTGGAAAGTAATCAACGTTTGGTTGGTTGACCAGTTGGTTGGTTGGTTGATTGGTGATTGTTTGGATTGGTTGGGTTGGTTGATTGTTGTTTTGTTTTTGTTGTTTGTTTTGTTTGTTTTTTGAGCCTGTGTGATCTTTGTAGTCAGCTGGAGATAAACTCATAGAACTGAATAAAAACATTTTGTGTGAAAATTGTTTTTGTTTGTTGTTTTAATGCTAATTTACTTCATTTTTTTTTACGTTCTTAAATCCATAAAAATGAAGTCAGGATAGCCCAGATTGCACAGATTTTGATCTTGAAAAAAAAAATTTTCCGGGGGGGCATGCCCCCGGACCCCCTAGATTTCAGAGTTTTTCCTTTCAGTCAATTCCCATGCCTGATGGACTTGCTGATAGCGATTACTTCCATGTGAACACATGACGGGCATTTGAGGCATAGAAGCTGTGTGTGTCACAGACAGATTCGGGGGTTCTCATTTTACTCCCGCCCATTCCCTCCCTCTCTCCTTGCCAGTAATACAGCCATGGCTATTTGTTTGAAGATCTGAGATCAACCCAAATTTAGTTTCTGCTTTTCTCGTGCCTGCTGGGCAACAGCAGGAGAGCACAGCCTCTGCACAGTCCAAGGTATGCTTAGAGACGGACTCAGCACACAGCCGTACCTTGTTGTACCACTCCTCCTCAGGTAGCTCAAGGCTTGATCGACATTTTTTTTCACCTGTCAGCATCTACCTTGAGCTATTACTGCCTTTCAGGTCGTACCCGTGTGAACTGTTTATCTCTTAAGGTCTTAACACTCACATGACCAACGTTATCTCAGTAGCTGATGTAATTAATACTTTTTTTTTTTTTTTTTGCTGTCCAACCTCTGCGCCACCTCAGAGGCAGTGCACCCACGCCGCTCATTCCAGACCTGTACACCCCCCGTATTTCTCCGTATTTAGTACGGATTTAAGCTGGGGATACGGAAATACTGATAGTGCGCTCAAAATACGGATTTACTCGCCACCGAAATACGGTATCGGCTGCTACGATCTCCGCCGCAAAAATTGACAGTTTGCACAGTCACCTTAGCGGTGAAACTAAGGGACATAATCAGGCGTGGAGAATGCAATTCGGTGTCAGGTGAACGAAAGTTTTTTTGCGAAGTCGTTGGTCTCGCCTGCCGTTAGATGATAATAATATCATATGAGCAGACTATACATTGAGGGCAAACGAAGTTATCTTGTGTACATTTACATTGGCAATGTCACTCGACTTTGTCATGAAATGCGCAACTGCGGCCTAGCTCCGTATCTCGTACCGCATGCGTTCAAACATGGCGGATGACGAAGCGTCTACAAGTGTTGGTGGAGATTGTTGCTGCGGCAAACGGCGTAGAGATGACAGTTCACCGGCAGTCTGTGGTTCAGGGGAAAAGAAAAAAGAGTTCAGCTGTTCAAGCCAGCGTATGCAAAAACTTTCCCGTTTGTCAAAGCATCGTCGAAAGGCGAAGAGTATGCCTACTGCACTGTGTGCGGGAAAGACTTTTCGATAGCTCACGCTGCGCCAATGACATTTCAAGACATGTTGCCTCGGACAAACATGAACAGATTTTAAAGGCAAAAAGCGCAAGTAATATTAGCAGCTTCTTCTCTTTCTCTAAACCTACGAGTAATGACACTTCTTGGCAGTAACTCGAGCCGAAGTGATGATGGTGGAAATGATCGCACATCACAACTTGCCACTGGCTGCAGCGGACACGTTGTGTCGTGGGTTTTAAGATGATGTTTCCTGATAGTCGCATCGCGGCAGATATGCGTTGTGGCCGTAAAAAGCCACATGTTTGGTGAAAGCACTGTTAACTCTGTTGATTATTTTCGGATGTGTCGAAGATTCTGCATCGTGATCACCTTGTACTGGGACGATTTATGACAAAGGAGTGACTGTGGCAATTCACATGTGTTTCTTTTTCACTTGTTTTATATGTGTCTTGGAAACATTCAGAATACTGAAAGCTCACCCAAATACTGAAAATCATTTGCTTGATACTGAGGTGTCTTGCTGGGGGTGCACAGGTCTGTCATTCCGACACCCCATCCACAGCCACATCCTGGTCGGCCCCGCCACAGCCCTGGCACCGGCAATCCACAGGGAGCAGTCAATGTCAAGTTGTCAAGAGGCAACCCACCGGAGGAGACACTGCACTGCTGCCGAGTCACTTAGGTGGTGTTCAGTGGCGCCTGTTCTGATCTAACATACGCAGGACACCACCTACTAAACCCCCTACTGACGACAATAATTGCTTAGTCACGGAGCCGGCGTGAGTGAGCTCTTCCTCCAGAAGGGCGCCACCATGT
>CM031609.1:42561117-42611117 GCA_018398815.1 Conus ventricosus
CTCTCTCTCTCTTTTGATTAGAGAACAATAAGGAAGAGATTTGTGTTGATGTGTGTTGCAGGGGAAAACATTGCCAATCTGCTGAAGGCAGAGCTAGCCAGCAGCCTGATTCCCTGGACCAACTGCCTCAGCTTGGGTCGGACAAGCCCCAGTGATGACCGGCCAGAAAAAAGGGGTGTTTGCCTTCCTGAAAGAGGAGCAGCCTGAGATCTACTTGTCTGGCTGCACCCTGCACATGGTGCACAGTGCTGCAAAGAAGGGAATGAAACACCTGCCCTCCATAGAAGCAGCCCTTATTGACATTTTTTACTACTTCGAAAAGAGTTCAGACCGCCAACAAAGATTCAAGGGCACCCAAGCGATCTACGACACAGGCATGCAGAAACTGATCAAGCATGTCAGCACCAGGTGGCTGAGCATCAGGAAGGCACTTCAAAGAATGATAGCCAACTGGGATGCCCCGAGTGATTTCTTTGGTCACGAGAAGAAGTCCATGGGGTCGGCATCCAGCTCATACGCAGCCAGTAAGGTGGATGGCATCTTTGTCTTCGTCCGATCACCCACAAATAAACTTTACAGCCTCTTCTTAGCTCACACCTTCAAGGTTTTTGAGCCATACCTGCTGTCCTTCCAGGAAGAAGGGCCCATGATCCATAGAATGAGGAGGGACATGCTGCGTTATGGTTAGAGCCCTTCTCACCAAGTTTGTCAAGCCAAGTGCTCTCCTGTACAAGGACTTGACGACAGTGGAATACAAGCTGACTTACAACCAGAAGGAGAACAGTGAGATCGTCATTGGAGAAGATGCACGAGCCTTCCTTGATGCCAAAGAAGCAAACCACCTGAAAGATGAGAGAATCGCAGAATTCTTCTGCAACGTGAAGAAATTCTTTGTGGAGGTCACTGACTATCTGCTCAAGTGGTTGCCTATTTCTGAACCACTTCTTCAGCATGTTGAGGTGGCAGATGTCACCTGCAGGTTGAGTCCAAGTTCCAAAGCCTTAGGTATTTCCTCCAGAAGTTCCCATGTTTGCTGCCAGAGAATGTGTCTGTGTCTGATGTCTCAGAACAGTTTTCCCAGTACCGTCTACTGACATTTCATCATGCCTGGCTAAGGAGAAGAAGAAGAAAGAAGATGAGGATGAGTCATCAGAAGAAGAGGAGGATGAGGATGGAGAGGACAAATTAAAGGAGAAAGCACTGCGCTTGGATGCCATCTGGAACAGTATCGGGTTGCTGCAGGAGGGGGCCTTTAGTGATTTGTCACTGGTGATGAGGGAATTTTAACAATTCCACACAGCTCCGCACATTGTGAGAGGATTTTCTCCTGTGTGCGGAAGAACAAAACTGAACAGAGAGCCAGCATGGCTGATGACACTCTGGACAGCCTTCTTGTGGTGAAAGGGTCTAAGAAACGGCCTGTTGATGCTGTTGGTGCCCTCACTGGTTCTCAGCTCAAGAAGCTCAGAAGTGCATACTATCAGAGTCTGAAGAATAAAAATTCACAGTGACTGTTGATTGGATAGTTGGGTTGAGTAGGACTGAATTGTTCAAGGAAGGAAGCTACATCAATGAACATAACCGTTTGTGTGCATCATAGTTGCTCTTACAATATGACACTTGTGAAAAAGATTGAATACGGTCATAGTAGTACTATATAGTAATATCAAAATATCATCAACTGGTTACCTCAAAAAACGGATTGCTCAAAACAATTATTTAGTCCCCTAAATTTCGAGGTAACCGATTTCCACTGTATATATATATGGAAGAAAAGAAAAAAGACAATATTATACTATTTTAACTTCATGCAGAAAGACACTTTAGCCTGTCAAAGACATATGTAGAAGACATTATTTTTACCTTAGAATGCAGGAAAAGCGTCAGCGGCCGGGGCTCCGCCCCGGACCCCGCTGGGGGAGCTTACAGCGCTCCCCAGACCCCCTAGACTGTTGGGGGCTTCGGCCCCGCGGGCCTCGCATTTGCTACTACTTTTCATACCCCTGCTACTATTTTGGCTATCTCAGCTACTCCAAGACTCTTTGGGGGGTTAAAAAAGGTCTGCAAGACCACAGACGTGGAGAGGACATCGAAATTGAGGTCACCATGAGAGCCGGGCATGAAGGGCCACAGAATTTGAGACATTTTTTTTCATGCTGATGGATGAGAATGAGGATGATTAAGATGATGCTACGGATTTCCATTTCGGTCTGAGACTACATGACAGGGCTGTACTCTTACGCTTCCATTCATAATATATCCCAGCGTCAGTCAGGCCCGAGAGATACAGGCACCTGCAGTGTTGGTCAGGAAATTTGAACAACACTCCCAGAAACTTATCCATTAAGTAGATGAAACTCGACTGTGTGGTTTCCCAGTCTTCCAACTGAGTCCGCAGCAAACTCAACTCTTGGTAGGAGTCGGTCAGGGCAGAAACACTCACATGACTCTGATGGGATTCGAACCCACAACCTCCCAGCCGGGAGTCCACGACGCTAACCACTTCGCCACGGCGGCTGGTATGTAATTAATACCTTGTATCCGAGGTCAAGACTTATGCTCTGCTCATGCCCAAGAAACCAAATCTAATCTGTATTTTGCACAAGACAGCAAGACACCATGCCTGCATCTGCACTAGCAAATGATGGAGACAGGTTGTATTAAAGAATTTTGGAGGGAAAATTTCCTCTGTTTTCAGGAAATTGTTTGCATTTTCCCCCCAGTATTTTTGATCAGCATGGGTGCTTATCGTCTAACGAAATCGATGGATCTGTTTCATGTAAGTCCTCTTTTTGTAACTCAGAAATTACAGTGTCTGTGTGTGCCTGTGAGACCCTATAGAAGGTTGTGTATGGTATTTTTCAGGAAAGTGACCCCCGAGGATAAACTCCACAGCAACTGGCAGCATGTGAAATGTGTGGGCCTGATCATCCAGGGATTGACGCTGTTTGCTGTGTCACTCATGAACATCTCCTTGGCTTTTTTCCTGGCTGCCGTGTCCGTGCCCATCACGATGCTGGTCAGACCAGTGTCCAACATGTAAGTTGCGTGATACCTTGGATGCCAGTGTGTTTGGATTGTCCTCATATTTCCCCATGTCTTTTTGTCTATTACATATTATGTTTTGTGTTTTGATGATCAGTGTCTGCTTATAAAGTCCTTTTTATGTTTTTTTTAAAAAAAATTTTGTCTGTTGTTTTCTGACTCAGTCAGAGGTTTGTGGTGTCGTTCTTTCTGTCTTCTTTGTGAAGGACAAGAAATTTTATTCACATCTGAGCTTCTCACTTTCTGTCCCTGACTCGGGTCCTTCCGTCCACCCCCCTGCCCTTCTCACTGTCTTCTCTCTCTCTCATATTGCAGCAAATGCAGAATACTAAAATCAGGTGATGATATACTTTTGTAGGCACTGAGGCTCTCCTGGTAACAACTAAAGAGAAAAGAAGTGGGGTTTATTTTCATTTTCATTTCATTGAATAAGTTGTGAGGTTCATACAATACAAAATTTAGAAGCAAATTTCAATGTGTCAGGTTTAAAAAAGAAAAAGAAAAATGTTGACAGAAAACCCTGGTTTATCAATAATTTGTTACATGTGCAGAAGGAATTATTGTTGCCAAGTTGACAGCCCTGATGTGGCTTCCTGTGGTTCACTGGACTGTAAACAACAGGAATTGATTTTAAAATGTTGTCAAACAGGTGGTTACATGATTTTCAGACTAAAAGTTCTTTTCAATTACTCTTTTAAAAAGGGGATATGAAAAAAAGAAGAATATTGTTACCTGAACTGAATATCCTGGGCATGCTGCAATATATGAATATTGTCACCTGAACTGAGTATCCTGGGTATGCTGCAATATCATATGAATATTGTCACCTGAACTGAGTATCCTGGTATGCTGCAATATCATATGAATATTGTCACCTGAACTGAGTATCCTGGGTATGCTGTAATGTCATATGAAAATTGTCACCTGAACTGAGTATCCTGGGTATGCTGCATGGGTGCCACTCTTCCGTCTGGGTGACTGAAATCCATTTTCTCGGCAAGGCCCCAGACGGAAATTCCGTTTTTCAAGTTTCGTTATTCCAACAACAAAAAAGTTTTTGGGGGAAAAACAGTTGAATTGGCAGTATTATGACCGAAGCAGCACTGTAGCAGACAACCGGAAATGAGGAAAGCACTCTCTATCGTTGAAGACAACACAGGTCCAGCAATCTTTGTTAGCCTACGTCGCGCCATTGTGCTGGGGCCCCTGGACCCCTGCCTCATTTTCAGTTTTTTCAGATTTTCAAAGTATCACCCTTGATGCTTCAATATCATATGAATATTGTCACCTGAACTGAGTATCCTAAGCATGCTTCAATATCATATGAATATTGTCACCTGAACTGAGTATCCTGGGTATGCTGCAATATCATATGAATATTGTCACCTGAACCGAGTATCCTAAAGCATGCTTCAATATCATATGAACATTGTCACCTGAAAATGAGTATCCTGGGTATGCTTGAATATCATTTGAATATTGTAACCTGAACTGAGCATCCTAAGTATGCTGCAAGATCATATGAATTTTGTCACCTGAACAGAGTATTTCAGGTATGCTGCAATATATGAATTATCACCTGAACTGAGTATCCTAAGTATGCTGCAATATCATATGAACATGGACTCCTGAACTGAGTATCCTAGGCATGCTTTAGTCTCATATGGATATTGTCACATGGTTTCAGTATACTGCATAGCAAGTGTATTATGAATTCTGTTTCCTGACTTCAGCAATTCTGCGTAGACTGCAGTACATAGGAATTCTGTCTCCTGGTTTCAGTGTCCTGCGCACACTGCAGCAGATTGCCCTTGTGGTCATCTCCCCTATGGGTCTCCTGTTCCTGGCCGCAGTCATCAACACAGCATGGCAGAGCTCCGACGAGGCCTGGTACTACGTGGCCTGGCTGGCCATCGACGAAGCTAAGCAGATGCTGTTCCTGATGCTGGTAGACCAGTACCTGTTCTACTCCTGGACCTACACCCTGGCCTCCTTCGCCTTCCTCCCCACCTGGCTCATCTTCTGGGCTGTAGCATTCTGTGATCCATAGGACTTCTGCTTCAGGGGGAATAACTGGTGGTGTTACTGTAATTTTTGGACAATAAAGGTGATGTTTTGGGGGTTTTTTCAGTCTGACAAGAAACCAAGGGGAATGAATGGTAAATGATTAACAAGTACTCTCACTTTTGTTCCCAAAATGAAACAAAAGCTTACGATTTCAAACCAGGGCTGCCGCCGCTTCCCATCGTCTAGTACATTTATACAGCTAAATTCCCCAGTGTGTGGTTAAGTCAGCAATAACATCCAGTAGTGTTGTAGGTCGTGATCCACAATACACATGCAGTGTCGGATCAAAGCATTGATCGGTCAGTGTGCACCTTAGCATGTCCTTAGCATGCATTTTCGGTCAGAGTGGCCAAGCATGACCACTGTCGCATGTGCTCCTCTGTCAGGCAAATGAGGTGTTTGAATGGACCTTGGCATTTAATGGTTAAACATATCTCCCATTAAGTAACAGTAACACTGCCAGTCACAGTGCCAGAGACCATGCATTATTGGTACTGTGGTAAATTCAGGTCAGTGCGATTGCGAGAGAAAGAAACCAGACATGGTTTTGACTTGTGGCCCAATAATGTCACCATAGCAAATGCTGTCAGAAGAACTTGTTTTATTCACTGGAACTTATACAGTCTGAAATCTCCTTCCTATGGAAGAGATATATTTTGCTTAAAGTCAAAGGGTGCTTTCCACATTCCGAAACAGTCTGTGGTCAGAAAAATACTATACTTGATGCATCACTTGCAGTTACTTTTGTTTGACTTGAGGGTCAGAGTGTGTGTTTGTGTTGCTCTGAATTGCAGATGTTAGTGTGTCCTTGTGTGTATCGCTGGACATGGTTACTGATCTGATCCGAGAGGGGGGGGGGGGGGGGGGGGGGGCAAGGAAAATAAAACAAGACTGAAAGCTTAAATATTGGCAAAATTGGGTTTCTTATTCATTCAGCTTAGAGGTAAGTTTGTGTGTACTCATACTTCTTAATATTCTGTTTGCATTTGTTTATTCAGGGATATTGTTAACAAATTTAGAATGATTTTCACAAGACTTGCCTGATAAAATGGTGCATACTACACAACTTTGGGAGTGCAATATCAAAAATGATCAACTGGCTATTTGTTTTCCCCAGCAAAAGGTTCTGTGAAAATGAATTTAAAGGTATGATTATATGGTGTGAATGTATCTCAAATTTCCCGTTCAAGATAGGTATTGATTCTTGTTTTATAATTTTCTACAGATTCTTCAGGTTTGGATGCAAGAATTTAGATGTAGAGATGATGTTGCATTACGTGCATGTAGCATGATGCTCAGAAAACACCATTATCTGTCGCAATGGAGAAGTATGGCAGCTCTATTCTTCGAATACTGAACTTTCATCTGCACACTCAAGAAAGAATAGTTTGGAATGTGACATTAATGAAGGAAACGAGGCTGCCCTATCTCTAAGTCACTACTGTAAAGTGTTATTTTGTTCTGCAAATATGAGCCATTTAGCTGTGGTATGTTGAATGTGCATCTCTATATACACGTGTGTGTTTGTGCGTGTGTGATTATGTGGTCTTTTTGAGTTTGTGTTGACCCTTTTTTCTGACAGCTGCAGTTAACCTTATTGTGAACTGAACGCTTTCCAATTAAAATCCATCAAGCAAAGTTTGCATTGATTTTATGCATTTGGAATCATCTCTATATTCAAATCACTGGAATGATAATTGGATTTGGTAGAATCAACCTCTTTTTACTACTATCTTTCATTCTTATTTGTTGTTCTTGTTTTTTAGGGAGATATGTGGCAAATTGTACCATAAATGTTGATTTTTAAGAATGGGAAGTCTTCATTATTAGCTCACAAATCCTTCACCATTTTCTTCTTTTTTTTTAAACTTATGCATCATGTGAATATGTTTTTGTACTTTGAGCAAAGTTTGATATTGTTCGCAGGAATTTTGAATAACTGTTTATTATGTCTGGTTCAATGAATTTGAACTTGATTCTTTTTGCAAGGTTTGATGTGGTTGTATTAATTTGAATAAGAGTTTATCCTATTTCTTTTGATTCATTGAAGATGAAATTTGCACATTAATGGATGGTTACTGTTGAGCATCAGATAAAAGTGCAGTATTTGGATGCAGTGAATAGATTTTAGATGTTGATCTTTGTCTTGATTATCATGATTTCTGGACCATCTAAAGGGTCACAAAGCATGCTGTGTTACGTATTTGATGGAATATTCAGTTTCCCAGAAATGAGCTGCTGGATATGGGTATTCACAGATGCATGTTCATTGAGTGTTTCAGAATGTTATCGCTCCGTTCATTATAGAATGTAATTTCAGAATCTTGTCTTCTCAAGAGTACAACTGTGTCTGAATGCATGACATTGTGGGGATTTTAGACATCTTCAGTTTGTTTAAAATTAAAGATTTGGGTGTTTTTTTTTCCAGAGTGGGGAGCAGGAGATTAATGTAGAATAGCATGAAAGATATTGGAAATATGCCAGGGGATCTTACAGGATGTCTGAATTCCCATTTAGAATTCTGCATTGAAAATTTCCCTGTCTTGTCAATTACTCTGACTCGGCCTCATACTTTTTCTTTACTGTTTTTCTTTATATTTGTAATATAATAGCTATGGCATTGTACTCTGGTGACTTGGTAGTGTACTGTTTTTCTTTATAATTTGTAATATAATAGCTATGGCATTGTACTCTGGTGACTTGGTAGTGAGTTTTAAACACTGAAATAGGCACTCTCTACTGCAAAGTCTTAGCTCAGAGAGCTTTTTTAATGTGTTTTTGTGTGGAATTTTTGGTTTGTTTGTGTGCGTTTTAGTTTAATTCATGGAGTGTGATAAATTGTGCGCTTTTTTTTTTCAATTTAAATCATGGAGTGTGATAAATTGTGCATATTTTTTTTTTCCAATTTAAATCGTGCAGAATGGCTAATGCACTCAGCGTGCCAAATTTTGGTTGCCTTGATCATAGACCCAAAGGCCACTCAGTATGCACCCTCAACTCAAGACACGAGGGTTTACCTTATTTAACTTGATGACATTGTGCCAAAGTTTAGATTTCAGGGGCCTGCTAACAAAATGAGATGGATGACGTTACAGCTTCCACAGAATACAGAATTCTCTTTGTAAAATGCTCACACAAGCATCAGTCCAGGGAAACCGTACTTGCTATTTGCTTGACCGCGGCATTTTTCTTCTATAGACTAGAAAGGGTGCAGTTTCGATCTACGAGAGTGTTGTTCTCAGGTGGGTCAGAGTTCACTCTTTTCCCAGACAAGATGGCAAAACAAAAGCAATTCTCACTTTGAGAGACAGTTGAACTTGTGATAGGAAAAGGATCCAACATCAAACATGTTTATTTTACAAAGGGAACATCACTTTCATGGAAAAAAAATCATCAAATTCTTCCCCATGCATTTGCTGATTGACAGTAGAAACATTCCGAGGGAAGCATACATATTATTCACACTTGGACTTTTGTCTTTTATAGAATTCAGTGGTACATTAATTTTAAAAATTGCAGAAATTTTAGTCCCGTAAAATCTTGACAATTTGAAAATGAACATCATGAACTTTTTATCATGCATAGATTGTATGTGTTCACCATCATTTACGCAAGTGTAGTGAATTTTGTGATATGGCCAAAACATAACATCATAAGATGAAGAGGCATCTCTTGTGTTGCCATTGATTTCATTTTCTAAAAAAACACGAGTAATTTTATTTTTGGATTTATGTATTTTTTAATAATATATATCTTGCAAAAATCAACATGCTTATTTCAAGTTTGTTTGATAAGATTTACAATGAAAGACTTCGCAAAACTTTTTTTTCAATCAGGGAGTGGATCAAAGTCTCCCCTATCTGATGCTTCATTAACGTCATTTTAGGGAACATGTGCAGCAACATAGATCATCAAGGGCATTCTCATCACTGGTCTTCCGTCATTGACTGTGAATATGAAACAAATACTATCACTCAAGCACAGGCATAAGTTTGACACACACCATTACGTTTCGATCAGAGTGTCTTGTTTCAGTGCTGTAAAGAGGGGCATGGGAGGTATATTTTTCTCTTCAGTGAAATCAACTGAATAGTTTGTGATTTGAGTCATATGCTGTTAGAAGAACTCTGAAGATGTTAAATCATTATGATTGTCAGTGACCATATGTAGCACAACTTTACAGGAAACTGCTTTACGGAACTGGTAACAGAAACTAGATTCAGATGAAGTCTGATTTGAGATAGTTTTGTTTATACATTACATTAGCTGGTCTGCAGATTTCATACAATCAAGAAACATCACTAGATTCTGTGGTAAAGTGGAAAGCAATTTAAAATGATAAAGGAAAGAGAGACTGGACAGAGTTCATATTGGAACTGATGAGCATTGTATGCTAACACATGTACATGCACATGTGTGAGCCATACATATGATGTGTGGGAGTTTTGCCTGCCATTACATTTATGGTTTGTGTTGGGAGGGGTTGAATGAAATTTTATGCAACACTTCATCATAGTACTTGTGCTGCGTTAAGATGATCAGGTCGTCATGAGCCAATCCACCAATTCACTTCAGTGTTGCTTGCAACATCCATCATACCTACAGAGCACCACCTAGTAAGCCCCCCCCCCCCCCCCCCCCCCTCTCAATACAAGAAAAGTGCATTTGATAGCATACATGTTACCATGTCCAACATTACCATGAAGCCTTGCTGGTGGTGTTCTGGTTTGGCCAACAGAAGTCTGGTGCATTGTTTTGTTGCAGGGTCAGGCCTGCACTGCCCATGAAAACCACACACGCACTACCAGCTTTTTTTTTTTTTTTTTTTTTTTTTTTTTTTTTTGGCTGTCCCACTCTCTGCGCCACCTCAGAGGCAGTGCACCCACCCCGCTCATTCCGACACCCCGTCCACAGCCACAGCCCGGTCGGCCCCGCCGCAGCTCCGGCACCGGCAATCCACAGGAAGCAGTCATGTCAAGTCGTCAAGAGGCAACCCACCGGAGAAGACACTGCACTGCTGCCGATCACTTTGGTGGTGTTCAGTGGCGCCTGTTCTGATCTAACATACGCAGGACACCACCTACTAAGCCCCCTACTGACGACAATAATTGCTTAGTCGCGGAGCCGGCGTGAGTGAGCTCTCCCTCCGGAGGGCGCCACCACGTCCGTCCAACGACAGCCCCCATGGACTCGCCGATACCGGTGACCTCGACGGAACCAAACCAAGGTCACAGACGTGGAGAGGACATCGAAATTGAGATCACCATGAGAGCAGGGCATGGAGGGCCACAGAATTTGAGACATTTTTTTTTATGCTGATCGATGAGAATGAGGATGATTAAGATGATGCTACGGATTTCCGTTTCGGTCTGAGACTACATGACAGGGCTGTACTCTACGCTCCTTTCATAATATCCCGGCGTCAACCAGGCCCGAGAGATACAGGCACCTGCAGTGTTGGTCATGAAATTTGAGCAACACTCTCAGAAAACGCATCCAGTAAGTGGATGAGACTCGACTGTGTGGTCCCAGTCTTCCCAACTGAGTCCGCAGCAAACTCAACTCTGGGTAGGAGCCGGTCGGGGCAGAAAAAACCACATGACTTCTGATGGGATTCGAACCCACGACCTCCCAGCCGGGAGTCCGCGACGTTAACCACTTCGCCACGGCGGCTGGTCGCACTACCAGCTTCACTCTTTTGTTGTGCAGTTGTCTGGTTTTGCTTAGTGCCTCTTTTTATTCTGTGTTCAGGTTCTTGGTTTGTCTGTATCCTTTGCTATTTTGATAACTTTACTAACCACTACCGGTTAAAATAGAACAACCAGCAAGGACTTATGCTAACAGTAAATAAATTTGTCAAACAGAAAAATCTTCAATGTTTTAGCCACTACTTTCAGTTTGATACCCTACAGTCAAGAATCCTGAAGATCTGTATTTACTCAGCAATAATAACAAGCAGGTTATGAAAAACTGAAACAGCAAGCGAATGTCCGCCATGTGAGGCTTTGAGGGGGGGGAGAGGAGTCCCACTAAAAAAAAAATAAATAAAAGAAAAACAGGTTATTCTAGGGAGGAAAAAAAATTCTTTACCATTGCAGCCTCACCACTGACGGTCAACAGGGAGCAATTAATATCAACTATGAGGCAACCCAGAAGAGGTGGCTGCACAGTTATTAGTCATTTCAGTGTAGTTTAATGGTCCCTGTTCTGAACCAGTATATATGGGCACCACACCATACGACAATAATTGCAGTCATGAGTGAGCATCCACTTCCAGAGGGTGCCACTACATCCAGCAAACAGCGGTCCCCATGAACTGGCCAAATACCAATGATTGACTGAGTTTTCCACTGGCATGGACACTGAGGGCATTGAAACATGTCACCACAACAGCAGGGTAGGAAGGGCCACAGAGTCTTGTTATTATCAGTGACACAGGTGTGATAAACATGATGCCATGGAGTTCCATGCTGGGCAGAGACTACATGAAAGGGCTGTACTCTGTGCCTCCATACATGACTGGTGTCAGATATATGAGCTAAACACTCGGAAATGCATCCATTCAGTGGATGAAACTCCACTGCCTGGTCTCATTGTTCCCATTTAAGCTCACAGTACACTCAAGGAGCTCACCATGGTCACAAAATGCCATAAATAAATTACCTGTTGGGAATCAATCTCTTAACTTCAAGCACACAAGTCCATGACACTAACCACTGCATGATGGTGGCTGACAGATCAAATCACCGTTTTTACAGATGCGAGGCAACTAACCAGTTGAGGAGTAATCTTAACCATGCAATGATCATCCACTTCAGTCTATCACACGAAATCCAAACACAAAAGATATAACTATAAACAAATTTAATGTCTTCAAAGATAACTACACTCAAACACAGAAAGCCAAGTCTAAAACTTGCATGCTTTTTTTAAGCAAAGTCTGAACTATGGGGAGGGTAGCTGGATGAAGAAGGGGGTTGGGGCACAGGGGGTGTGAAGATCAGATGTCTGTATTCTTTTTTTAAATGTCTGTTTACAGTCTGCAAATCAAATAACAAATCAAAAACACTTTTTTAGTGTTAAGATCTGAGCGCAAACTTTTAACTATTCTTTTTCTTCAAGTAAAACAAGTAACTCCCTCTTCCCATCCCATTTCCACCCATACCTCCTTCCCATCCTATCCCTTCTTCAGTTTCCCCTCCTCCACCCCAACCCTTCCCTGAATCTCTTCCCTCCCTCTTTTCCATCTTCCTTTCCAATTTTCTTTCAAGCAGACTGTACACAGAAATGTACTTTTCTCTTTTACTGTGGAGAAGTTAGAAGAGTGATGGAAAGGAATCTTCAAGGAACTAGAAGCAGGTGATTGAATTTGCTTGGAAAATGCTTTCCTTTGCATGTTCAGATTAAACAGTTCATTCCTCATTGCCTTTGGTTTCAGTCTTGCTTGTTCACTGGCATGGTGTTGGAAGCTGCCCATGGCTCCAAATACAATGATTGTCCACAGAAAATGGTTAGAGGATGGATCAAACACTTGTAAATTTGGGTGCAGAAATATGAGGAGCCCTAAGATGGAAACAAGGTCTGGTTCTGCTTCTCCGTCTCATTGTTCAGGCGCTTGTTGAATGACCACCAACAGATAATCGTTATCTGTGACACACAAACAAGTGACATCAGAATCATGAAAAAGGTAGAACAGATTACAATGCCTAAAAGCTGTACCTCCTGTAAAACTTACTGCCACCAGATCGGATTTCTTTTCTAAAATTCACACGCATAAAGTTACATGAGACTTTGCTCCATATTTGAGCCCTTCACCACTAACAGTAGTAGCCTTGTGGGTAACACTCCTACAAAAAAAAGAAACAAGAATCTATGGTTCAAATATTGCACACAAGTTTATGTCTCCTCCTTGCTCAGGGCTCTCCATGACATGCACACATGATGAAAAAGTATCTTTAAAAATGCACTTCAGAACTGAAAAATAGTAGTTGCTTGACCCCTTGAATTCTGCAGTGCTTGTAATTGAAAAAGATCAAAGTTTGCTAAGGAAGACAGACAGTTATTCAGAGAAAGTAATATACTATAGCTATAAAAGAGTCAACTTCAGTAAGTGTAATAAAGTCTGCGTCAAATGAGATATATTTTCCTTTCGACTTAAAAGCCTTTCTGCTATAATGAACTATGAATTGCATATGCATGGAAAATGGACAACTTCAGAACCAGAAAATGAAATCTAAAGAAGCCACTGATTCCTACATCTCTCCTTCACAGAAACAAAAGGAATCATGGTGTGATGATGAAAAAAGAATGTGGTCTGATAATCATCATGGTTGTCAACAAAACTACACTGTGATAGTCACTGTTTCATGGTGATCATAAATACAGCGCCTTGCCCCTCCTCTGTATGTGCAACAGGTAGCAAGGAAATGCATCATACCTTAGTTTGTGTATCAGCTGTGATCAGATGAATGGATGCATGACATTTCACGCACACTCCAAAAACTACAATATTCTTTGTATGTCTTCCTGTCCATTTCAATGCACAGATCTACATGCAAGTCATTTTGTATATTTGTTATGACCTATACAAGAAAATATGAGTATTGCAGAAACACACCAGATATAAGTGTACATGTTAGTTCTTCAGGACTGTATACAAATTATGCACTATGATATATAATGGAGAACCCTAATCTCATGCAGACATATCCACATACTGAAAAAAAAATTCTCTTTGTATGGTTTGTCTAAAGTCATTATAGTGCTATCTCAATAATCTTCCTTTCTTGAATGTGCATACTATCAAAGAATTGCACTCCCACTTTCCCTCTGCCTCCTATATAAAGCACATACACACAACCAAAAGTAACTCATGCATGTATGAACAACAAAGTAAACACATTGGAAAATGCCGATATCTACTATTTCCCCCACATCAATATCCATCCCATTAGAAACAGAGAATGACAGAGGTCCAGATTTTTGACAAAGAAGTAACCTTTGCATCTAGACAGTCTCCTTCATACATTTACCTGTAAAACGTCCCAGGATTGTTCTTGCGGTAATTTTCTAAGCAATCTTTATGGTTAGGGATATCACAATTTACACCCATATGAAAGCTTGACTATTGGCCTGATTATTCATTATCTAGTAATGTATTACTGCCGTATGGAATCACAGCTGTTGGTTGGAATGTAAGTACCCATCCCCCTCTCCACCATCCATCCACTCCATTCACTACAACTTGATAGCAGACAATGTCCAAGTGATCAGCAATCATTTTTCTTTGAGTATTTCTCATTACGAAGGTGTGGACAGGGTATGTTGGGACATATTTGTTTTGGCTTTATGCTGCAAAACATTGGTAAACTGTTAAGTTAGTTAGTTAGTGTTTATAGGGTCCAGCGGACTACTAGGAGCCAAATCAGGACCTCAGCTATCATATCTAAGTCTCTAGATACAAATACCCACACTAGTATTAACACATCGCTTAAAATTTATGAGGACAAAAGCACAATTATCTGTTCAACTCCGACGACACCTGTATACATTATTAAAACACTATATTTTATAAAATAAGTTTACCTCTTTCAAAAAAGAAAAAATAAGAGCTACTGAAATCTCACGAAAAAGAACTGATAAATCACTGGTGGAAAAGAACTTCTCTCTGATACACATCAAATCAGCACATTCTGTCAAAAAATGATAACACTGAACAAGCTGTCACACGCAACACACCATGGGGGGTCTTCCCTTCTGAGTATCCCACTGTGCGTTATATAGCTGTGCCCAATAAGTAACCGTGACAAAACCGATTCCTCTTTACGGTTACGTACCACCGATGGGAAAGGATTGGTTAAATCTGGGCAAATTTTAAACAATTTATTATGAATTTGATTAGACCATTCACTCTGCCACAGTTCACGACAATACAAACTAGATTTATGACGTAGATCAGAGTGAGAACAAACTGCATAGGCCTCCTGGAAAGACTTGCACCGAGAGCTTGTTGGCTGCTTTGTCCACCACTGAGTTACCATAGATTCCCATGTGGCTGGGGACCCACAAGAAAACTATATTATATATGTTTTCCCGAAGAGACAAGCTGAGTATGAAGATCATGAATATCAGCCAAAACTGGATGTGAAACTTCTCTTGTCGATAAAGCCGACAGTGCTGACAATGAATCCGATAAAATAAGGAAATCGTTCTGATCTGACCTGGACACCGCACTGAGGGCCAGATTTAAAGCCTTCAGTTCAGCGGTAATAAACAGACGACCAATCCCACAATCTTAACAAAGTAGGCTCCTGAAAATTGTTATCACACACAGCGCAGCGCCCTCTCACCTTTTTTAGAAACCATCTGTAAAAATCTTGATAAAATCTTTATAAAGTTCACATTGCCCAAGATGAAGTTGTTTATATGCAGCACTCGAGGTCACCTCCTTTCGAAATGGAGTTAAATATAAATTAATCTCTGGATTGGCGACTTTCCAGGGAGGTAAATCAGTCTGTAATGGACCGTCATCAACAGCATCAAGGTCAATGCCAGCTGCCCCGAATAAATGAATAGTCATCTACCTTAGTTAAAAAATATAGGTTATACATACTTTACTACAATATTCATATTGCAAGAAGTTTTATTACCCTCTGCAGATAAAATGGCCAAGACAGCTTTGAGATTAACAAACTTACCTGGAGCACACATGATTTCATGCTTTTTTGAGCGCATCCGGAGGAAAGTAAGATCATTAGAGGGATCAAGATCCCGGACTGAAGTCCGTGCTTTTTGGGTCAGACTGCATAACAGGCCAGCGTACTGTACTGTTGTCGAGTTGTCCAGAGAGGTGCGGATTGGAATGCCTGCATGTCAACACACTATCAGTATCAACATTTGATCCAACTCATTGACAATTACCTGACCAATGCACAGGGAAGATATGTATAAGATGTACAGAATTTTTCTCTGTATGTCTGTGCCTGTTTGTTTTTGTTTAGTGAGCTACAATTATTTAAGTCATCATTATCCAGTTCATCCATATAGCTTATAAAAAAGACATAAAATATTAATAAACAGATCAGTCAAATAAAACTATCCTGCCATGAGGAATGTTTCAAAATTACACACACACACACACACACACACACACACAAAGGATTACACAAGAGAAGCCATAATTAAAATGATATCGAGGATATCGCCTTCCTAAATTTATTAACATAAGCTTTGCATTATGTGATGAAGCTTGATATCTTATGCCATGGAAACCATAAGTTTTGGGAGAAATAATATAGTCTACTTGTTGTATTTTTTCTTTAAGTAAATTTTGAAGGATAAAACAATATTCATTTTACAATATCAAAACAAAGTTTTGTGGCAAGGTGAACATTTTGTGATTTCTCATGTATAGTGCCAAATGACTGATGATCACATGAGAAGAGATTAACTATTTACAAAGACAGTCTAAGTCATTTTCATTTCTGTCAATACTTGGAATGCTTTCAAGAACATTTTAACAACAAGTGAGGAAATGTATTCCAAAGGAAGCTTCAGATATATCTTACCATCATTGTTAATGACAATGGTGCCTATGACGCCTTTGTGAGCGCCAATTCTTTTCAGAGTTTCTTCAACCTCCTGCAATTCATATTCATGCGCACACATTTACAACATGGACAACACAGGATTTAAAATTCTGAAACAGACACTATTAATAGAACTTTCCACTCTTCAGCATGCCACAACCTTTAAGGTAAACAGCTGATACATAATACATGAAGGCTATGGCCAATTTAGGTTTTTGTCTCAGTGCATGTAAATAGTGGCCAGAAAATGGATACATTGGTGGTGGTAGTGGGTTTTTTAAAAATCTATTTACGACAGAAGATTTGATACTCCCACAGAATGAAAAGTTACTGCTACAGTCTTCTAGTTCTACTGTTGGTCAGTATGAGCAAAAGCACACAACTCCACATCAGCTTCATAAGTCTGTTGGATAATGTCTACTCCTCCACAAGAACAGCTTCAAACAGTCAGTCCGGTTTACTGTTTTATGGCTGGGTATATATATATATATATATATATATATATATATATATATATATATATATATATATATATATATATATATATATATATATATTATATACATATACAACAAACTAATAAATTCCAAGGAAAAGTACCGAGCACCGTTCCAGCAACTTACAGAGCAGCTTGGTGTTGCAATGACTGCAAGAAATGTTGAATTATAAACAAAGCTTGCTCTTATGTCTTAGATTGAAGAAATAGGGGGAGATACGCATTCATATCTGCAGTGGTAGATGATTCAGCCTATATATATATATATATATATATATATATATATATATATATATATATATATATAAAACAGAGAGTTTAAAAACCACAACAGACAAGATAAAAAGATTTCCAAAATTTTCGGCTTTAATGCCTTCCTCAGTGGTGAATTGACTGGCCGGCAAGTCACACAACATTTGTACATAAAAAGAACGTGAATAAAATTCACTGTCTTAAAACAAGAAGCTAAAAAGGAAAGGGATTGCACGTACAAGGCAAATTTTTCAAATGGAAGGGGAGCAAAGGGACGTTATAGTAAGAGGAAGAGGGGCTGAGTAAGTGTGTGTAAAAGCGTGCGCGCGTCACGCACGTGTGGGAGTGTGTGCGAATATGAGAGTGTGTTAGTGTGAGTGAGTGTGAGTGAGTTTGTGTGTGTGGGTGTATGTGTGTGTGTGTGTGTGTGTGCGTGTGTGTGTTGTGTGTGTGTGTGTGTGGGGGGGGGTTAAAAAGGGGGGGGGGGGGGGGGAAATTTCGGTAGAGGGAGGCAAAAGGAGTCAAGCGGCGTAGAACATGAACAGTTATTGTAGTGAGTTGAGTCCGAAAGGATGGAGAGTTTTCAATTTGCTTATCCAGAATTTTTCCCTACAAAATCTGTGCGTGTGGCTGTCTGAAAAAACTTTTTCTATCACCATGCATTTCATGTTAGCTAGGGTGTGGTTGGGCAGGTTGAAATGTTGCGTGACTAGAGTCCCGATGTAGTTCTTGATGTGAGATCTATGCAGATAGAAACGTTTTCTGAGTGAATTTTTTGTTTCACCAATGTATTGAGAATTCTGACAGAGTTCGCAGAACAAGAGATAAATGATGTTATTGGTTTGACAGTCAATATGGTGTCTTACAGTAAATATTTCTTTGGTCCGGTGGCTGATGAAATTGGTGGATTCCAAGGCATGCTCTCTACAAATAATACATTTGTTGGAACATTTGAAAAAACCATTAGGGTCTTTAGGATTTAATTTTATATATAATATATATATATATATTATATATATATATATATATATATATATATGCAGTTCTTCAATTCAGTTTCACACTGGACCAATGGAATTCATATTGTGAAAATACATTCAATTTATATAACATATTCCATGGTTTAATCAAAACATATATAATAATCTATGCATACAACTGCAAGTTTGTTTGTTTGTTTGTTTTTTAAGGCAAATTTGATGGATTCAAAGAGACTTTTTTCATATCCTCCATGCATATTTGGATATTGGTATTGTACCAAGCAATGTAACAGGGCAGCTGGGAAATTTCTGAGTGGAATGGCACACTTGGAGGTTGAAATGTCCAAGATAAATAAAAAAGTATCAGAGATTGAAAATTCAGTGGCAGCAATAAAAGATGGCGTGTTCACAGAGAAAATGGTTGAAACAGTGAAGGTAATAACCCAAGACAGCACCATGTCAACAATGAAGGTTGGCAACTTCACAGAGGAAATGACACAGACTGTAAAAGAAATTGCTCAGGAAATCGTAGACCAAACAGGTGCAGTGGGTCGAGTAGTGGGTGACGCAGCAGCACATGTGGCAAATGTTCAGGAAATTATTGAAACTGAGAAGAAAGAACAATTTGCTGAAATTGAGGATAGAATGAGAAGGAAAACTAATCTCGTGATCTTCAGACTCCCAGAAACTGAAAATAAATCCATCAAGGAAGCAAAAGTGGAGGACGAACAAAAGGTAAACAAAATGCTGACTGAACTAAAGACAAAGCACATGCCTGTGGATATTCGAAGACTTGGACAACTCAAGAAAGGAAGTAAAAAGCCAAGGCCTCTAAGAATCTCTTTTGACAATGAAAAAGCAAGAGACAAAGTCCTATCATCTGCATACGGTGTGTTGAAGAACAAGAAAGAAGAAGACAACAGACTCTGTACACAAGTGTCAATGAGGAAGGACCTCACTGTGCAAGAGAGAGAAGAGGATAATCGGCTATATATGCTGAACTGAAGAGAAGAAGACAGGACTCCAAGGAATCGGGGGATGACAAAGCAAAGTGGGTGAGGAGGAGAGGAAGAGTGGTCAATATCGGCAACTACGAGGTAGAAGAGGAGGAGAAGGCCAACAACCAGGCCGACAGGGGTCCTCAAGAGGAGGACGAGGAGACGGTCTAAACAACATAAACTCTTCAGGTGCACATAGTGTAAATAACAACAAAACTTCTTCATCTTCTGACCCATCTTTTGTTAATTTTCCAAATTGCAAATGTATCTATACAAACGCTGACCAATATATGAACAAACGAAACGAAATGAGAGCACTGATTGAGATAAACCAACCTGATATAGTTGGCATAACAAAAGTGAAACCCAAGCAAGCTAGATTTAAAGTACAGGAAAGCGAAATAGCTATTGATGGATATGAAGATTTTCACAATCTCGAGGATGAGGGGAGAGGAATAGCACTTCTAGTGAAGGAAGAAATGAAACCAACACCAAATGATAGACTCAATAGCACATTCTCAGAGCATGTATTTGTGGATTGTACTCAAGGTGATGGAACATTACTGACAGTTGGACTGATATATAGAAGACCAGGCAGCACATCTGAAAATAACGAGAAACTTTTTGAGCTCATCAGGAACACAGCTGATATGAAGAAAGACAATCTGCTAATGTTTGGAGACTTCAACCTCCCCAGCATCAACTGGGATACAGAGTCGTGCGGGAACAATGAATTACATGAGGCATCCCGATTCCTTCAGGCTTACACTGATGCATGTCTGTTCCAGCACCAGAAAGAAATTACACGTTTTATAGAAGGCGAAAAACCCAGTGTAGTAGATCTTGTGTTGACAAATAAGGAGGATATGATCAAAGACATTAGTCCAGAAGCTGGACTTGGGAAAAGTGATTATTTCTGTTTGTTTATTACGCTCAGTGCGACAACTGCTGTGAATACACAGTCTGCAAGATTTTGCTACAGTAAAACTGATGAAGCTGTACTTAAAGACATACTACAGAAAGTGAATGGAAAAAAGGAATTAAAAGACCTATCTATGAATCTAACATGGGAAAAGATTAAGGAGAAAATATACGAGGCAATTAAAGCATCAACACCTATGTCACGCCCATCAGGCAGACAACGAAAACCATGGATGGACAGAGGAACCTTGGCATCAGTCCGCAAGAAGTACCAACTGTTCAGACGCTGGCTTGCTACAAGGAATGGCCAGGACTATGTGAACTATTTGAAAGCCAGAAATAAAGCAAGAAAAGCATGCAGGAAGGCACAGAAGAACATGGAAAAGAAATTGGCGTCAGAGGCAACAACAAATCCTAATGGTGTATGGAGATACGCAAAGTCAAAGACATCTTGCAAAAGCGGTTATCCCGGATTTGAAAAAAGAAGATGGCAGCAAAACCAAGTCTGACGCTGAAAAGGCTGAACTTCTGAACAACTTTTTCAAGAGTGTCTTCACTTCTGAAGATCCAGGTCCGGTTCCTGAGATGCCAGAGTACGACTTCAGAGAGACCAAGGACGACATCTCGATCACGGTAGATGGAGTGAGGAAACTGCTGGCTGGTCTACAACCAGGAAAGGCAGCAGGCCCCGATGGACTACCGCCCAGGATCCTCTCTGTAGCAGCTGATGAACCGGCTGTGCCTCTAGCGCATCTGTTCAGACTCACCCTAGACACTGGAGAACTTCCTTTAGAATGGAAGACGGCGTATGTGAGCCCCATTTTCAAGAAAGGCAGCAGAATGTCCCCCAACAATTATAGACCTGTGAGCCTCACTTGCGTCATCTGCAAGGTCATGGAAAAGTTAGTGAGAAGAGCAGTGATGGGCCACCTCGAAGAAAACGACATTGTCACTAGTGAGCAATATGATTTCGTCTCAGGCCGGTCATGTATATAACACAGCTACTGGAGGTCATGGACTCGTGGACAGAAGCAGTCGACGAGGGGGGAAGTGTGGACGTTATTTACACAGACTTTCAAAAAGCGTTTGACAGTGTTCCTCATCGTCGACTCATGGAAAAGGTCTCTGCTTGTGGCATTAGGGGTAAACTTCTTCAATGGATTGGCGACTTCCTTGCAAACCGAACACAACAAGTAGTGATCAACGGAGTGATGTCCCAGGAAGGCAAGGTAACCAGCGGCATTCCTCAAGGAAGTGTACTGGGGCCCATCCTCTTTGTGATCTACATAAATGATTTGCCTGCTAACGTGAAGAGCCAAGTAAGGATGTTCGCCGACGACACGAAGTTGTTTACAAGAGTAGATGTTCCAAACAACCATGAAACCATGCAGAACGACTTGGACGAGCTGATGCAATGGTCTGACAAATGGCAACTGAAATTCCATCCAGAGAAGTGCTGCGTCCTGAAACTAGGCCATGAAAGAGAAACGGAGTACTTCATGAACAGTAAAGACAAAGACGGCAACTCAATTAGAGTAAAACTGAAAGAAACACAGGCAGAGAAAGATCTTGGGGTGACCATCGACAAGGCGCTCTCTTTTAAGCAACACATGGCACAGGCAACATCAAAGGCAAACCGCATTGTTGGAGTCATTCGCAGGACATTCGACTACCTAACACCAGTAACTTTTGTCCAGCTGTTCAAGGGATTAGTCAGGCCACTTCTGGAGTACGGTCACTGTGTGTGGAAGCCAGACGAGAAAAATCAAAAAGGCCTTTGCGCTGAAGTGGAAAACGTCCAGAGGAGGGCGACCAAAATGTTGGGCCCTCTGAAGGACCTCCCGTACCCCGAAAGGCTACGTCGGCTGAAGCTTCCATGTCTGGAACACAGGAGATAAGATAAGATAATGTTGCTTATAGCCCAGCCGACCGCAGAGGGGCCACATCAGGGCTGTTGGAACACAGGAGAAAGTGGGGAGACGCAATTGAAGTCTATAAGTACCTGCATGGCTTCTACAAGGTGTCACGCCCTGACTTCCATGTCGCCACGAATGAACTGAGATCCACCAGAGGCAACTCCCAGAAACTTCAGAAACCAAGGCATCGTCTCAATGTACTACTTTGCAAACAGAGTTGTGAACCTCTGGAATAGCCTCCCGGACGATGTGGTAACAGCGCCATCGGTAGACGCCTTCAAGAGAAGACTGGACAAGCACTGGGCAGCACTACCTTCAGTGTACGACCCAGAATGCCTAGTTTTAATTGTTCAGTAGGTGATCTGATTGGCACCATCCTCAAACCACCCAGGCCAATCAGTTTAGTTGAGAACCTGAACATGGTCCTATGAAAGGACCTGAATCTTGTATCTTCAAAGTCAAAGTCAAAAGTCAAAGATATCCACAGTAAATTTACCACAGCTTCAGGGCTGTACGATCTTTTTACCTTTTCTTTTCTTCTTCTTTTTTTTTTAAAAACTCAAATCCTGTGATCTGACTGCCACCTTTGCTCACCAGCTCTGTATGTGTCAATTCTTTTTTTAATAAAACCTTCAGCCCGTTGGCTGACTGGAAAGCAACTCTTTTGGCTGTTTGAAAGAATTTTTGATGATTAGCAGAGGACTGACTTTTCGTTACATCCTTAAGCATCGCCATATATATATATACTTATACTTACTTGATACTTGATGTATTGGGTGTTTGAGGCCTTATAATTATATACATATATAATGCTTTACTTTTGTCATTGATTCGCTAACCCAACGTTTTTGAAAATTACTTGGGGTGAAAATGAATATACAGTTTGTGAAGTTTTAAAAGGTTAAAAAATCAGGCTAGCCACCTTTTACAAGTTTCACCACGGCGACATCAAGATCAACTCTGCGCACATCCCTACACGTTACACCCATCAGTACAACACCAGGAACTCTCACGAGCAGCAGTACCATGTAGAACCCTGCTGCAGGAACTACAGAAAGAACAGCTTCTTCCCACGCACTGGGAGGGAGTGGAACAATCTTCCAGCTGAGGCAGTGGCATCGACCTCGCTGGAGGACTTCAGATCCTGGATATACCCCCCCCCCCCTCCCCTCTCTCGCTCCCTCTCCTGGCCCCCTCGCCCCTCCCAGCTGATGATCCAGGCAGCAGTTTTTTGTTCTACCGTTGATCCGGAAACACCCTACTTCAGTGTCAGAATCTTCAACTTGATGAAGGCGGACACTTAAAGAAAGAAGAAGAAGAAAAAGATCTAATACATGCATGTGCAATGAACAGAGAATCTCCATTTGGCCGTCAGTTTTAATTAGTTCATCGGGTATGCTTTACACATTAGGCTGACATTTTCATAATCATATGCTGCCTTTGTCAAGTAATTACACTTGCTCCCCAATCCCCTTCCTCCTCCCTCCCGTACTTGAGTTTGGTAACTAAGGGCGATTCTACGGAATGTGGAAAAAAAATCCACACATTCTGGTATCAGTGTTCTGTGAATATTCGCAATACGTTAACGAATTTCTAAGAATCTACATTGGCATTTAGTTTCAGTTATCCCAAAACAAACAACAACAACAATAAAATAATCATAAAAGTGACATTCGTTAACACAATATCAAGATTTATAAGGCTCACTGTGACTCATCGCGAGTCATACGCCAGGTTGATGATGATTATGATCACGTTCACCATTCTGTCGCTGTTCGATTAAATACACAGGCAATCTTGATAATCCTTTCACAAAATGTCAATGAAAACCTTACAACTAATGCTGGCTGGATATGATATTTTAATTCTATCAAATTAAACAACATAGCTTACAGTCATATTTGCTTGGGTACGTTGCTTGCCTGCGCCTTGCCTGTTGGAACGTAACACGACAGGAAATAGCCGTTTCTACGAGAGAAAGGGACACAACTTAGAATGTTGACATCACGCATGCGTACATATTATTCATACGGGAGGATAGCAACCATCATTTATAAGGCTCTAAAAAGAACCAAGCACTGTCTCAGGATGGTAAGTTAGGTTTATTGTTAATTTTCTGCTTAATTCATCCAATAAGTTTGCGAATGACCACAAGAATAGATTGCCGGCTGTGATTTCGGGGTCAATAATTTTCTTTTTTTGTGTGTGAGTGTGAATCATCATATATCGTACAAGCTGTTGCAGGTGCGTGCTACTACTAGTAGTTGTACTACTTGCCCGATCGAAGGCCAGTTTTACAAGCCACCCTTTGTGCACACGTCATTGATCGAACAGGATGGTTTCTTTTCGTTTGAGCCCTTATGGACAAGATAGACTCGAAGGGGGCATCTAAACTAGGGCTTTTGCCATATGATCTGGCTGCACAGAAGATCGGGCAAACTTGACAAACAATGGTGAAGTGGTGCAAACGAAGAAGATAAAAACTAGTGGGGAAAAAAAGGTACTTGGTCTTTCTTTGATATAAATGGTATTGGCAGCCAAGTCATGAGAAACCCCATCAACTGTATTTTGGGACCAATATTATTTACGGTGTTTATAAATGATCTCCCTGTAGAATTAAAGAGTACATGTAAAGTCTTTGCAGATGACACAAAACTGTATAACTCTCCAAAATTGCATAAGGAATTACAAAAGGATATTGAAACATTAGTACAGTGGTCTGATACTTGGAACCTATATTTTAATGCAGAAAAATGTAAAGTACTTCATATTGGTAAAACAAACCCACAAAAGGGTATATAATAAAAATTGGGGGCAAGGAAATAAAAGTATCTAAATGTGAAGAAGAGAAAGACCTAGGTGTGACTTTTGACAAAAACTTACTATTTGACAATCATATTGTAAATATACTGAGAGGCAATGAAAACGCAATCCCCATTTCGTCCCCGAAAAATGTCACCTCAGCCAAAATAATGTGAATTATGCACGAGGCATGCAACCTAGCACGCGTATGTTGTATTGCGACGATTTGTATTGACAGGCACAGTTGGGTTCATGACGTCATGAGTAAACCACTCCAACACATCTTTTACTGATAACTGCAAAACACGTGCAACACAGGCATACTGTGATTGCATGCAAACAGCCCATGACTGTCCCCTATAAAAACACACATTGGCGTTTTACTGACACTCGTACGCACCATGCCGCGGTTAACTACAGACCAGAGAAATCAAGCCATTGGCATGCTGAGGGCAGGCACTGCTCACATCAGGCCGCACAACATTTCAATGTACACCCATCAACCATAACCCGTCTTGCGACTCGGCACCAAAACACTGGAAGTGTAAACGACCGTCCACGCCCAGGCGTCCAACGTGTGACGACGGCACGACAGGACCGCTACATTGTCACGCAGCACCTCCGGAATCGTTTCCAGCCAGCTGCACAAACAGCCCGCAACACTATTGGGACTAGAGAAAGACCAATCAGCAGCCGTACCGTGCGTCGGCGTCTGGCAGCAGCAGGGCTACGGGCACGTCGACCATACCAAGGTCAGATCTTAACCCATCGCCATCGACTAGCACGCCAGCGATGGGCTGCCGCAGGTGGCTTTCTGGGGAACAGGGTTTGGGGGAATGTTGTTTTTTCGGATGAATCCCGGTTCAATGTCTCTTTCCCGGATGGCTGTGATCGTGTGTATCGACGTCAGGGTGCACGTTTTGCGCAACCCTGTGTCATTGAGCGAGATCGTTATGGGGGTGGAGGGGTAATGGTCTGGGGTGCCATAAATGCTCAATTTCGATCGGAGCTTGTGTTTGTGCCAGGCAACTTGACGGCAAGGCGTTATATTGACACTGTTCTTGAGCCAGTTCTTCTTCCTCTCTGGAGACAGCATGGTGGCAACAGACTAGTGTTTCAGCAGGACAATGCTCGACCCCACACAGCCGTTCTCACAACGAAATTTCCTTCGGGACAGCAATGTGGATGTCATGCAGTGGCCCTCCGTGTCCCCAGACATGAATCCCATTGAACATTTGTGGGACGAACTTGGACGACGTGTGCAAGGTCAGCAGAATCCCCCAAATACCGTTGCTGAGCTCACCCAAGCATTGCAGCATCACTGGAACGTGATACCGATCCGTATCATCCGTCTTGTGCGCTTAAAATCCCCGACGTTTGCAAGCTTGCGTTCGTGCTCAAGGGGGACACACCAGATATTGACAGTGTATTCCTTCTGTCGCGCCTAAATGGGCTTCACTTCAGCGAATGTGCACCTGTTATGGGCAAACTAATGTACAGTGGTCGCACTTTTGTCACACGTATTGCTTTTATGTGTGTTTGTTTCATTTCAATAAAATTGTCAGTTGACAATGGAATTGCGTTTTCTTTGCCTCTCAGTATAGTATTAATAAAGCTAACAGAATGATTGGAATAATAAAAAGAACCTTTACATTTATGGAAAAGGACACTTTTTTGCAATTATATAAGACACTAGTTAGACCTGTTCTTGAATATGGCAACACTGTATGGTATCCAATGCTAAAGAGACAATCAGAAGCTCTAGAACAGGTACAAAGAAGAGCAACCAAAATGATTCATAATATAAAAGATTACTCATATCAGGAAAGATTAAAATATCTGCAACTTCCAACACTTAAGGCAAGAAGAATAAGAGGTGACTTGATTCAGGCATACAAGATATTTAATGAAATTGATGATGTTGATAAAGCATGCTTTTTTTTGTACTCCGCAGAAGAAGTTTACAAGGAACAGTGAAGATAAGATATTAAACTATATTCTAGAACGAATTTAAGAAAATTTACTTTTACTAATAGAGTAACCAACTTTGGAATAAACTAACCTTAACATCAAACGTGCACCTAGTATTAATGTTTTAAGAACCTCATAGATAAACATGAATTATTAACAAAAATTAGATATGAATTTGATGGATAATAAGTCTGAGCTAGCCTATGACTGGACCAACGGTTATGGAAAAAAAAAAAAAGATATATACATACAGAAGGGGCGTAAAAAGCCTAAATAGGCTAAGTTGTATTGATACAACGCCCCTGATCCTGATCCTGATCCTGAACTGGGATTACAGGAAATGTACTGAATTGGATCCAGGCTTTTTTGTCTGGACGAACACAAAAAGTAAGGATAAATGACGCCACTTCACAAAGATCAGATGTACTATAAGTGGTATACCTCAAGGCAGTATCCTAAGACCCATACTTTTCACTATATTCATAAACGATCTTCCAGAATCTGTCCAAAGCAATTGTAAGATTTTTGCTGATGACATGAAACTGTATGGAAATTCTACCAATCATACAAAAATACAAAGGGATGTATATTCATGACAAGAATGGTCTAATGAATGGAACTTACATTTCAACGTATCCAAATGTAGTGTTATGCACTATGGTAAAACAAACCCAAATCATAAATATTATATGAAGGTAAATGGACAAGAAAATGAAATAAGGAGTGTGAGGAAGAAAAAGATCTTGGTGAACTTTTATTATCTTTGACCCACTACTTTCTTTCGATGTACGCATCAATAAAATCATCAATAAAGCAAACCAAATGATAGGACTAATAAAGAGAACTTTTACATACTTGAATAAAGATATATTATTGAAATTGTACAAAAGTCTGGTACGGCCGCACTTAGAATATGGAAAATATCATATGGTATTCCTTACTCAAAAGGCAGTCAAAGGCAGTAGAGAAAGTACAAAGAAGGGCTACAAAGCTACTACGGGAATGCAAAAATATGAATTATGAACAACGGCTAAGATACTTAAACTTACACTCCTTAAAAGGTAGACGTATCCGCGGTGATCTGATCGAAGTCTATAAAATATTTAACAATATGGTGGATGTACAAATAGAGGATTTTTTCAAATTATATACTGATAGTGTTACAAGGAAGCCAGATGGGAAAATCTTCATTGAACACTGTCAGACTAATAAACGTAAAATGGTTTTTGGAAAAAGAATAACACATCTTTGGAATGATCTACCAGCTAACATCAAGTTTGCACAATCTACTAACTCATTTAAAAAATCTCCTTGATGCGGATCATAAATTCACTAAATTGTTATTTGAATTTGATTAACAAACCAATATGCGCATACGCAACAAAACAATTCAGAATACTAAACAATACATGGATGGATTCAAGAAAGGCCGCGAGGCCTAAGCTACGTATATCAGCCTGTCCCCTTACTATTACTACTACTACTACTACCAACTGAAACTACATATCCGGACAGGCGTTTAATCTGGAACATTCAGACAACTTCAAAATACAGTGTTTGCTTACAAATTTTGTACTCTAGCAGTAGCACATTCATGCGCCAGCATTCTACCACACCAGATCAGTTCAGACACTTTCTGGACAGTCTCTTGGCATCAGGAATCTTGGCAAGCCCAGTGGTTGATCCTTCAGTGGACCACCATAAGAATGTCTTCATATGCCTTTGATGCAGTCATGACCGTCATCAGCGGTACTGGCACAGTGGTGTGGTGATTCTGTCTCTCCTGGATTTGGAGGCCATAGCACTGGTCTGTCTTTGGTTTGTCAGCACGGCAATCGAAAGGTGGGAGATATTCCTCTCATGAGCATAGGTGCTGAACTGACAGAGCCAGAGACAAACCATTGCTATAGTCTCCAAACCCAGAGGAGATTGAATCACCTTAGCTACTTTGCCAGTTATTTTTTTTAATCCCGATTTTTTTCTTCTGCAGCCCATCCATGGTTTAGATGTGGTGAAACTATACCACTTTACTGACTGCCCATTCCATGGGTCTTAATTTTTTTTTCTCCAAAAATGCATATTAAGTTTAACCCATCTCCAAATGCAGACCTCCGTTGCAGAATCTGTTGATTGCCTCCATCAGTGCTTACCTTCTAGGCAAATCCCTGAAGGCTGGAGCGGAGAGTTAGCATCAAGACCCTGTCTGTGCAGTCTCTGTAAGACTCCCTTGAGTTTTGGCTGGCCTGCAGAAATCTTGTCTTTGCAGTTTCAGTCAGCTGTTTGGCCCAACAAGATGCTTGTAACTTTTTCATCATTAAGCTATATGAGGCATGAAACCTGGTTAAATTGCCTTTCTACTTTCTTTGTTTTGTTTTGTATTTTTCTTTCTTCCAGATAGTCAGTTGTGACTGCGAACATTGACGATAGAAGACTAAATCACCATCCTTGCCAGAGACATGGCAATACATGTATAGTATGCATCTTAAGTACTTTAGGGTCACTTTGCAGGTGATGTCAGCAAGGAGGATCATATGGACTCCATCACAGCCAAAGCCAAGATGACCCTGACTCTATTTTAGAGTATATGCAAACTCCATAGCACATACACAGAGGGGCATAGAAAAGCTAGAGTTGATACACAGGAGAACAGCCACTTACTGATACTATAGGACTACTTTAGGATACTATAGTTTGAGCTATATGATTATAGATATGCTTTACAAGCTTGGTTGGAGGTCCCAACTGAAAAGAATAAGACAGACTGTGATATACCAGGCATGCTGTTCAAGATCAACAATGGCTCAGCAAGTATGGATACAAATAGACTTGCCTTCCACCCCAACAGCAACACAGAGGCCATAACCAGCAGTTGACAACTTATCTAAATATGACAGTTTCACAGTCAGTTTCATCAAAGTGCTTCCTTTCCACTTTCTATCTAATGGTACAGTCACCATCTAATGGAACAGTCTGCCAAAACAAACAGTTTACTCCATTTTCTCTAAGGTCTTCTCTTTTTGTCTTCTCTTCTCATGTGTGGGGTTTCTTGATCCTCCTCTTTTTTTTTTTTTTTTTTTTTGAATGACTGGTGAGTTGATTTTAACGTGGTAACAGCCCTGATGTGGCCCTTCGCGGTCGGCTGGGCTATAAGCAACATTATCTTATCTTATCTTGATCCTCTGACACCACTGCCAACATTCTCATCTCACAGTTTTTAGTTTAAAACAAGTGATTGCTCGGTGTAATTAGGGTAGGTGGGAGCTACCCAATCTGTAAAATTTCTCCATGATTTTGAAGTGCAGGACCAGTGCTTTCACAGGTGCAGTAGAATACCCCTAGTGCAATTGCAAAAATTTATAATATCCATTGTGGCAATGTACAAGGTAGAAGACACAAAGATCATCAGCTGAACCAACCTAGCGACTATAAGCAGACCCCAACCTTTCCTTTTTCCCTTCCCCTCCCAGGATGAACCCCAGCTGGCATGGCATTAGCCATCTCTGACACAATTTCACTAGATAAGAACAGCTATCTAAAATTGTGAAGAACATCAAGATTATTGAATCACAGGTCCTGCATGAAACAGTATGCCAAGTTCAAACTCGAACCTTAGTCAAAGTGGCTGGTAGTACTCCATGCAGGATCAGCAATAGTTTAGTTTTCCTGCAATGACACATTGCAGTTTTGAGGTTTTTGTAGTATGCTCTCAAGATTGAGTAACATTTCTTATGCCTGCTATAACTGGTCTTGACATGCAGTATTATGAAGCTGAAGGTGGCTGCAAGGGGCTGTGTGCACACTGCCATAAAGTTAGACTCTAATTCAGGTCTCGATTTTTTTTCCCCCGCGGCCAGAGTTGATTATAATGACATGTGTGCATACATTTTAAGCATTGCCACACATAAACAGCAGTTCAGGCCTTTTCACTGTGACTGCCACTGTTTCACTACTGTGATTGTTCCAGTCGATAATTGTCCATATGAAAATGAGTGTTTATTGTTCTGTCTGGCTGATGAAACTTTTAGGGGTCTGTTCTTATGTCATGCAGACCTTTTCACCGTATTCTTGGAACTGTTGTCTGCAACGCAACCTAGATTGGCTTCAACATTTGTTCTGTGCTGTGTAATAATAAGAGGTCAATAATAGTCAACAATGACGGCTGACTTACAAATTTGAAGATTGTAATGAAGTTGTTAGTCAGCAATTTAGGCACCAACTATCCAACCACATGGTGCTGTTGCATCCGTTCTCAAAGACCCAGGAATGTGAGGTCCTAAAGTATAGCATAGTCACAGCCAGGTTCCTCTTGTGTGTTGTCCGCTTCATGAGTTGTATGCTCATTTTGGATATGCATCCAGCATCTTTTTATATCTGCAATGATATGAAGGCAAAATAAAACTACATCCTCGTTGGTCTGGGGACATCTTAAATCACACTGTAAGAAGCAGTCAGTGGAGTTTTCATAGTGGTAGACAAGTCGGTTGGTTATGGTATTATATGATCAAACCATACTGAATTTCTGTGTGACATTGATGGCATTGTACACAACTGAAAAATTGATCCTTACATCTAGAAGTAGTGTGTTGTGATGTATGCACATATTCACACATGCACACACACAACACACACACACACACACACACACACACACACACACACACACACACACACACACAAGTGTATTCAAAGTTATGAAGATACATTCTTTAGTAGAGAGGAAAAGCTGTTCAGTGAAGTTGCCTGTTTTTGTTACATAATTGCTAACTAAAAGTGATGACAAAGCCAGCAACAGCAATCCCATAATCATGAGTAAAAAGAAAATAAATAAGAAAATCAAATTATAAATTCCCTGTAACATCTGAATTTCACTATCAGAAGACTGAATTTGCTGTTTTCTTGGCTTTCATGTGCAGCTTTGTTGGATCCAGTTTGAGTGTTCTACATTTTATAGACAGAAGTAAGAGCAAGTGAACAGTTTTGTTTCACTTAGTATTCACAAGCATATACACTTTTCTTACCTGAAATGCGCCAACTTGCTTGGGTTAGCAAAGAAGGATTCTTCCTATGCTCACTATTATAGATCATGGGCAAAAATAGCCAAGAATTGATGCAGTTTGATATGCTTGTTATATGCATCTGTTCAGTATTCATTGTTGAAATGAACTGTGATGTATCTGCCCTTTTTATTTCAAATGAAGGTAAGAGATAATGTGTGAACCACAAATTGTTCTGTGCATTGTTTGGGTTTTGTTTGTTTTTTTTATATGATTTTTTTTTTTTAATTTGAGTTGTTTTTAGATTAATGGAATAAGTGTTGCAGTTTATGCTTTAAAATTTTTTTTTAACCAAAATCATTCAATATTGGTGATTGGTCTGTGTATGATTGTAGGCAGAGATTGACGAAACCATCAAGAGGATACAAGCCATAAAGGTGTCACTGGTGTCATCATTTTCAACAATGATGGTAAGCTTGAAACTGTTCAACCGATATAACACTACAGATAATCCGAGTCAGTTCAACGTTTTCTCTGCAAGCAATAATCCAGAATCATAGACATGTAATACATGATCTGTAATTGAAATAGTGCTTTGCAGGGTTTCGAGAAACTGTATAAAAGACATCCATTCAGCTGGGGGGGGGGGGGGGGGGGGGGGGGGGGGTTGTAACAAAAACAAAGTAAACTTGGTAATATCTCCTTGTCATTTCAAAACCATTATTAACACAACACACTTTTCTTTCAGACTTCTTTGCAGTCGTTTGAATCTGTTGATCTCATGTCACTCCTTAAGAAGCCCTGTTTCCATTCTCCTGTATTATAACTAGTTCTCTCTTGCTTATCACAATTCTCCTATTCCATGTTTGCATATGCTCATATGTACCTTTGTGTTGTTTGTATGATACATTTTTTTGTCCTTTAGTTAGTGAATGACATGAATTCACCTCTTGTCTATTAATTCATTTGTGTGTGTCAGTTAAATCTATGCGAATTAAAACTATTCGGGTTATTCCTGACTTGTCTTTGAATTTTAAGTGCTTAGGGCTTTATTCGATGTCAAAGAAGGGAATGTACATAATGACAAACGCATATAAACTTTGTAGAATTTCTTTGGAATGCACGTTCACTTGAAATATAACTTGCTGTTATTTCAACAATAATGGTAAGCTTGAAACTGTTCAATGGTATAAACACTACAGATAATCTGAGTCAGTTCAGTGTTTTCTCTGCAAGCCAGTATATAACATAAACTTTGTGGAATTTCTTCATATTTCCTTCATATATCTATGCCTGATTTGCCAATTTATGCAGCAACAAAATAAGAATTGGCTCATTCAGGACATTATATTCATACATATATCTATCAATTTGTGCATGTAAATGTGTGTATATACATGTTTATGTGTATTCTGGTAATTATCTATTCAAGATAGTTCATCAGCAGTACAATTCTTGAATTTCGGGGGAAGAGTTTAGATTGGCCAAATGTGAACATTTCCATTCCAAGGATGTTATAATTGTCGCAGGAATTCCACTGAGGACAACAGTGAATCCAGAGCAAACTGTGCAAATCTGTGGGCGACATCCACTACTTGGTGTCCAAGGCCAGGAACACAATCAGGGAACTGGACAGCAGAATGAACTCACCTTCCTGCGACTGCGTTCCAAGAAACACGAAATCATGTGTGCTCCAGGTGAGAGTTTTTTGTAAGCAGATCAGTCATCTGTTGGTGTGCTGTTTTATTGTCCATGTTTTTTGCATTTGTAATCTTTGGCTGTAAAGTGCCACTAATTATTCTATCAGGTAGCTACGTTTGTTGAATCTCATTTAACACACAGGAATTTTGAAACCTCTGTTCAAGGCCTTTGACCTTTTGGGACATGAAGAAATCTGAGAAATGGCTTCCAGGAGTTGTGAAACAGACTCTTTGCTTAGAAAAAAGCAGTCAAGAATATTAGAGGACCTCAGGATTTGTTTTTTTAATGCGATTTTCCACTGTTCAGCCACTTACATCTCAGCGCTTAGGCCTGTGTGACTATGTCACCTACAGCGCCAAGGATTTTATTCGACTGAATAACCAATCCTTCATATTCATTGACCTCATGTAAGTGGTCAGTCAAGTTTTGACCACACATGTTACGAAACTGTCTCAGAATAATGGCAACTTAGCTCTGTTAACTTTTATGTCGTGCATGTTTCAAAACCACCTTGGAATAGCGGCAATCTAGCTCACTTGACTTTGACGTCATTCAACTTCTTTCTAAGGTCTGATGAAGAGGCTGTAGTTTGGGATGACCTAAGAGAGAACAGAGCTAGATCACCACTGTTCCACAATGGATGTTCTGCATAAAAATGTGAAGCTGGTGAGAGGAACAAACAACAAAAGAAGTGTTGAAAACAGATGATCACATTCTCGCTTTTTTTTTTTTTTAAAACCTTCATATGATCTGGTACTGAGAGATGAAGCTGAAAGTGGCAGAATAGTGGGCATCAGCATAAATAGTGGGCATCAGCATAAATTAGTTTTGCCAAAGGAGGATCACACCAAAAATTTTCTGTTTTGTATTTTTTTTTTAAATTTGTTTTGTCCAAGGGTGGTAGAAAAACAAATTCTTGTTCAGAAGCCTGAATTGATGATTGTCACTGCAACCATCCTCAGAATCATCAAGGAGATGAAATATTGAAGGTAGTCACGACTGGAGATATTGCCAAATCTTTTGGGGGTACTTTTCTTTTTTAAAATCTAAACGTCTTCCTATGTGTTTTGGCTCTTCATCCAATCGTCTGTTCTTTCAAATTAATTAAAATTTACCATGAAATATTCTTCAGTTTATCCAGCAAATTGACTCTTTAGGAATCTTTTCTTGTTAATTGGATGCCAACGTGTTGTTTAGTTTGTGTTCTCTGTGGAGAGATGTAGTGCTTGTTAAAGTCTTCAAAAGTGGTCACAAGAAAAACGGCAATGAAAGAAAGGAAACTTGCATGTAAACCAGTTTTCACATGGTCAAACTTTTTTCCTCCAACTATTGGTTTTTCTGAGGTGATTTATTTGTTTAGCAGGTATGGCAATACAAGTACCCATATTTGGGGTTTTTTTTTTTTTTAAATAAATGACTATTCAAAAACCATTCTCATTTTTTATGGCCCATCAGGTTGTATCAAAGAGAAGATTCCCTGGACATCCTATGTAGTAATTTCCCCACCCATTCATTCAAGGATCATTTGAACGCATAGGATTAAGGGGTGAAAGTGGAAAAGCAAACATTCATACTTGTCGCATTCAAATTTTTTACACTTTTTTTCCATTTCAAAATCATTCCCAAAATCACATATTTGATGAAAAATCCAGGATGTTGGGAATCATGTATAGAAAAAGGTTGATGAAGTATTGCTTACTGAAGCCAGAATGATGTCCTGCGAGTTTTGAAAACTATATGTTGTGGAAAAATAGATTTTCTTCACTTGAAAAAAGGTGACAAATAGAATACTTTGGTCCCTACCTGCCGCTTTACCCGTCTGTGAAACTTCAACTCCCGAAGGTTAACGTTTATTTGGTCTTGTATGATAGGTAACACTGGGTTTGTTTGTTTTGATTTTGTTGTTTTAAAAAATGAAAGGTTAATAACATCAATTTTTTTGTTTCGTTCTTTAGATTTCAGTTAGTCATTTCTGTTACACATTTACATGCGAACTGTCTAAAACCAATACATTCACTTTTTGTGTTTAGCTAATCTGTTTTTATTTGACAGCATATTATTGAAATGCCAATGTTTGTGTGCATTTTTCTTGCGAAAACGAGTACATGATGGTGGTCATCCAAACGCCGAAAATTGTGTGTGGATGATGGAAGCAGTTTTTTTTTCATGGGTTGATCTCCGAGGGTTTTTTTTTGGTTTTTTGTTTTGTTTTTGCTAGACCAAGATGTAGTTTTGAAAGACCAAGCATTTATGGAAAAAAAAATCACAGCATACTGTGTGAATGATATGCATTTACAAAAAAAAATTTTAACTATCAAAATTTTGTTTCCAAGTCTTTTTTTTTTTTTATTGTTATTTTGACTCTACAAAAGCATATATATTAATGTCAATCCATTTGTTTTATGCTTGGTCTCTCGTTAACCTCACTCATCTTACAATCGTGTGTCAAGTACCTCCGACTGTTTTACCTGTTGTACAATGTGAATAAAAGCATTTGACAATCATGGAGTTGGTCTTCGTTTGAAAGTATTCGCTCAGAGCCCGTGTAAGTATTAGGGGGAATGCAGAAGTAGAGGAGGGGGTGAAGCTGTCAGAAAATTTAATATTGTGACAACTTGCCTGACGGTGATGATGCTTACATGGCCTATGTGGGGGAGCAAGCCTTGTTGCAAACCAAATGCCCGCGCATTGGCCCGTGCCAGGCATCTTGTGACTTCATATTTCACGTGTGATTTATTTGCAAATCCTGTCATTAAAATTTCGATTAATTGCCAAGACATAAGCAGCACCACTTTCATGCAGACTGTCCGATTTAATACTTATGCTTTACAAATTTCAAACCAAGTGATCATATTTATAATATGCCACAAAGCAGAACAAACATTTCAAGGTTTTTTTTTCATTGCAAGTTGTGCGATTTTTAGCTCTTATATTCATTGAAAACAAGGAGCAACTTTCAAACATTAGATACAAGCAGTTCGAAGGAAGAAAGCAGTAGTAATGAAAGGTGGGTGGAACAAAGATTAGATGCAGCACTGTCGGTCGCAGTTTGGATGTTGCCCCAATTGAGAATGCATCATCTGCTTCCTTCAGCCATGTACAGTGACATTGACGAGAGGTACGACACACAACAGTTGACAGATTCAGTCATCATTCCACTGATGGCTACGCAGTCCCCGTGTCGCATGGAAAGAACGCAACGGTTTTATTATTACAGCGTTTTTGTTTCTGTGGAAAATCATTAGAATAACTTATTTGTTGGGAAAATTATTCACTTGTTCCCAGCAAAGCACACATGTTCCTTAGCTAGTGTGTGTCATGACACACACTTGTAGCATGAGAGCCACACAGACGAGACTTTTGTTTGTAAGGAGCATGGCCGACTGACCTAATCAGACTGCCAACGCATGCACAGAAATCAAGGTAGAGGGGAACCCCCAATTCCTTTTTATAACTGGTCTGATTAGAAAATTCTGGACCATAACAAGCACCATGGAACACCATTAACCTTCGCCGGACGGTGCTTTTGACTATACACGGAAGACGGTGTGGGTCCATGTGGACCCATGTCCCTCAAAGAGGGAAAATCATGTCCAGCCTCCATGAAAGATACTGGTAGCAAGGAGAGAACGTGGGAAAAAACCTGCCGGTTCTCAGAACTTGCTACTTTCAGTTTAGCTTTCCGAAAAATGCCAGTATCGGTTAGTTTCCTTCTTTTCGAGCCATGGGTCCACACGGACCCACACCGTCCGCGGAGGGGTAAACAGTTTTCCCTCCTTGCGAGCTATGAGTCCACACGGACCGACACCGTCATCAATCATCAATGACTAAAAAAAAAAAGTCACCTTTTGAAAATTTGACCTATATTTTCGAAATTTTAGGACAAGGAGAGAATTTGTGTGTTTGGAGCATATCTAAAATTTCATTGAAAAATATCTATAAATATACGAGATATTGGCATTTAAAGACCCTTCTGGGTCCACATGGACCCACACCGTCCGGCGAAGGTTTTAAAGTGACTTTGCACCTGTGCAGCATCTGGGGTGGGTTGCCTTCTGGCAACCCAATATTAATTGCTTCCCTTGGACTGCCTATGACAGGACAAACGTAGGTGTGGCTGTGTAAGATGGGGCCATAGTGAGTTGCAGAAGAGTGGTGCCATTGAGAGGGGATGGAAAATCGGACAGAAAAAGAAAAAAAAAAGTGAAGGCCAAAAGAAAATGCAGACCCAGATGACATAATTCAGTAAATGTGATTTGACATTACGTAAACTTTCAGTGGTAATCCTTTTTTTATCGATTGGAATGCTGAGAAGTCAACCGCTCTTACACAAATGCATGCCAACTGTTTTTAAAAAAAATAAATCACAAAGGTCTGTTTTGGGTTGTGTGATTTGAAACGTTCATTATTTTCAAATTTGCATTAAAAAAAACTGAAAAGACGTTCAGTCAACTGAACTCTCAAATATATATGCATTAAGTGTAATATGAAAGAGTACGTAATGTACATCACAATATCCATTAAATGTCATGTGAAAGTATGTAGCGTCCATCATAGTGCATGCTTCTATGCATCACTTCCAAACTCTATCAAGCATGTTAGTATTTGTAGATTTCACTTTGGATCATTGATAGGAAATGTTGGCAGACACCAGTTTTATAAATCGACATCCACTCATTCTTAATCAAATTCAGCATACAAACTTCATTGGAAAGTTTGTTTTTTTAATTATTATTCTGCAGGAGACCATTCTAAAAATATTGATAGAAAGGGTTGTATATGTTAGAGATATGCATTGTATATACCCTAGAGAAGTGGCAATACAAAAGTTATAGCAAATGTAAAAATCATAAAAACAAAATTTACAATACCTAAAGTCTTTAAAAAAAAATCTTTAGAGTTTTCATACAGTTAAACCTATGATGTCAAAATGCAAAAGCAAACAAAATGAACAGTGACAAAAAAGATCACCTACTCCAAACACAATAATCATTCTTTACAAAAGACAAAAAAAATGCTTTATGGGTTTACACGATCATAATAATCTCACATTTCCACTGAATGTAACAGATCTTCACTAAGGACATCATAAGGATTGGCTGTATGAAAGCAACAAAAAAGAATACTGTGTAAAAAAAAAATTGGGAATGGACATATCAGAAATCCCTGGCCCAGGCAGGGTTTGGTTTTCTTTTTCAAGCCAGCTCTTCTTCACCCTCGTCCTCATCAAACTCGCCCTCATCTTCAGCAGTGGCATCCTGGTACTGTTGGTATTCAGAAACCAAGTCATTCATGTTGGACTCGGCCTCTGTGAACTCCATCTCATCCATGCCCTCACCGGTGTACCAATGAAGGAAGGCCTTGCGACGGAACATAGCAGTGAACTGCTCTGATATGCGCTTGAACAGCTCCTGGATTGCTGTAGAATTACCAATGAAGGTAGCCGACATTTTCAGTCCGCGGGGAGGGATGTCACAGACAGCAGTTTTGACGTTGTTGGGGATCCATTCCACAAAGTAGCTGCTGTTCTTGTTCTGCACGTTCAGCATCTGCTCATCCACCTCCTTCATGGACATGCGGCCACGGAAAATAGCAGCGACTGTCAAGTAGCGGCCATGACGAGGGTCGCAGGCAGCCATCATGTTTTTGGCATCAAACATCTGCTGGGTCAACTCAGGCACTGTAAGAGCACGATACTGCTGGGACCCGCGAGAGGTAAGGGGAGCAAAGCCTGGCATGAAGAAGTGCAGACGTGGGAAAGGGACCATGTTGACAGCCAGTTTGCGCAGATCAGCATTTAACTGGCCAGGGAAGCGCAGACATGTTGTCACTCCAGACATGGTGGCCGACACGAGATGGTTCAGGTCACCATACGTGGGTGTGGTCAGCTTCAGGGTGCGGAAGCAAATGTCATATAAAGCTTCGTTGTCAATGCAGTATGTTTCATCTGTGTTTTCAACAAGCTGATGGACTGACAGAGTTGCGTTGTATGGCTCAACCACCGTGTCAGAGACCTGCACACAAATACAGCCAATTGGTAAAACCACAAGACCATAACACAGGTATTATAGCTATGTAGGTAAGTGAACAAACAAAATCGAACCAATAAGGGGTCAAAGCCAAGACTTTGTTGGTAGCTGTCTGCATATCCATGGGCCGGGCTTTCGGACTAAAATACAAAGGTGCCACTATTATAAATTGTGCAAATGTTTGGCATGGCCATGCAATCATGAGCACACATGTGTTTGTATAATGTATGCACAAACATCTGCCTAAATGCGTACTTCTCTGAGGAACAGCAGTTCAAAAGGTGATCATTTACAAATACATAAGCAGGTAGTAAGGAATAGGGATTAGTTTGGCAACAATAAATTTATCATTATAATTTATATGGATCCCTCACAAACGACAGACACTGGCAGCAGTTGTAGACAGCACTAATCGACTGTGTGCATGCATGGGTGTGCACATGCACACAAAATCCACTTTTTCTTTCTATATATTGAACTGTTGTTTACTAGTTACTGCTGACTATTAACCCTTACGCTGGTTGTCGCGACAATAGTCGCGCCATTACGTCATGGCCGTCACTGGTTGTCGCGACAATAGTCGCGCTGTAGGGTGAGCCTTGCGAGCCTAGTTTAACAGACACACGCAGATACGAAACTATGGCTCAGTGACAAACTAATTTGCATGAGTGACTGAGCGAGCCCGGAACATGGATTTTCAGTGTTTTAGCTTAGTTTATGGTTAGTAGCAGCTTGTAATGCATAGTGCGACTCGACTCGTCTGGCGAACAAAAATGGCGGCGCCCGAAGCAGAACATGATAGAATTAGGAACTTGAACGAAGATGTTTCTGCTGAATTTCTTGTGGAAAAAGCAGGTGAAGAAGAAGTTATGGACATTTTGAATGAACTGGGTGTGATGGGTGATAGTTTTGATTTAGATCAAGCATCATGCAATCGTGATTTTGAGATCGACACGGACAGTGACTGGACGAGTGCCTAAGGGTGAGGGGAATCTCAAGATGCTATTCAGTGTGGAAGAAAAACTCAGTGTAGCGCTTACAGATGATCCTAAACCTTTCAAACATAAATGACGACAGTGTGGGCTGACTATTACATTTGTTGATAGTGACCATTATTGTTTTTTGTGTGTGTTAGCAGCACATGATTTCAATGTGAAAACTGAACTGTACCTTATTCTTACCTGAATTACCTGCATGAAAGACGGGTATAATCCACACTGACTTTGCTTTGAAAAAGGCTATGACTTATTTCTGGATACTGCGGAACACCATAGACTGGATTATTTGTGAACAAGCTCGTGAGAATGACAAGCAGGATGTGCCACCTGTTTTCACCTGTTATTTTCACATTTTGGACAGGTCAGCACCTAATCAAACACTCACAAGCACCCCAGTTCTGTTTATATTATTTTTTATTCAATTACTAACAATTTTCATTCTGCATGTCATGTTCAAATACTAACCGTTGAAAAGTTATGCATATCATACAAACGTAACTATTCTTTTCAAACTTTCCTTTTGGAAATTCACCAGACAACATACTTGATAGTACGTTGTTAAATAACCAGTGTAAGGGTTAATGCAGAGTGTGTACATTCAGTTCATTTACGACTTCTGTTATGGACTGAGGGCTCAGTAAGTCGTGTCTCTTTATGAAGTGTAACACCAACCAACCACTTCTGATTACAAGTTCAGCTTCCAATTCAATGCCCTTTTCTGTAGAATCTGTTAGCCTGGTCGAATCAATACAGAACAGACTGAAAATGATCCAATTATAATGCATGTATGAAAAACAGTGCTCCGTGATTAGTCTATGAAGCTAAACGTGAACATATAGTGAATGTTCCTCCATGAAATGAAGGTTATATTCTCCCACGAAATGGTCATATTTTCACTTTGTAATGAACTATGACATCAAGGCACCTAGTTCATTCAGATTACAACTCATTACCAACCACAGAAACATGACATACAGCTAACAATTCTGTTCAATACAATGCTGCAAGATATCAAGAGTGTTTTATACACATGTATTATACTCCCTGTTTGGCTAAGTTTAATCACCATGTCAAACTTCTGCAAGCTGGCCAGTTTGCTAGCTGTGTTTGTCAGATTTTGTATAGCTAGCAAAGTAAATAAATATCGCTTCCCACCACCTTACATCTGTAGCAGATAGTGCAGAGTCGCTTCCTATTCATTCTAGAACCAACTAGAGGGACCCCCATAGCAATATCCGAGGGGAAAAAAGAAGCTATAATGGTGACATTACAATTATACTTAGCTTAACAGAGTTAATAGCATAAATGTGGTTATTTTAGCATAGCGGCCAACCTCCCAGAGTCAAAAAGAGTAACACCTCATGGGGGGTGGGTTCGGGAGGGGGCTGGCCCCCCTCCTGATCAGCGGGGTCAGGGGGCGCAGACCCCTGAAGCTGAAGCCTTTTTTACACTCTGACAGGCATATTTTTCATCTCCTGATAGGAAAACTAATCAAAGCAACCCTATTATTAAACCATATCAAAGCATGCATATTAGTATGTTGCATACAATGCAATATTTTATGTTAAAAAAGCCTCTTATGTAGGTAGCCACCATATTTTTTTTCTATAGATTAATATACAAAACACACAAAATAAGCCTTGCCCAAACAGCTTTTTTATCTTCCATATTGATGTAGGATGAACATAAAAGATGCTCTGCCCTCCCAATCAACAGCACTCACAGTCCTGGGCTTCCATCAGCTACACCCACATTCTTCAGTTCAAGTTCCATCAACTTCACCCTTCTGCCCTTATGATCTCACAACTACACCCCATAGGACTTAGGATCCATCAACTATACCCCACAGTCATGTTTCATCAACTATACCCCACAGTCATGTTTCATCAACTATACCCCACAGTCATCTTTCATCAACTACACCCCACAGTCCTGTTTCAGTAACACAATACAGTTATGTTTCATCAACTGTACCCCACAATCTTGCTCAAACAACTTCATCCCCAGTCCTCCGGCTCCATTTAATTACCATCGCCCCCCACCCCAGTTCTAAGGCTCCATCAAGCTACTCCCCACTCCCCAGTCGTCATGATCCAACCACTACTCCCACACCCTGAGTTGACAGGCTGTGTTCAAAGATCTAGGGGTTTTTTTTCACTATTTGTGCAGTCGAGGACTTGGCCTTCTTTAGAAACTCCTGGCTGAACTTTTGCTCATAGCAAGAGCCATGAAGATTGGCCTTTGCCACCATCATGTTTTTTTTGACGGCTGCCGATTCCTCAGCTTCGTTGTTTTTTTGTGCTTCGTGGTCTTCTCGTGATCGGCCAGATCATTTCCCCCATGTGAAATATTCACCGGACATCGACACATCGTGACATGGTGCAGAAAGCAAACTTTTCACCCTTTGAAGAGCAAGAAGTGACCCATGGAAACTTGTCTTTATAAGCTGGCAGATACCGCTGGAATCGTCTAGGTTTTGTGGTTTTCTCCGTGCTACCATTTGAAGACGCCATGTTGACTATTTGAACAGCAGCTATGCGCATGCACGGAATGGGCCTAGTTATGCCCCTTTCATGCTGACTTCCGAGTTTACGATTTCTGTTCAGTCGGACCAGTTGGCAAACGTTCTTTTATTTAATATTGGGCTTTTTTTTTTTTTTTTTTTTGAAAACTCGTAAACCGGAATTTTTTCAGCAAACAACGAAAATAGGGACAAATTTAAAAAAAACGATATGTCCCGGTTTTCCCGTAACAGTTGGCAGCTATGTTTTAGCATCATACACTGAAACAGGCCATAGCTTGCACAAGTCATACATATGGTACATTACATGAACAGCTTGTTGAACTATTGTGCCAAACAAAATTACACATCTAAAAAATCCTGTCAATCTGCACTAAATCTGACTTGACAAATACACACACACAAACAATTCTCAAATTTCAGACTCCTAGATTACATCTCCAGCAAACGGAAATGCAAATCTACTTTAAAATGTTTTAAGACATTAAATCATGGGATAGGAAATAGCTTGGTCATTTGTGACAGGATTTTTTTAAGTTCACAAATTTTAACTAAAGAGCTAACAATAAAATCTTTCTAATCAGTCTTCTCTCAATGCTAAAAACTTCCAGATGTACAAAACTTTAGTCTGTATCATTCACACAGATTTTCATGAAATGTATACTGCCGAAGCAAACCACCAGTAACTACATTTCTCTGTTGGCTATGATCTTTGTGACTGACAGCTCATAAGATGGTTTGAACCCCTTTACATCACTAATACTCACCGGGGGGATGGAAACGACAGAGAAGGTGTTCATGATCCTGTCAGGTACTCTTCTTGATTTTGGAGATGAGGGTGTTCCCATGCCAGAGCCAGTTCCACGCCCCAGCGAGTGTGTAAGCGGGAAGCCCTGCAGACAGTCACAACTCTGGGATTCTTTCCTCACAACATCCAGGACTAAATTTCAACCAACTCTGCCCCTTCAGTATAGTGGCCTTTGGCCCAGTTGTTCCGCTCCAGACTGTCCGAAAACGAAGTTGTCTGGACGGAAAATCTGCCCAAAAGGTCCCGAGCGAACCGAGTCCATGGTGCCGGGCTAAAGGGTCAACAAGTATGGCCCTCGGGACATACTTTCCACCTGCAAAATGAGAAGAATACATCAGCCTGTCTGTAGATCTTGGAACACTCCTGTGTTACTCTTTCTGCATGCAATTTTGCTATATAAAAAAATTTTTTTTTAATGCTGACCTGTTCACGCTCAATTGCTAGTGGTGGTGTTTGTTTTTTTTATAACAGAAACGTGTATTTTTTCCCACAAAAATATGTACAAATCTTCCAATTTTTTTTGCAAATGCGGGGTGTGTGTGTGTGTGTGGGGTGTGTGTGTGTGTGTGTGTGTATGCAGCATTTACTGTCATCATGCAACAAAAGATAGATCCATGGATACCTGATCTTGTAGAAAACTTGGAAAAACAGGTTCTTCCAACAAAATTTTACTTTCAAACCCGATTAATTTATCATCATATCTTGGCAGCGAAGCATCCCTTTCTTATTTCACGCCTATGACACCCTATTTGTTCCTTCATAGAGGCAGTTGTTGAAGAACCAAACGCAGCCTGACATGATTTTATTTGCAAGATTTAGTGGAGTTTTTGGGCTTTTTGGTCGAAGTACAGCAAGACACCAACATGACTGAATTTGGCTAGTGCCATTAATACTCAAGAACTTTCTTCCCCCAGCATTATTAGTTTCTTTTTAATTTTGTTGCACTTGCCATATTTCTGCCAACATGTTAACAAAACCATGGTCAAACAACATGGGGAAAACAGGTCTGAAAATGCTCGATGCAGGTTGTTAATCACTCTTAAAAAGTTTAAAAAAAAGACTTCTATCAGACCAAAATCAAACATTCTGTGCTCACTCTAATTAGGAGTGGGGGGGGGGGGGGGGGGGGGAACAGGGTCAAAAGGGATTTCTTTTATGTATTGAATCAAAAAATATACTTTCTTGTACTGTGCCCACTGGGGTTTGAAGCAAAAGTTATTACAAGGTTAACTAGGAAGTTCTACTAATTCCACTGTAATTTAAAATTTTCATTTCACAGTGTTATCCATCTGTAAAAGTGGTAAAATCATAGTTTTGTGTTCAATACATGGGTGAACGCAACCACTTTTGATGCTACTGAAAGAAAAACCCCAAATCAGTGCCTAAAATCATTCCTTTTAGATACTTGGAAGATGGAGATAGGAAATTCAAAAGGTGCTTCTTTCTTTAAAAAGAAATCTATTAAACTTAAGGGAATCTTTTGCCCTTTGGGGTCTCTTTTTTTAATCACAAACTCAACACTTCTCCCTGTTTTTTCCATTTCACTACCAATCATAGAAAATGGTGCCAATACAAGAAAAGCAACTAAAGTATCACTCCCTGCTTCTAAATTCCAACTACAAGCAATTCGACTTTCAAGAAATATTTCCACTCCTTTAAAGAGGGAAAATTGATTTTTTTTTTTACAAATTTTGAATGAAACATTTCTTACAACTAATACAAGTAATCTTTCTGATGACAGAAAATGTCTTCTCATCAAAATCATGCCTAGTTTTATATTTAAAGTGGAAACTGCCAGTTTGCCGACATCACTCAACTCCAGTTTTTGTATCAAATCATACAGTAACTCATGTCCCGATAACCACTATACAGAAGCCCAAAATTCTTGTTGACCTACAACATGTTTAGCAACTCTGTTGCGTTCAGCGTTATTGTGTTTCTACCCCGTGCAGTTGTGCTTTTGTCAAGTTGCAATTATTCCATGAATAATTTTCACTTTTTTTCTCTCAACTTTTCCCAAAAAATCCCCAAAAGAGACTTTCTGATTTCTGAAAAAATTTATTTTTAGATATATACTCTCAGTGTCACCCGCATGCTTACAAAAGTAATAACATTAATACCAACTGAAGTATTGTACCTTTGATCTACACACCCAACCCAGAACATTTCTGTAGGCCTACCTGGTCGCCTCATTGTAGTAGACATTGATGCGTTTCCAGCTGCAGGTCCAGAGTCACCATGATAGGTACCAGTGGGGTCAATGCCATGTTCATCGGAGATAACTTCCCAGAACTGAAAAAAAAAAATGAAATGGAGAAAGCTGAGCATCACAAAAGTAATAATACAGTGTGTTAAAAAAAAATACAAGGAAAATTTCAGTTTGTTCCTTATTTTCACCACCACTGTTCTGATGAAAAAATTGGGGGATGGGCATACTACACTATAAGTGTATTCATTATCTGCTCCTGCTAGGCTTGATCATGCAGCTATGAAAAACTATCTAAGTATTTTCTTTCAGCAGGCTGCCGTTAAATTCATTGTGAATGCTGCTCTCAGCAGCCTGGCTACTGACCGAGACTACATAACCATTTAAACTCGGCACTTTTGCCATCTATTACATTTACAGGGCTAGGAACAACTTGCTGCAAAAACAAAATTTGCCACCATTATTGCAAGGTGTTTGTTCCACAATCATTTATTCTTCAATATCAAGCATAACAATTATGACAGGCACCGAATACAGTTTTAAGTATGCTGAAACATCATTACTTTTTATGTTCCAGATTTTTCAAGTGATTACCTTTCCTAAGAGACTGAAAGAGAAGAACAAACAACAAAACATCTATTATGGGAAATGAATAACACAAAGTCATAGGCTTTTTTCATCCAACCATCAAAGAAAGAAAAGATGACTGACTGCAAATAAACATCGCACAGAATTGCAAATCAACATAAACACACAACAGTTCACAATGATTAATACAATAAATATTCAAAAGACAGTGTGGGAGGGAGGAAGGGATGGAGAGAATGAGAGAGGGGTGGAAAAAACTGCATAAGAGTCTCTGACAGGCAAGACCAAACATTCTCTGTTCTTCAACCAGAAAGGAAAAGCATTTATTACCCACACATGTGGTCTCCCTTACAAACAAAAAAGTAATGTACACTAGACACACAACAGTGTCCATGTGAACCTTTACAGTAAAAACAACCAGTCTCCATGAATTGAAACCTTTAGTCTTCAGAAAGAAGATAATTCTGAAAGAAAATCCCAGCAAATGTACCAAAGTCTTTTATTCAGCTGTAGGAATCTTTTTGCCACTCTCTCACCAGCGTCCCTACTGGTACACAAAATTTGTGGGGAAAAGACTAGAACCTGGAGTTTACATTTACCTGGGGTGTCCAAATATCTTTATTTTACTGATTTTTAGTAAGTCCATGTGTGTGAATCAATTTTTGCTCACAATTCCACATCTGATGGACATAAATGTTTCACCTTATGTTATTTTCATCACAACTCTGAGTTGTGATTGCAGTGCAGGCTCTGTAATGATCTCATATAGCCTAGGCTAACAATAATACAATTGTCAAGGCAAGTAATTCTAAAGGTGTGGATAAACTGCAAATTAATTCCCTTGTAGCTTATGTTCCCTCAATCCTTATGTTGTGAAATTTTAATAACCAAATTTTGTAACTCCTGTTCAAATTTAATCATGGTAACTAGGTTTGACTGGACAGAGCTTTCTTCTTTGTCTTTCAATAGTATAAATTATTATCAGAAACTTTTTTTTTAACTTGCCATATCCTAGTGTAAGAAAATTTTTTTTCAATAGTTTAAGTTCCATAGCCTTATGGCAGTGAATGGACTTTAGTTCATCATTTCAAGGACACAGAAGTATAGGCCTAAAGATGAAGCCCATCTTTTTCCTTCCTCTACCTTAATCTTCCCTACATAAATCTGGTACCCATGACTTCTTGAAGGACAGAAAGGATTTTCAAGCCCTATGAATCTGACCCCAAAAGTGGGCAAAAATACAAACCTGTCAGCCTTACAGCTTTATCTTAACTTCATCATTGATTATAGAGAAGAAAAAAATTAAAATAAATTTTATCATTAAATAAGCATATAGCTAAACATTCATGACTGCAATACATTGAATAAAGACCTCTGAACTATTTATCTTTATGCTGTCCTTGTGTTACTCTAAGATCTGTTCATGTGGAAACGTTTGAGACAGAGGATGATATAGGCCTATGCATTACATTTCAATTTTTCTTATTCAATCACATCTATTTCATAGCCTAGGCTATAGCCTATGCTATTAATGCAATCCCAATTAATGTAATCCGTCTTCCCAAACCTATTCACACTACATAATTCAGTATTCAACATCAACGCTCCTATACTTTGGATCTAGTTTCACCTGGCGTTACAGGCGGTGTCATTATCGTTACACGGATTTTGGCATTCTTCGAACTAAAAACCGACTAAAACCGGCGCTCTAAATGATTTGAATAACATCCCCTATCAACTGCCGATCGCAATTTATTCCCCAAAGGATAACGAGTAAAAATTTTGTCAGTTTGTCAGTTTCCCTGCCGAACAAATTTCGAATTTCTATTGGGACACGCTTCGAAATGAAGACCGCGCTTTGTCTTTTGCTGACGCGCTCAAAAGACCCAAGCTGAACTCCAACTGACCTCGACATAGCCTCAACGGCTGTGAAAGAGCCGACGGTCAAAACTTAAAGGGATGGGCGGGAGCACCTGCCAATGTCACGCCCCGCCTAAAATGGTAGTATGTGCTGAAGAAAAAAAAAATACAGACAATGAAAGCGCTTGATCGCAGCATTGCAGCTGATTGTCCTTTTTTTTTGTTTTCTTTTTACCAATAACGGCAATTAAACCACTGATCAACGAAATCATGTGATTTCAAAACGAAACGTTCCCGCTCTCAGTTGCCGGCGGCTAACAGCAACACGCTAACCGGGCTTGATGGCCGGCTTTCTCTCGGATGCAGGTTCACGAATGTGTAATAACTCGGATATACTGTACAAAAAACGGTAAAATCTTACATGAAATAATCTTTTATGCATTCTTACCTTGGCACCTATCTGGTTTCCACACTGACCGGCTTGCAGATGAACGATTTCACGCATTTTCAAATTCTTCGTCTGGGCGGTGGACCTACTGGTAGTTGTTCAAGGGATGAAACTGACTGTCTGCTGTCGGTTGGCCCGACCTAGGCTAGCCTATCGCGGGGATGATTCAACGCAAAATTACTCCGCAGCAGCAACGTCAGCAGCAAAATAGTACAGTCTCTTTCAAAGCCATTCTGACCGACTGTCGGACATATTCTCAAGACCCTAGACAAAAAGATTAACTATGATTTCATGACTTGGAGAACTTTACTAGATCTATTAATCTACGTTTGCTTCTTCGTTTTCATGTATGGTTGATGTCGAGCCCTCGAGACAGTGACGTCACGAGCATCACTTCATAGGAACTACTTTTAACGAAAGGAAGTGTGCTGCGCCCCACCATTACGTCATTGGTATGCAGAGGATGGTGAGTTGAACGTGTGCCAAGATACGACTGTGCCAGGACAGACTGGGCAACATAACAGAGAGAGGGAGAGAGAGAGAGAATGAGAGAGAGACGAAAGAGAGAGAGAGAGAGACGAAAGAGAGAGAGAGAGAGTTGGAAAGAGATGAAAAGAGTATACATCTGTGTTGAGCCGGTCTATCAACAGCTGCCGCAACAGTGACTCACTCAACATCGGCTGTTGTAAATCCAGATCAGCCAGTAGCACGTGTTGTCGAGGCCGGTATCACGTGTACTGAACCTGTTCTGTATCACTTACTCCCTCGAAGCATGTTAACTGCCTGCCCATGCGAACAACTCTGTTGGGCT
>CM031609.1:42613617-42614789 GCA_018398815.1 Conus ventricosus
GGGATTATAAGCACATGATTTGCTTAAGGCAGTGAAACAATTTTGTACTGAAAGAGTTTTCTGCCACGATCCCATTGGAAGCCATTGTCTCGAGTACGCCTTGGCTTAAGGCTGTGTCAGACCAATTGACATAGGCCAGAACACCAAGGCTACATCAAAATGTTGTTATGCTCTGCATAGTTATGTGGGGATTGTCTTCAGCCGTGACAAGCTCCTAGCATAACATTATCAGTCTCCCAAATCCCCCGAAGTCGGAGTGTGGCTGCCCATGTGGCGGGGTAATCAAAAACGGTCACACACGTAATGTTCTCATCCCCAGCTGATGCATTTGTGCCGTAGTGTTCAAATGCTTCGGCTGTTCGGATGATCCCTGGAGTCTTTAGCCAGGTACGACAACAACAACAACAACAACATTGTCTCGAGTCAAACCACTCAGCTGCGGACTATGATGTTTATGATCCTTCTGTTACTTCATACGCTCTGTGCTCCAAAGCCTGCCATTACGGAAATTATACGTTCGGTCCAAGGTGAAGGACAAACAGATGAACTTCAACGGCGACTGTGTCGTCTGACAGCAAGTGACTGAGACCTGCTGATTATACAAAGAAACTGCGTTAGTCAACTATATCACCCGTCCTCAGTACTTCACTCAAAACGTCAGTAAAAAAAAACAAAAATCTGACTTAGTTGCTCTGCCTTCGTTTCCATTCACGTCAAAATTTTCTAGTCATCACCGAGACTGTTGAGAATCCTGCCAGCAGACGTTGAAACTCAGACCAGAACATAACTCCTTTCCATCAGGGTCTTGACAGAATACCACCCACCCCACCACCACCCATCCACCGATCCACCCACAGTGGCGAAGCTGGCATGGCCAATGTCTTCTCACATAGATCAACAAACAAATGGGTGCATGCAATCACCACTCAAGTACACGCAGAAGAGAATTAGATTAAAAATACATTTTTAATTTGCATGCTCTTTAACAAGTCATAATAGTCTAGATTCGTTTCTCATGATAGTCTACAAGCTGAACTACCCCCAGTTCGTGAGAAAACTTTGAGGCCAAACCTGGAAACTATGACAGAACAATTAGGTACAACCGTTAAGCAGGCTACAAAAAAAAAACTGTTAACCCAGTTTAAGCGGGGAAAGTTGTTGCAAAGATGGCA
>CM031609.1:42614889-42619889 GCA_018398815.1 Conus ventricosus
TCTGCAGTAACCTAACCTAATATCTTCACATCTGTGCATCTAGTACCTCTCACCCACCCTATACATGTTCTTCTCATTCATTGCTATCTAGACCTATACTCCTACATATAGTTCTCACCATCATCTCCTGTCTAGGTCTATACCCTTACACATAGTTCTACCATACTCTCTCCTTCTAGGTCTATACCCCTATACATAGTTCTCACCGTCTTCTCCTGTCTAGGCCTATACCCCTATACGTAGTTCTTCTCACTATCTAGACTCTCAACTCTCTAGACCTGTACTCTTACACGGTTCTTCTCACCATCATCTCTTGTCTAGAACTATACCCACATAGTTCTCACCATCATCTCATGTCTAGAACTATATCCGTACACATAGTTCTTCTCACTATCATTTCCTGTCTAGGCCTGTACCCCAACACATCATTCCTCTCACCGTCGTTTCCTCGCAAGACTTATGTCCAAATACACAGTTCCTCTCGCATCATCTCCTGTCTAGATAGACCGACCTGCAGTCCTACTTAGTGTTCTGTTGTGTGGCTCTTAGATGCATTTATGCAGTGTCTTTCTTTTTGACTTACATACCAGCGACAATGGGATAAAATGGGGAGGTGGAGAGAGAATAAGGTGAAGGTGAAAGTCTGGGTGATAGTACCCTAGGATGGTGAAGAAATAAGTGATCATGTGAGATTTGGAAACTTGCTAAGTTGTCTGTTGGTGCTGGTGTTGACTGTTACTGAAAGTTTTGTGACTGTCATTTGGTGGCGCGGTTAGATTTCTATTTACACACCTCTCTCTCCTTCCCCCTGCACATCTTTTGCCTTGCCTCCTGCCGTTACTGTATTCATCACTAGTAAATCACGTGTAAGCTAACGGTCTCTGTTGTTTTCAAGATGTACGTTACACACACACACACACACGCACGCACACACGCACGCACGCACGCACGCACGCACGCACGCACGCGCGCGCACACACACACACACACACACCACTCTCTCTCTATCTCTCCTCTCTGTCTCTCAGACTCGGACAGACAGAGACACACGCACACACAGAGCATGTGCTCACATAAAAGAGCACGCACGCACACACACACACACACACACACACACACACACACACACACACACACACACACACACACACGCACGCACGCACGCACGCACGCACACACACACACACACACACACACACACACACACACACACACACACACACACACACAGAGGGGGGAGAGAGAGAGAGAGAGAGAGAGAGAGAGAGAGAGAGAGAGAGAGAGAGAGAGAGAGAGAGAGTGTAACATATACCTTGAAACCACACAGGCAATTTGCCTTCATGTGATACACATGTGACGAATAATGTGATAGCAGAATGCAAAGCAAAGGATGCGTGGGGAAGGAGAGAGATAAGTAAATATAACTCTTGCAACACCCTAGGACATTCTCAAAAACTGTAAGTACCACAAACAGACGAATTAGCAAGTTTCCACTTCTCACATGATCACGTATTTCTTCAACATCCAAAGGCGCTACCATCCATACATTTATCTCCATACATCTCTATACATGAATGTGAAGCCCACAAAACGCAACAATACGTAGGACTACCGGTTGGTCTATCTAAGAGAGAGAGAGAGAGAGAGAGAGAGAGAGAGAGAGAGAGAGAGAGAGAGAGAGAAGAGAGAGAGAGAGAGAGAGAAAACAGACAGACAGAAAGAGAGAGAGAGAAAGAGAGAGACAGACAGACAGACAGACAGAGACAGAGAGAACATGTATACATCCTCGACCTCCTCCGCTTACACGCCATCACATTTTCATGTTCAAGGGCTAGATGTGGTAGGAAATATCAGTTCGCCACAAAAACTCACCTATTGACAGTCTGTACCAACATTGTACTACAGGATATCACCTTGGTGCATAATGTAACCCCCAGATGACATCCTTCGCCGACGTTGCAATACAAAATGTGACCCCAGTACTTAGGCGCCCAACACTTGCGTGATATGTTGTACCAGCGGGTCACATGTCTGTGTCCATTGTGGAAACAAATTGTCATCATAGGTCCATGCATGGTTTGAATCGTGTCGGATCGGTACGTTCTTGTGGACATGTATACATGGTGAAGTATGGGGATAATGGTGATCACGAATGCCTGCATCTTATTGAAATTCACTGTGCCAGTTTTGACGATAGTGGTGATGTGTTCTGATCGTCATGGGTGCGGTGGAGGTGGTGATGGTAGAAGAAAGGAAGTCTAATCTTCGACATACACGACTATTGACGGCAAAAACGACGACGACTGCAACGACGACAGCCATGATGATGATAATGATGATGATGTAATTGTAAGACGTTGCAATATGCTTGTGTTGGCGGGTCTGTGTCTCCGCTATTTTCTTGGACAAGTAGTCCATGCGTGACGCTATGAAAACCTCGCCATACTTTTATCCACATTTCTTTTTACTTCATTTCGAACGTTTGTTTTCTTTGGTTTTCTTTTCTGTCTTTTTTTTCCCTTTCATTTCTTTAAAAGACGCTGAATACAAGTCCAACAGTGATGACCATTTAGGCGCAGTGGTCTTCCCTTAGCTGCCTTGTGCACTTAGATCACATAATACAAGTGACCACTCGGACCCGAATCAAACCCAACATTCACAAAGGGCGATAATTTGTTCCGCAATAGAAATGAATATGTGACCTTCCGGCGCAGAACGTCACCCAGTATAACATTCTGTACCGATGTGACATTTTATATTGCAACGTCTGTGAATGTAAATGTCACAGGATGTGATACTTTGTATGAGTGTGACATTTTGCGCCGCATCAGAGCCCTCGGCCAAACCACAGTGGAGAGGGCGAGTCGTACCTTGATCTGAGGCAGGAGGTGGCCGGCTCTCTTCAGGATGTCCTGCTCAATCTCGGGGTTCAGGTCTGTACTGTAGTCTCCCTCGTCTCTCGTGCCGCCCACCCACACCACGTCATCGCTGAAACACCACACTGGATGATGGTGATGGCGCTTGCTAGTGCCCGTGACCATAATTATAGATTCCGACACCTAGTGAAATGCTTTTTCTTTTCTCTTTTCCACAAACACAGGCATGACCGTACTTGTTGATGAAGGTAGAGGTTGCATACATTTGCAAGGACACACACACACACACACACACACGCACACACACACACACACACACACACACACACACACACACACACCCCCCTCGCGCTCACACACACATACACACACACATACACTCACACACATATACACATACATACACACAAGCACGCACGCGCACAAACACACACACACACACATACACACACACACACACACACACACACACTGACTGACTGAAACCAATTTATTGTCAGATTAACTCAAGGTTGTACTGACATTTAAGAAAACATTATGAACAGAATATGAACGTTTTTCATTCAAAGCAAAGAAGCATAATTAACACACAAAAATACGTGCGCGCACACACACACACACACACACACACACACACACACACACACACACACACACACACACACACACACACACGTACTCACATACACACACACACACCACAAACACACGCACTTACATAAATACACAAATACACACATCTCAATACAAACACACCCCATACCCTCACATATACTCACACTTACACACTCGCACACACAGACATACACACGCGCACACACACCCGCGCGCCCACACACACACACACACACACACACACACACACACACACACACACACACACACACACGCGCGCGCACACACACACACACACACACATTCATACTCGAGCACTCGTACACACATGCATTCACTCTCACAAACACACTCTTTCACGCACACATACACGCGCGCACGCACATACACACCCACGCTCACACACACACACACACACACACACACACACACACACACACACACACACACACACACACATACACACACACACACACGCACGCACGCACACACAGAGAAAAAAAAATTCTGCCAATTATATACAATCCTGTACCCCTTTGCACCTCCCCCCCCTCCTCCCCCAGCCAGGAGCGACGGGATCAAGAGAGATCGGAGCAGCAGAACGGACGACATGAACAGGTTGGAGCTGGTCTCGGTACCACTTGTGTCGCGAATGAACTGGCCGTACCTAACACCGAATTGGATGAACATAGTACACAGCACAGGAGGAACACATCAAGCCGATTCGAGATGATGATGACACGTCGTATATTCAGGATACGCTTCGGTGTTTGCGTTCCGATCTACATGTAGGAGTGAAACAGCAGGGGCCCAGAAATCCACCCGTCGGACATCGACACAAGTCTGGAGCAAGCTATAAACAAAATTATCGCTGGTTTTTTATACGGGAATGGTTAAGGGTTATGCCGTTACTCTTACAGAGCGACAGGTGCAGAGACGACTCCGAGATCCGCACAGAAATCAAGCTTTTCGGAAGGTCGTGCTCCATCAAACGGATGACGTGGGTGTGCTGCTGTGTGAATCAGACGACGTCGTTCTAGAATATTCCTGCGATCGTGTTCGGAAGACAACTGCTTATTCTGTTTTGACAAGCAGGAAGAAAGACACATGTCATCGGAGGAATGTGTTAAATTGGCCTACCTTCGGAAAAGAAGACGCAGCGGCAACACGAAGCATGCAGAGACCCAAGCATGTGCTCTATGGCGCCTGCACGCTGTCCACGGACTGATCCAGTTTTACCTGGGGTGACCGTCGTCTACAGAACTGACACACATGTATTGGATATACATGTAATCACACAGAATTGGTGTTTCTGAATACCAGTATATATGGGCTCTTAGTATGCGCGCGCGCGCGCGCGCGCGCGCGCGTGTGTGTGTGGTGTGTGTGTGTGTGTGTGTGTGTGTGTGTGTGTGTGTGTGTGTGTGTGTTGTTGTGTGTGCTTATGTTTGTGTATGTAGAAATTATCTCGTCTATAGCCATATTGCTTTGATGTTTGTGGACGAACGA
>CM031609.1:42627389-42639889 GCA_018398815.1 Conus ventricosus
AAGTCATTGATTCCAGAGTGTATTAAGACAACATCTATATTTCTTGAGTCGGAACTGACATCTTTCAAGGAATTCTGCACATCGGTTACAGTAGATATCTTTTTCATGGAGGTTTTGAAATTGTATGACCTCCCCAATCTGTCCCCATGTACGCGATTCAGCACCGAGTCATGTAGAATCAAAACCTCGGGCATATTCTCACGTTCTTTTTTTTTCTCGAGTCGTGTTGTGCCGGAGTGTTTTTGTTTGACGTCAGACTTACTTACGTCATGGGAAGATCGGTGGCGTTGTTTACCAGATCTATTCTGAGTTGGTGTAGAGGCCTTGCTCCGTGAAGGTTCCTGCTGCGCGGTGTTCGAAGATGGCTTGGAACCCCCAGGAACAGCAGCTGATCTTGCTACCACCTCAGCGTAAGTCGGGGCTGCTATGCTGCCACTGTCCGTTTGTGTGCCAGTGGTTGTCAAGGAGATCGGTTTCTTTTCATGGCACTGGGCACAATTCCTTTCGGCATGTAAACTCTTCTCCAGGAGGAAACACGATCGCAGAGTGCCGAAATGGTGTTTTTGAGGTCCGCGATCGATTGAAGCATCTCCCATTCTCCTATGGTCATAGGTACGGCCTGGGTAGGTGTTGCTTCATTTCTGGTATTAGCTGGGGCAGTTGGATGAGCTGGTTGCCCGCTTCGTACAGTTTGATTCAATTCCTCTGGAATGTGAGGACGCCCAGGACGTTTCAAGCTGTCTGCTTTCAGGCTGCTTACTGAAGCAGCAGCACGTAAGCCTGCACTTCTCGTCTTCATCTTTCAGAACACTCACAATAACCTTTTGTCGGAGAGAAAAAAATTAGGAGCTGAGTGTCGTCGCCATTTTGAATGTGTGTGTGTGTGTGTGTGTGTGCGTGCGTGTGTGTGTGTGTGTGTGTGTGCGTGTGTGCGTGTATGTGTATGCATGCGTGTGCGTTTAAAATAGCAAGATGGGTTTACCAGCGCAGTTATGTCGTTTCTGCATCAGTGAACGCATAATTCAACATCTTTGCGGCAAAGCAATGATTATCATTGTAAAGGAAAGATATAAATCTCTCCACCTTCAGTCCATAGCCACCTTCTCTCTCTCTCTCTCTCTCTCTCTCTCTCTCTCTCTCTCTCTCTCTCTCTCTCTCTCTCTGTCTGTCTGTCTGTCTGTCTGTCTGTCTCTCGCTCGCTCGCTCGCTCTGGTCTGGAGGACATGTAGTTAGCTGACCATTAACAAACGTTTTCAGCTTTAAAAAAAAAAAAGCTTTCTTTATTGCCCATGTCTAACGCTGTTCTTTGGAAAATAATTATAACGTACTCGTTTATTGTTGGGTGTGATGAAGAGGAGGCGGTAAAGACACCTATGTGGAGTTCAGTCTGCTGAGCATATCATCTCGTAAAGTGCATCAACCGTTACTGAGAAAACCATGCACGACCAAGCATGTTGTTGATGCCGATATGTTCTAACGTAAGCGTGCACATTCCTGTCCACCCATATTTGCAGAGCGGATGCAGGAATGTCACGTATGCCACGTGTGTCTGCTGTGCGCGTGTAAAGATGCGTTTTGGCACTGGGACTTACTTTCTCATGAGCCAGGGCATAAACTTCTGGGGCTGGGTCATCACTGTGGTAAACGTACACCCATACCTGGAACACACAATGCACGCTATGCTTCACCGCCATCAATCACCCATCACTTGCTATACTGCTAAAAATAATGATGATAATAATGACTATCATTATCGTTATAACCAATGTCAATATTACAGTCATTATTACTACTACCATTATTAACATCATTACCATTATTATTCTTGTCATTATTATTGTCTTACTACTACTACTACGATTATTACTATCATCATTACTGTTGCCATTATTATCATTATTATTGTTATTATTATTGTCTTTGTGCATTTCATTATGCTTGTTATTTGAGGAGCGTTTGCTTTGTTTTGTATTATATATGAAATAAGCGAAACTGCACCCTGTTTTCTATTGTGTATTAACTGAGCATTATTTTGCTCATTGTTTCAAGATTCTTATTTTGCTTGTCATTTCCCTTTAGGCTAGTTTCCAGAAACACTGCTATGGGTTTCAGTCTGTTCATTATTTATGCTGTCCATAAACAATAGGTTGTTGGCATGCAATACCACACCTGTAAATGACGGTGTCATGCAAAACTGCGCGACTACACACACACACACACGCGCGCACGCACGCACGCACGCACGCACGCACGCACGCACGCACGCACGCACGCACACCACACACACACACACACACACACACACACACACAGAGTTTATTTCTGCACTAGCCATGCACACACTTGGTGGGAAAATTCATTCTCCTCAGCTCCTCTGGTTTGAGAATCCTGAAGTTGAAGACAATATCTGTGTATAAAGGATCCTGAAACAAGCAAACAAACAAGGAACATGAAACGTTGGCCGGCGTAATAATTTCATCAATTGAATTCAATGAATTAATCAATCAGTAACTTAACCAATCGAACTGTCAGTAAACTATCAACAAGAAATCAATGAAATACCCACACGGTCAATCAATCGGTCAATCGATTCGTCAGTTAATCCGTCATTTACAGTTGAGAGAGAGAGAGAGAGAGAGAGAGAGAGAGAGAGAGAGAGAGAGAGAGAGAGAGAGAGAGAGAGAGAGAGAGTACCTCTTCATTTAAATGATGTTTCATCATACTCAATTTGAGGACCTTATCCATGATAAGACCTAAACCGTCAGCTGGCTATTCACAATGCCAACTGACATTATGACCATGAAAGTGTTCTGATCATTTTCTTTCTGAGACCGTTCATGAAAACGTTGGGATCGAACTGAAAAAAAACTGTGATTTCAGAAATACTCGGTTCATCATTCTTATCTCGATTGTTCATGAGATTTACTTGACGCCGTAATATTTCTGTTTTGCAAATTGCGACGATTGTTGAATAAGAATTACTTGAAAACAATAAGACTTGTTTACGACTTGCCTCGATTGCTAATGAGATCTGTTTGACAAGAGCAACAGTATATTTCTTTTAAAAACTGCTTCGGCTGTAACTGGGATTTATTTGACGAGAACAGCGGAGTGTTTCTACATCTTGCCTCAAACTATTGATGAGATTTAACTGACGAGAACAGCGGAATGTTTTTACATCTTGCCTCAAACTATTGATGAGATTTAACTGACGAGAACAGCGGAATGTTTTTACATCTTGCCTCAAACTATTGATGAGATTTAACTGACGAGAACAGCGGAATGTTTCTACATCTTGCCTCAAACTATTGATGAGATTTAACTGATGAGAACAGCGAATGTTTCTACATCTTGCCTCAAACTATTGATGAGATTTAACTGACGAGAACAGCGGAATGTTTCTACATCTTGCCTCAAACTGTTGATGAGATTTAACTGACGAGAACAGCGGAGTGTTTCTACATCTTGCCTCAAACTGTTGATGAGATTTAACTGACGAGAACAGCGGAATGTTTCTACATCTTGCCTCAAACTGTTGATGAGATTTAACTGACGAGAACAGCGGAGTGTTTCTACATCTTGCCTCAAACTATTGATGAGATTTAACTGACGAGAACAGCGGAGTGTTTCTACATCTTGCCTTAAACTATTGATGAGATTTAACTGACGAGAACAGCGGAGTGTTTCTACATCTTGCCTCAAACTATTGATGAGATTTAACTGACGAGAACAGCGGAGTGTTTCTACATCTTGCCTCAAACTATTGATGAGATTTAACTGACGAGAACAGCGGAGTGTTTCTACATCTTGCCTCAAACTGTTGATGAGATTTAACTGACGCGAACAATGGGGCGTTTTCACCAATTGCCACGACATAATTATTGATTTCTGGTTACTGAGAGACCAACCACGATATTGTCATGACTTCCAAGGACTGTTAAGAAGATTCATTTCAGTGGGAACACGAGGAATGCTGACGACTTGCCTCAACTATTTGGGAGACTGACTGGTTGTGGAGAACACTGAAAATGTTGATGACTTGCCTCGATTATTGCTAAACATTGCTTGACGAAGAGAAAACAAAGGAAAAAAAGAAAAGAAGAAAAAATAATAAAAAAATCGACGCTTGCCTCGATTTTTACTTGAAATGTCATGATAAGAAGAACATTGGGAAAGTAAAAGACTTGGCTCGACTGTTAGTGAAAATGACTTGAGAAGATTGAGAACGTGACAACTTTCGGTTATAAATGAGATTTACTTGACAAAACAACAAGAAACGTTTTTTTTCCCGATTTGCCTTCACTGTTATGGAGACAAATTTCTTGATAAGAACCTTAGAAACGTTGACAATTTATCCAAGCTGTTATTGAGATAAACTCGACGATGAGCATATTAGAAATATTTGCAACGTGACTCGATAATTACCAAGACTTCCTTGATGAAGAGAACATTAGTAATGTTGACGACTCGCCTCGATTGTTACTGAAAGTGATTCGATGAAGAAAGCCTTTGGAATGTTGACAACCTGATTCGATCATCGGTTAAAATGACTTGATGAGGAGAACATCTAGAATGTTGACAATTTTGCATTGACTGTTGGTGAAAAATGACTTGATGGGAAGAACACGGGCATATTAACGAATTGACTCGGCAGTTTGTGATAATGACTTGTTGAGGAGAGTGTTGTGAATATTGACGGCTTGCCACGACTATTACCGAAAGTAACTCGTTGAGGAGTACATTGGAAATGTTGACGACTTGCTTCAACCATTCGTAAAAATGACTTGATGGGGAGAACTTTCAGCATGTTGACGACTTTCTTCGGTTATTAGTAAAAAATAAGTTGACGAAGAGAACCTTAGGAAATTGACTGGTTGCCTCCAACATTTCAGCAAGTCACTTAATGAAGAGAACGTTGGGAATGTTGACTGCTTGCCTCGAATATTGCAAAAAGTAACTTAATACAGAGAACGTTGGGAATGTTGACTGGTTGCCTCGAACATTACAGAAAGTAACTTGGTGAGGAGAACATCAGAAATGTTGACGACTGGCTTCGACTGTTAGAGTAAAGGACTCGATGGGGAGAACTTTTAGCATGTTGACGAATTCGGCTATAAGTAAAAATAAAAAAACAAAAACAACTTGACGAAGAGAATTTGGGAACTGACTGATTGTCTCAAACATTACAGAAAGTGACTTAATAATGAAGAGAACGTTGGGAATGTTTACTGATTGTCTCAAACATTACAGAAAGTGACTTAATGAAGAGAACATTGGGAATGTTGACTGGTTGCCTCAAACATTACAGATAGTGACTTAAGGAAGAGAACGTTGGGAATGTTGACTGGTTGCCTCAAACATTACAGATAGTGACTTAATGAAGTGAACGTTGGGAATGTTGACTGGTTGCCTCAAACATTACAGATAGTGACTTAATGAAGAGAACGTTGGGAATGTTGACTGGTTGCCTCAAACATTACAGATAGTGACTTAATGAAGAGAACGTTGGGAATGTTGACTGGTTGCCTCAAACATTACAGAATGTGACAATAATGAAGAGAACGTTGGGAATGTTGACTGGTTGCCTCAAACATTACGATAGTAACTTAATAATGGAGAGAATGTTGGGAATGTTGACTGGTTACCTCAAACATTACCGATAGTGACTTAATAATGAAGAGAACGTTGGGAATGTTGACTGGTTACCTCAAACATTACAGATAGTGACTTAAGGAAGAGAACGTTGGGAATGTTGACTGGTTGCCTCAAACATTACCGATAGTGACTTAATAATGAAGAGAACGTTGGGAATGTTGACTGGTTACCTCAAACATTACAGATAGTGACTTAAGGAAGAGAACATTGGGAATGTTGACTGGTTGCCTCAAACATTACAGATAGTGACTTAATAATGAAGAGAACGTTGGGAATGCTGACTGGTTGCCTCAAACATTACAGATAGTGACTTAAGGAAGAGAACGTTGGGAATGTTGACTGGTTGCCTCAAACATTATAGATAGTGACTTAATAATGAAGAGAACATTGGGAATGTTGACTGGTTGCCTCAAACATTACAGATAGTGACTTGTTGAAGAGAACGTTGGGAATATTGACTGGTTGCCTCAAACATTACAGATAGTGACTTAATAATGAAGAGAATGTTGGGAATGTTGACTGATTGCCTTAAACATTACAGATAGTGGCTTAATAATGAAGAGAATGTTGGGAATGTTGACCGGTTGCCTCAAACATTACAGATAGTGGCTTAATAATGAAGAGAATGTTGGGAATGTTGACTGATTGACTCAAACATTACAGATAGTGACTTAATGAAGAGAAGATTGGGAATGTTGATCGGTTGCCTCAAACATTACAGATAGTGGCTTAATAATGAAGAGAATGTTGGGAATGTTGACCGGTTGCCTCAACCATTACAGATAGTGACTTAAGGAAGAGAACGTTGGGAATGTTGACTGGTTGCCTCAAACATTACAGATAGTGACTTAATAATGAAGAGAATGTTGGGGAAAGTTGACTGGTTGCCTCAGACATTACAGATAGTGACTTAATAATGAAGAGAATGTTGGGAATGTTGACTGATTAACTCAAGCATTACAGATAGTGACTTAATGAAGAAAACATTGGGAATGTTGACCGGTTGCCTCAAACATTACAGATAGTGGCTTAATAATGAAGAGAACATTGGGAATGTTGACTGGTTGCCTCAAACATTACAGATAGTGACTTAACGAAGTGAACGTTGGGAATGTTGACTGGTTGCCTCAAACATTACAGATAGTGACTTAACGAAGTGAACGTTGGGAATGTTGACTGATTGCCTCAAACATTACAGATAGTGACTTAATAATGAAGAGAACGTTGGGAATGTTGACTGCTTGCCTCAAACATTACAGATAGTGACTTAATGAAGAGAACATTGGGAATGTTGACCGATTGCCTCAAACATTACAGATAGTGACTTAATAATGAAGAGAACATTGGGAATGTTGACCGGTTGCCTCAAACATTACAGATAGTGACTTAATAATGAAGAGAACGTTGGGAATGTTGACCGGTTGCCTCAAACATTACAGATAGTGACTTAAGGAAGAGAACGTTGGGAATGTTGACCGGTTGCCTCAAACATTACAGATAGTGACTTAATAATGAAGAGAACGTTGGGAATGTTGACCGGTTGCCTCAAACATTACAGGTAGTGACTTAATAATGAAGAGAACGTTGGGAATGTTGACCGGTTGCCTCAAACATTACAGATAGTGACTTAATAATGTAGGGAACGTTGGGACTGTGGCCACTTGCCTCCACTTGCTGGCGGTCGTCGGACAGCATGTATCCGGACACCAGGGACTGACCGGTCTCTTGGGCCAGTGGTGACATGGCCAGTCCGCAGAAATAGCTCCATGACTGGCGTGACCACTCCCTGTGGGACACGGGGTAACCAGTGGAAGCGAGTATACAGACATGTTTACATGTCAGCACACACACACACACACACACACACACACACACACACACACACACACACACACACACACACACACACACATGCAGTTCAACAAGTCCAACAAGAGTACCCTTGACTGATTTCTTCCACGTGTTCTTCCAGGGAACCACACGACACAACTGCACTCACTTCAGGGTCTGCACGGGCATCCCGGGTATCGCCTGCACAGTGGGCTCGAAGATGCCCCCCGCTCCGGAGCTGGTGGTGTCGAGGTCGAACTTGTCGGCCAGGATGGTGACCTTGGCTTCGGGCACCGCCTCCTGCACGTTCACGGCCGTGGCCAGCCCCACCATCCCGCCCCCAGCACCACGATCCGCACCATCCTCAGCCACGTGAAGCTGAGAGAGAGAGAGAAGAGAGAGAGAGAGAGAGAGAGAGAGAGAGAGAGAGAGAGAGAGAGAGAGAGAGAGAGAGAGAGAAGAGAGAGAGAGAGAGACAGATAGAGATAGAGAGAGAGACAGATAGAGATAGAGAGAGAGAGAGAGACAGAGAGAGAGAGAGAGAGAGAGAGAGAGAGAGAGAGAGAGAGAGATTGACACTGACATTTTATTCGTAAAGGTAATAGCCCCTCAGAAGGGGGGTGTACATGGAAAAGATAAATAGTCTCGAAAATTATTACCTAACTATGTTAAATACAGACTTCTTCTCTTGAATGCTTTGTTCAAATAATTATAACACCAACTGCTTAACAATATTCTCATTTGTTGATTAAATTAACGCGCGCGCGCGCGCGCGCACGCACGCACGGACACACACACACACACACACACCACACACACACACACACACACACACACACACACACACACACACACACACACACACAGATAGAGAGAGAGAGAGAGAAGGAGGAACATGTCCAGTACCGTTACTTGGTTTAAACAGACAATTAGTCAGTCATATGACTACGCATATACATTAAGAGAGAAACAACAGGCTTACAGACAATAGGATGCTCGGCCATGCACGTTTACTGGTTGTTAACACGATATCTGGGTAGTATTACACAATTTCCGTTACAAAGAAGAAGGCATATATCATTTTCAGGTAGGCTACAACGTAACACACACACACACACACACACACACACACACACACACACACACACACACACACACACACACACACTAACGACGAACGAATTTATAGACAACCCCAATTATTAACAGATTTGTCTCCGCATAAACATCGGTGTTACCTGTCAATAGATTTCGGACTTTTTTTTTCAGATTTTGAGAAAGGTCTGAACAGTGTTTGCATAGACTGGAGTTCGTTCAGGGGGGAGGGGGGGGGGGGGAGGAGAGGGGACAGGGAAGGGGGATGTAAAGTCATTTTGGGAGAAGTTGGGAGGAGGGTGATGGGGAAGATAAGGTAAGAGAAGAGTGGGATGTGGAGTGGGGATACCTATCACACGCACCCTATCCAAGACCATTAAACATCGTAATTGACTGGTGACGTAATCTCTCAAAGCAAAGGCATATAGACCGGGTTAGTCTCTGACAACATGTCAACTTTTTATTCCCCCCCAAGTTGTTTCTGTAGCACTTTTAGGATGTTACTTTACTTTCTTCTTTTGACAGTGGCGCGACCATCAGATCAAAGGACCCGAGAGAGCAAGCGAGAGTGAGGAGGAAGGGAAGAGAGCAAAATGGAGGGGGCGGGGGAGTGTGTGTGCGTGTGTGTGTGTGTGTGTGTGTGTGTGTGTGTGTGTGTGTGTGTGTGTGTGTGTGTGTGTGTGTGTTGTTTGTGGAGGGGGGGGGGGGGGGGGCAGGGAGCAGAATAATTCTAAAATCCCACCCCACGACACTAATTAATGTGAATAATAGTGTATGAAAATAAGGACAAAATCTGCAAAATGCACGAAAATAGTTTTGAGTCTGGAAATCCATGCACTGCACAACAGATATACCCCTCAAAGCTTGCTGTGGGTACAACATTGACAAGAAGAGCACAATGAACTCGGAAACTCTTACAAACTGAAGGAGGAAGAGAGAAGAGGAGTTGGGAAGGTGTTAACCAAGAACAGGTAAGCATCTAATACCGCATGCTTTGGTTCGGAATTGTATTCTACTGTGACAATATACGCGCAGTGACACTTCTCTCTTTCTTCGACAGATTCATATTGCCCAAATTAATTCACATTCCTTTTGAAAAGCCTCAAAACGTATCCTTAGCTAAGTTCACCGGATATAGTCAAATGCATTGCATGACAGGGAAAAGCTACAACATAATCAGACACATAGGTTAAAATTTCAACGGTTGATGACCGAAATTTAGGACCTTCAAACAGACAGTATAGCTCACATCCTTAACATGTGTCTTAGCGCTATGTACAAAAGTTACGAGTTTATGCGGCATGATACGAGATTCTGTCACGTGAACTTTGAACATCTGGAAGAGTCACGACGACTTGTTGTCCTGTGGACTGTAGTTAGCATTGAGTACACAGTCCAAACGACGGCAGAAAGTTCACCAAACCTAGACCTGGGTGCTTGCTTATCTGAGGCCTTCTGTCATGTAGAAGGGTCAGTGCTACAAAATGTCAGTGTGTCACACGTGTGTGTGTGTGTGTGTGTGTGTGTGTGTGTGTGTGTGTGTGTGTGTGTGTGTGTGTGTTTTGTGTGTGTGTGTTAGGTCTTCAATTTAACGTCTATACACATTATGTGATATTGGACAAACATAATCTATAAGAATAACATTAACAGCAACAGCAAAAAATGAATAACTAACTATAAAACATCGAAGAATAACCGTTCATAACAAGGACGTTACTAAAACACCAGTTCCCATTTTACAAAACGAAAAAATAGGACTTGGATGCAATGAAACAGCAATTTTACACATTAGTGATAAATCGGTTACAACTGTATCCAGAGAACAATTAGGTAGATGTGGTAGATGAGGTTTTAACTGTTTGCAGTGGAAAAGTATGTGGGAATTTGATATCATTTCACCACAAAGGCATGTTATATTTTTGCAAAACTTTGTCTTAAAAGCGTTCAGTTTGATCTTATATATTAGCGAAATTATGATCCGAGAAACGGCAAACTACATTGATAAAAAGAATGAAGTGTGTCAAAGTTTAATATCTGGTTTATGCGAGTATCAAGAGAACATCCCGAATTTTGTTGTTTTTTCCTAAAATGTTTCCAGCATGCATTTTCTAGAAGACTGTATCCCTCATGGATAGACAATGGGATACTGATAACCTCCGACCCGCTAGTATTTTTCGCTCCCCGTTTTGCTGCTCTGTCTACTCTCTCATTAAACTGAATCCCACAATGAGAAGGAACCCAACAGAAACTAATTCTTGTACCCCTAATAATCAAGAAATGTATTAGGTGATGAATATCTGTAATCAGATCTTGTCTTACTATAGGGTTTGTTTTACTTAGGGCGAATAAAACTGATTTTGAATCGACGCAAAAGAGGACTTGGAATATTGGATTTGAAAAGTCAAGTAGAAAATACAAAGCCATTAGAATGGCAGTTAGTTCTGCTGTAAAAACTAATCTGTTTTTTCCAAGATAATAAGATTTTTCAATTTTCAATGAAGGAATTGTAAATGCTGCACCTGCTTCTTTGGTATCCAAAAGAGACCCATCTGTATAAATTTTAAGATGAAAGGGATACGAATTTTCAATATACTCTTTTGCTATTTGGCCTATCAGGTTTTCATTGTCACTTTTTTTCATCGACGTATGGCTAATATCAAATGATGCTCTTTGAAGTTCCCATGGCGGGCTGGGAGATGCGGGAAGTTTAGGTCGATTTATATCGCTGAGGTTAACTTTTGATTCACTGAACAGATCTGAAGTGAAAGTTCCAATAGTTGTGAGTGAAGAAATTGATTTTGCCCTTTTTGGGAAGCTAATGTCAGATCTCAAACTGACTTCATTCTCAACGTTGCTGTCATGTGTTGAAATTCGTAAGACATATTTTGCGACAGCTAGCCGTCGATGTTCATCTAATGGTAATACTCCTACTTCGCTATATGTTCCCAAAGATGATGCATGATACGGCACACCAAGAGCCAGTTTGAAAGCTTTGCAATCCAAACTTTGCATCTTATTAAGTAAACTTTTCGGAGCACTGTAAAAGACTTCCTGCCCGTACGAGAGTCTAGAACGTATCAGTGACAATGCCAGCTGTTTCAGTACATTAGCATCTTGGCCCCAGTTTTGTTTCTGTATAACTTTTAAAAAGTTAAAGCTTTTTCGAGCCTTTGTTAATAAATATTGTATATGATAATTCCACGACAATTTTGAAGTAATGTATACTCCGAGAAATTTCACCATTTGTCTGTATTCTATAGTCTCGCCATTTATTTGAAAAATGGGTAATTCTGGGGATCTGGCCCACTATTAAAAAGTAGAAGATTTGTTTTTTCCGGTGATAGCATTAATCCATTCTCCTTCATGTAGTTACTTAGTTTATTGAGTTCCAGTTGATATTTTTTTTTAAATAGTTAAGCTGTCTTTTGGGTGTTTTCCTTTTCATAGTAACTTTCATCCACATAACTGTCATCTGCATATTGTACTAGTACAACATTATTCGATACAGACTGTGGCAAATCATAAAGCAAAATATTAAATAAATAAGGGGCAATAACTGACCCCTGTGGGATTCCCATTTTAGGAAATCGTAGGGTGGAATACTTGTTGCCAACATTTGTCTGCATGCTTCTTTCAGATAAAAAGTTCTTAATATAACCATATATATTTCCAGATAGACCAATACTTTTTAGTTTGTATAGTAATCTATCATGCCACACGTGATCGTAGGCTTTCTTTATATCAAAGAATGTGGCCAGTATATTTTTCCTACGAGCAAACTGATGTTTAATCTGCGTAGTCAGTTTAACTAAATGGTCGACTGTACTTCTCCCCTTCCTAAAACCAGCTTGGTTAGTGGGAATAACTTTTCTTTTATCACAGTAATGAATTAATCTGTTTAGAACTATCTTTTCTAGCAG
>CM031609.1:42649889-42714889 GCA_018398815.1 Conus ventricosus
TTATGTCCCCTGAAAATGACAGAGAGAAAGAGAGAGAAAGAGAGAGAGAGAGAGAGAGAGAGAGAGAGAGAGAGAGAGAGAGAGAGAGAGAGAGAGAGAGCGGAATCGTGTGTGTTACGGGAGCAGTACGGTTATAACAGGTATGTATACTGTATATAGCCTCTTGCCGATGTCACTCAACCGACCGGATCGGGCCTCAAAAACGAAGAAACAACAACAACAAAATTACATTAAAGTAAAGTAAAATTAGATTAAAAAAAAAGAAAAGAACAAGATGCAAAGCATATAAACGTACTCCCAGTTCATCCTGAATACGCGTGAGATATTCCATAAAGAGGAAAAACCGTTTTGGGTTGGTGTAACCGTTAGTAATGGCTATTCTGGTAAACATCAGCCATCATCAGTGACCTATAATAAACATACTTACAAATTTTCGGAAAGATCGGCAAAGAACTTTCTGAGATGTTCCATAAAGAAGAAAACCATCATGGGCCGTTAGTAACGGCTATAACGGTAAACTTAAACATTGGGCATCATCCGTGACCCATAATGAACATACCTACAAATTTTCACAAAGATCGGCCACGTACTTTCTGAGATTTCATGAAGAAGAAAACGTCGGGCATCACCCGTGACCCATAATGAACATACCTGCTAATTTTCACAAAGATCGGCCAAGTACTTTCTGAGATATTCCATAAAGATGAAAAACCGTTACAGGCCGTTACAGCTGTTAGTAACGGCTATAACGGTAAACTAAAACATCGGGCATTATTCTTGACCCATAATGGACACACCTGCTAATTTTCACAAAGATCGGCCAAGTACTTTCTGAGATATTCCATGAAGAAGAAAAACCGTTACAGGTCGCTACAGCCGTTGGTAACGGATATAACAGTAATCTAAAACATCGGGCATCATCCGTGACCCATAATAAACATGCCTGCTAATTTTCACAAAGATCGGCCAAATACTTTCTGAGATATTCCATAAAGAAGAAAAACCGTTACAGGCCGTTACAGCCGTTAGTAACGGCTGTAACGGTGTACTAAAAACATCGGGCATCATCCGTGACCCATAACAAACATACCTACAAATTTTCAGAAAGATCGGCCCCGTAGTTTTGTCTGGAGCGAGTGGAACACATTTTGACCACGGACGGACGGACACACAGACAGACAGACAGACAGACAGACAAACTTTCTTCGTTCCCATTCTAAAGTACTCCCTGTTCTATAAGAACAGGGAGTACAAAAACAACAACAACAACAACACAAAACCAACAACTTCCAGGTGTCCCCCTTCCCTTCGCGGTTGCATCCTTACCCAACTGCTAGCTCTCACTTCCCTCATGCTTCCACTATCCTTTTACTACCTTCAAGCTCCCCCCCCCCTCCCCCCTCCCGGTCCCCTTCCTTCCTTTCAAAGGCAAGAGAGCACATTAAAATATCCATTCTTTGCTTCTGAAACACCCCTTTCCACTTTCTGTTATTCTTAACTTGATTGATTCTTTGATTGCACGGTGAATGGTTTGTAACAACGGAAATGCTACGTAATTGTAATTCTAGTAAATGCTAGGGATCTTGCAAAGGAGATCATTGTTTACGCGTTTTTACGAAAATCGTTTTGATGTAACATGTTAACAGGAATTGCAGAGAGAGAGAGAGAGAGAGAGAGAGAGAGAGAGAGAGAGAGAGAGAGAGAGAGAGAGGGGAGAGAGAGAGAGAGTTTCCGTATAGGTTGGTGCCAAAATCGGTAACTGCTGACGGAATTTGAAAGAAAAGCAAAGACAGAATCACTTCACCACTAAGCGAAATTATAAACGAAGTGTTTTGTAATTTGTTTGTTTCTTTCTTTTTCTTCTTCTTATTTTTCTTTATTTTAGAAAATAAAAAATAATTTTTCGTTCGGGGGGCAGTAATTATGTCTTTGCTGTTGTATCTGTATATGGCTAGAAAGCTCGGTTTACAGCTGAAATTCAACACACTTGCAAATGGGCTTATCGCCCCAGCTGCACTTAGAAACACATACATCTTGGTTTATAGGTCATGGTGAGTTAGAGGGCGAGAGAGCCTTGGAGAGGCAAATGATAAGAGAAGAGGAAAGCGGATGACGATGGTCTTCATCTGTGCTGAAGAGCACAGGTTGTGAAAAGTTGTTTCCCTTGCTGGGCAGTTCGTTCCGGTCCGGGTGACTATATAGCTTAAACAAGATGCGAAGCATATAAACGCACTCCCAGTTTTCCAAACCGCTTATAAATCGGCCAAGTGCTTTGTGAGATAAGAAATAAAGGCAAAATAACGGTTTTAACGGTTCAGATGTACACTTTTGAAACTGGAATTTTAGTCCTCACTGGGCTAAAGCCTGTGTACATACCAAATTTCATCCAAATTGGACAATATGTCAAGAATAACGGTTTTTAACGGTCAGATTTTGAAACACTACATGGAAGTGCCATTTGTGTGTGATGACCTTTCTATATACAAAATTCCATTAAAACCCACCAATATATAAAAATAACGGCAAAATAACGGTTTAACGGTTATATAACCGATATACACTTTTGAAACCGGTATTTTAGTCCTCACTGGGCTAAAGCCTGTGTACATACCAAATTTCATCCAAATTGAACAATATGTCAAGAATAACGGTTTTTAACGGTCAGATTTTGAAACACTACATGGAAGTGCCATTTGTGTGTGATAACCTTTCTATATACAAAATTTTATTAAACCCCACCAATATATAAAAAATAACGGCAAAATAACGGTTTAACGGTTATATAACCAATATACACTTTTGAAACTGGTATTTTAGTCCTCACTGGGCTAAAGCCTGTGTACATACCAAATCTCATCCAAATCCGACAATATGTCAAGAATAACGGTTTTTAACGGTCAAATTTTGAAACACTATATAGAAGTGCCATTTGTGTGTGATAACCTTTCTATATACCAAATTTCATTAAAATCCACCTATATACAAGAAATAACGGCAGAGTAACGGTTTTTAACGGTTGTTTAATCCATTTTCAGCATTACATCACTTACATATGGACAGAGGCTCCGATTTGTCACAAGATCATCCAGACCGCTTATAAATTGGCCAAGTACTTTCTGAGATATTCCATAAAGAAAAAACCGTTACAGGCCGTTACAACCGTAACGGCTATAACGGGGCAAACTAAAACATCAGGCATCATCCGTGACCCATAATGAACATACCTGCTAATTTTCATAAAGGTCGGCCAAGTACTTTCTGACATATTCCATAAAGAAGAAAAACCGTTACAGGCCGTTACAGCCGTTATTAACGGTTATAGCGGTAAACTAAAACATCAGGCATTATTCGTGACCATTAATGAACATACCTACAAATTTACAGAAAGATCGGCCAAGTACTTTCTGAGATATTCCATAAAGAAGAAAAACCGTTACAGGCCGTTACAGCCGTTTGTAACGGCTATAACGAGGCAAACTAAAACATCGGGCATTATTCGTGACCATTAATGAACATACCTACAAATTTACAGAAAGATCGGCCAAGTACTTTCTGAGAAATTCCGTAAAGAAGAAAAACCGTTACAGAAAGATCGGCCCAGTAGTTTTGTCTGGAGCGAATGGAACACATTTTGACCACGGACACACACACACACACACACACACACACACACACACACACACACACACACACACACACACACACACACACACACACACACACACACACACACAGAGCCTTTCTTCGTTCCCATTCTATAAGAACTGGGAGTACAAAAACAAGGATGTCTAGAGGGAAGATCGAGACGGAACAGGGGTCAAGGGAAGGGAGGGGGGGGGGGGGGGGGGGGGACGAGGCTGAAGGTTAGGGTGGTATACTAAAGAACCAAATGTGTGTGTGTATGTGTGTGTGTGTGTGTGTGTGTGTGTGTGTGTGTGTGTGTGTGTGTGTGTTGAGGGAGGGAAGGGGGAAAGAGGCAGCAGGGAGGGTCGGGGAGAGGAGATAGGAGAGGGACCATACGAATAGGATACATTATCGTGTAGAACGTCCATTTTCTATTATCAAGTTTAGTGTGTGTGTGTGTGTGTGTGTGTGTGTGTGTGTGTGTGTGTGTGTGTGTGTGTGTGTGTGTGTGTGTGTGCGTGTGTGTGTGTGTGTGCTCAGCCAGTGCGCATGCACATTTGTGTGTGTATGCGAGCATGTGTGCGCGTGTGTGTGTGTGCTTGCGCACACGCGTGCGTTTGTGTGTCTGCTTATTCTCTATGCTCCTAAAGGGATCAAAGCATGACATTTTCTCAGTTCGTGTGTGTGTGTGTGTGTGTGTGTGTGTGTGTGTGTGTGGTGCATGTATGGAAGTATTTTCTTGTGACTTATATTTTTGTACTCTTTGACCGCTCAGAGTGCTCTTCCCTGAACTTTTCCAACAGAAATACAGGCTGTTTCGAAAGAAGAGGCACTGTATTAAATGGGCATATTCAGCATTTGACCGTGCGAGTAATTCTTAAAATTTTAGGAACGTATCTTTAGTAAAGAAAAAAAATAAACGATCTTTAAACTTTCTTAGTATCTGATTTGCCATACTTACAGCACATTGAATATGTGGGCGAAGTGGATTTTTCATAGTCATGAGTCACTTCGAAATCCCTTTTCCTCCTTAAATATTCATTCATTTCTCCATCTATTTACCTTTTTTTTTCAGCTTTCTTCTTCAGGTTTGAGACTGAATTTAGCGTCCTGGGCCTACTCCCCAAGCTTTCTTCATCCAGGTTCACAAAGATCATCATAGTCCAGTGCCTGACAAGGTCTTTGCCCCCGTAGAGATCCTGTTTCTTTCATTCTTTGTCCGTCCCTTTTATTTTTGCTCAGGACTTACAATAATCATAGGGACGGGTGAAAACTGCTTCAGAAGGGATGCCTGATGCTAGTGTAGAATAAAAGAAAGAGAGAGACGAAGTCCTGACAATGTACGTTTATATGTTGATAAGGTTAAGGGGAATATATAAGAAAACAGGGGATGGTAAAGGAGCACAGAGCGGGGAGGTGGGAGGGGCGGAGGGGATGGGGATGGGGGGGGGGGGGGGGGGAAAGAAGAGAAGGGGGAGGGATGGGATCGGGACTGACGTGGAAAGCAGTTAGTTTATTTCACACACACACATGGATCTGTCTTCGAGATGGATTACGATGGTTCGATCCATAAGCTGCAAGTGAAGGGTTTAATATTCATATTTCACTAATTTTTTGTTCTTATTTTCTTTTTTCCCCATCCCCCCCCCCCCTCTTTTTTGGTTTTTATTTTATAAAAATTTCTCTTTAAATCTGTGTCAATTCATTAATGTAATGACGGAAGAATTGTTAGCCGGCACTTGCTTTCCCCGACTGCTAAACTGTTCAGTACGATATATAGGATACATAAACCTTCGAATGTAATATCATTTTCATTTTAACCCTCACCAGCCCATTATTATCATTGTTTTTATTATCATCATTATCATATGTAGCTTTTAACTTTCAGCGGACAGGTTAGCGTTTTGTGCCTCCGCATAGCCCCGACAAAACGCAACTTCGAAAGAAACTGCGAGTAGAAGTTGCTCTCTTTGACCAGGGACCGTACAGCACTGTGCGGTCCCTGCTTTGACAAGGGATCAGGACGGGACAGTAAACAGTTACTTCCCCTGTGTGGTTATTTAAAAAAACAAATCATACATTGCAGTAAACAAAGTAAACATAAATGAGTTTTTGAAACAGAAATCGCTTATCTTTAATGAATTGAAAAAAAAATTGTAATATAATGACAGAAACAAAACTACGTCTGTTCTCGTACTACGGAGACCAGAAATGAGACTGAGGCGCCATATTTACATCCGGGGACTGTTGCTGTGGACAACCAATTTGACGCTTCCGTAGCGTGTTTGGTCAGCGTTTTACACACAAAACAGGATTTTTGTGAATACGCAGCCAGTCTAGACATCCACCATGGTAAGATTTGTATTTTAACGTATCTTGCGATGTGCTGGGGAATGTATGAATTAGTGAATGTGGTCGTAGATTTAAAAGAAAATGTCTGGAATTTACAAATAAATTCATCTGTGAATGACTGAACAAATCAAAAGCTCACAGTCGACCTCAGTCCTAGAAGTAAAACATAAGTCGATGTTTAATTTATTTTGGATTTAGTACATAGTTGAAAGTATTGCCTTAGAGATAGTACGTGTGGTAGTATATATAATCATTCTGAGTCTTGATCTGAGTGAATATTGTGGGAACCAATACTCGCTGACACAGGGCTTGAGGATGGGGAGGAGGAGCAGGAGGGAAGAGATGAGATGGGAAAGGGATAGATTGCTTGACATACATATTATTGCACATACAGCTGTTCAGGCAGGGTTGATGCGGTAGTCCATTTAGTTGGTCTTGACTTAGATAATTCAATTTTACTGTTATCTGCACAAAAAAGGATTTTTGAATCATTATGTTCTGGTAACTTGGATCTGATGTGATCTGCTGTTGGTCTTGTTATTCTTGGCTGAATTTGATTTATTTAATGTAGAATTAGCTACAATAAGTGAAACGAGCTAGAGAAACCCTGCTCCTACACACACACACACACACACACACACACACACACACACACACACACACACACACACACATGCAGGCAGGCACATACACACACAAACACACACACACACACATGCACACACTTACACACACACACACCACCAGTCATTCCTTAATAGCAAATTTTCTGCATCTCCACCACACCCATTTCACCTACACATCCCCATGTATGAGGTTGATTAGGTAGGTAACCGCTCTGCTCAACAGACATGTCGCCACAGGAACCGCTCATAGCTCAAACAATGTTAAAACCATCAGTATGGTAATCGTATGGTGGACATTAGTCAAGAGTTATAACCGTTTACAAACAGTAAGCAAAAACTGCTAATAGAAAAGCATACTAAAATGATCTTTAAACTGTATAATCTGACTTCTAAATTTTGTGGGAAGGGTTTTACATTTTGCAGGCAAAGGTAATTGTTGGTCTCTTTTTAAAGGAAATACATTTGTTTTGATGGAAAGAATAGACGATATTTTTCTTTTACTGATTATGTGATCGTAGGACAATGTTCACATCAGTAAGGAAAGGGTTCATTTACTTTAAGGTGATTACAGTATGATATCACATCACATGTCTTTAGCAAGGTTATCATCCATACTATGTAATTTAGAGAAGTTATGGAGGCCTAGTGGATTTTTTTATGGCTGCCCTTAAGTCAAAGAGGAGATTGTTGAAGTTTGCAGTTCAGGTCATGTAGGGCCTCATATTTGTGTTTTCCTCTCTTTTTTCACCTTGGTAAGATTTGGAATGGTGGTCTGGATTATACAGTACACACACACACACACACACACACACACACACACAACACACACACACACACACACTTTGAATTAGAATTATAATTTTTATCATGTTTTTCTGTAATATGCGCTTTGGGTTCTTGCGAGGTAAAGCGCTCTATAAATATCCTTTTACATTACATTACATTACATGACACACACACACACTCAAACATACACACAATGCACACACACACATACACACACTCAAACTGTCAGTCTCTGTGTCTGTCAGTCTATTTACCTATCTGTCTGTCTGTCTGTCAACTATCTGTCTGTCTGTCTCTGTCTGCATTGTGCATGAAGTGTTGAAGATTGCGGTATTTGTTTTGGATGTTTTTGCATCCACGTATAGTGACCAGTCTTTTTCTAGCTCTCCCATGTTGAAGTATAGAAAATAAAAAAGAGTTACTGACGACCGTTGATGGCTTCGGGTCTTTTTTACGAACCCCCTGTGTGGTTTGTAATATGTTCCATAGTTTATTGAACATATTTTGGTGCCGGAACCCGGGAAAAGGTGTCTGTTAACTGCTGCTATTTTGTGTATGCGGCTAACGGTCCCAGGAAATATTTTATTGTTTTTTTTTCATTCATTGTTTTCGATCGTCGTTGTTGATACGAACATGTCGTCTGATCCGTTGAAGTCTGCTGTCCGAGCACGTGTGGCGGCCCGTGATTGGGTTAATCGTTGTAGCAAAAGATTGGCCGAACTTTGTGAAAATATTGATGTTAACACTGTTGAAATTGCTGACGCTATTGAAGAATTTGACAGCAGGCTTCGAATCTTAGATGAAGCTCAGTCAGCGGTCGAGCTTGAAATCGAACTTTCGGAACTCAACAGTGACATTGCAGAAGCAGCTGATTATCGTGAAAATGCAAGAGTGCCTCGTATTAAAGCTGCAAAGTTACTTGCAGTACGTAACAGTAAATCTACTGGTGATTGTGGTGATGGGTCCCATTCATCAAAAGGTTCTGGTTCTGGTGTTGCGTCTACTGCAAATGTGGAGGCAAAGTTGCCCAAATTGGAATTACCAATTTTCACAGGAGATGTCACTACTTGGACTTCTTTTTGGGAGCAGTTTCAGGCAGTTGTGGATGCCAGTGAATTACCTAACATAACAAAATTTTCATATCTTTTGTCGCTCCTCAAAGGGGAAGCCAAAGCAACTGTACAAGGGTTGTCTTTGACTGCTGCCAACTATAGAGCTGCTTGTGATATTTTGAGAAAACGGTTTGGTCGTCCTGAACGTATTATCTTTGCACACATTGAGGCGTTGCTTGCTATAAATGTACCTCGTCAACCTTCAGTTTCAGTTTTGTGGAAAATATTTGACGATTTACAGGCACAGGTTCGCAGTCTTGAGTCATTGGGTATTTCAGGACAGCAGTATGGAGTTGTTTTGACGCCACTCATTCTGTCTCGCCTTCCTTCTGAGCTGCGCATGGAGTGGGCAAGAGATGGTACTCAGCATGAGAGCGACTTACAGTTTCTGTTAGATTTCCTGCAGCGGGAAATAGAACGTAGTGAGCGTTCTCAAACCTTTCTGAGAGATGGTGTGAGCAGTTCAGTGTTTGACAAGTTTGTTCCTGTAGCTACTGCAGCATCTTTGTACACAGCTGGGGCTGCTCGTCTAACCTGTGAACTGTGTCAGCGTCATGGCCACACACTGGAACGTTGTTATGGCATTACCAAGGCACCAGTGGGGACCGAAAAGATGTTTTACGGCGTGTAGGTGCATGCTTTCATTGTCTGTCCACAGCAAAGGGACATAATTACAAAAAATGCTGTGCAAAATGTACTAAATGCAAGGGAAAACATCATGCTCTGCTGTGTGTTCCAAGACAAAATTTCTCCTCTAATGGCAACACTGATGTCAATGCAGTACTGTCTAGTACAAGCACACCCACATCTAACACAGTTGTGTCAAATGTTAATGCAAATCTGTCAAGTGTGAACACTATCTCTGAAAAGGCTTCTTCCCATGTTTTGTTACAAACTGCCCGTGTTTCAGTGCATGAAAAGTGTGGAATCACTGAAGCTGTCGTCTTGTTTGACACTGGGTCTGATAGAACTTACATTTCAAGTGATCTAGTGAACAGAATTCAGCCTGAGTGGGTTGGGTCTCAAAGTCTAGCTTATGCTGTCTTTGGCAATGATCAAATCAGCAATGCTGAACAGAGGAATGTGTACCAGGTAAATTTACAGGGGTCTGAAGGAAATGTGTCTGTGAAGGCTACTGAGATTCCTACTATTTGTGCTCCATGTACCGTCCAGCTATCCCTCAAAATGTGCTGGCATCGTTTGGCAAAAACATTGAGTTTGTTGATGTTCATGAGGATGGTGAAGTAAAGGTGGATATTTTTGTGGGTCTTGATGCCTACTGGAAGCTGATAACACCTGAGATGGTGTTCTTGTCCGAGGGTCTGGTGGCTCAGCGGTCAGTGTTTGGTTGGATTTTGTCTGGTCCTTTGCCTGGAACCAAAGATGTCTCTGACAAAGTTGGTATTTCACATCAATTGTTTTGCATGGAGATTTCAGAGTCCAATTTGAATAATTTTGGGGACTTGGAAGCAGTTGGCATATGTGACAAAGGGCCTCCAGTAGTTGATCTGGTGTTGGAGGATTTAAAAAAATGAAAAAATTAAAAAAAAAAAAGGTTCAGTTCTCTGAAGACAGATATGTGGTGTCTCTTCCATGGAAGGCTGAGGATATGAGACCCACACCAGATGCTCAACCACCTGTTCATGTGCTATCAGACATTGTTTGTCCTGAACCTGATGCAGAGGTTACCGGTCAAAGCACAGAGAACATGAACAGTAAAGAAAACTTGTGTTCTGACTCATCAGTTGAAAACAATGACTCAGTGACAAGATATGGACGTCAGGTCAAAAGACCAGTGAAATTGAATCTGTAAACTTTCATACACACATTTGACAGCTTGTTTTCATTCCCCCTTCCCTGTTCCCTTCTCCATCCCTCCCATTTCCTGCCCCTTCCCCCATGCTGAACAGAATATCAGATTTAAAATGAATTTAATTGTTTGGTACATGTGCACTAATATAACTTTAAACTAATATGCTGAACATAACTTTGAATTGATACATTTTCATTGATGGGACTATAATATATGTAAAAGAAACCTCATCAAGATGGATCTTCAACTCTCCTTCACAGTTGGGACTGGGAACTGTGTTTTCAAAGAAAAGGTCAATTATTGTTACGATTATTATTGTTGGAGTCTCTACAGAACTGACTTTACAGAGACTCAAGGTGGGGAGAATGTTGAAGATTGCGGTATTTGTTTTGGATGTTTTTGCATCCACATATTGTGACCAGTCTTTTTCTAGCTCTCCCATGTTGAAGTATAGAAAATAAAAAAAGAGTTACTGACGACCATTGATGGCTTCGGGTCTTTTTTACGAACCCCTGTGTGGTTTGTAATAGATCTATGTTCCATAGTTTATTGAACATGAAGAAGCCCAAGACCCTGGTCCGGTGTTACTGGTAAAATTTATCAGGAAAAAAACAAAAACAAACTTTTGTGGATTGTTTTCAAAGAAGGCAGCCTAGCGTGTTATAGATGTTCTCAGTATCAGCACACTACAGTGCTATGAAGAGTCCCTTTTGTACCAGTCTTATGAAAATATTTCCAGAAAGTGAAGAACCACTGTCAAATGAAATTCTGGAGCTGCTATACATATTCATGCATAAATGCACTCACCCCTGTCACTATCTCCCTTTCTTTGTACGTGACCTCCATGGCTCAAAAATTCATGTGTATGGTGTGAAAAAATACAAAGTAGGCCTATTTTAATTTTTATCAACAAATTGCACATTTGCAAAAAGCTTCACCTCCATTTGATTCTGTGTACAGCCACCCAAAAGAAGAAGAGTGGAAAGAAGGGTAAAAAAGGCAAGAAGTCAGCGAAGCCACCCACAGTCATCGATGGCATCTCCACAGAAGAAATGTCAAAAGAGCAGGTTTGTTTGAAACCCTTGTACAGTTGTGATGTAAGCTTTGAATTATTCCTAGGAAATACATTCCAGAGATGACAATACTGAATGTGAGAGAATTGCAGTTTTGGAAAATGTGAATTTATGAACACTCCGAGAGAGAGAGAGAGAGAGAGAGAGAGAGAGATCGTTGGAGTTTTTGTTTTTTTCCCATTTCAGTGATGGATTTCTTTTATAGCATATCATTTATATATTATATATTCAACCATAATGATGACAAATGCTATCAAGTCCAGCTAGTTGTATTGTAACATTATATGTATACTTCGTTTTACTGTATTGAAGGAATAGATGTCTAGAGGCTGTTTGAATAATGAAATCATACAACTACCACATGTGTTTACATGTGTTGATTGATTTTGTTTACCGCTGAACTGATCTTCATCAACTTTATGACTCAAAACAAGGGGGAAAAAAAAGGGGGGGGGGGGGGGGGGGGGAGGAAGAAGAGTGGAAGGCAAAGGGAAGAAGGACAAACAGTGTGGCTGTGACTTTGTGAGTTAATTATTTTAATTGTCTGGCATTTTGATGCAATGTATGTTTTCACAGTTAATACATTTCTTGTTTTGGGGAAGTGGTTGTACCAAAGAACCTGTCAAAGAGCAGACTGATTACACTGAGTGAAATATTTGGGAGAAAATATTCAAAGAAGCAAATTTTGTTCATTTAATTTTAAAAGCTTGCACCTAGAATTTTGAGCAACCAAAGTGTGTTTATTATCTGTTTAGATGTAAACAAAAATCAGATATTCATAGAATGAAATCTGTAGGCAAAAATGTCTTCAGGAGTACACCCAGGACACTGAGATGGTCCTGCACAAAAATGTTGCTAAGTTATCTCAGGTAACTTACATATAACCAAACACTTACCACACACACACACACACACACACACACACACACACACACACACACATGCGCGCATTTGCGCTCATGCATATGCATACAACATACACACACACAACACACACACACACACACACACACACGCACACACACACACACACACACACACTGACACAGAGTACAACAAATATTACTGCACACCAGTCTAACCACCAGTGATTTGTACACCAACAGCTGGAGGAGCACATCTCCAGACTGCGAGAGGAGCTGGACCGTGAGCGAGAGGAGAGGAACTACTTCCAGCTGGAGCGTGACAAGGTCAACACCTTCTGGGAGATCACCAAACGGCAGCTCGAAGAGAAGAAGGCCGAGCTGCGCAACAAAGACCGTGAAATGGAAGATGCTGAAGAGAGACATCAGATAGAAATCAAGGTACAATGACCTGAATTTTAGGGTGGTGTTCAGGGACTTTTTTCCTTTCTTTTTTTTTCTTTTCTTTCTTTCTTTCTTTCTTTGTTTTTTGGATTGAGTTTAGATTGGTACTATAGATTCATTGTAGACTTTTGTACTTGCTTTGTTTTTGAAAAATCAAAAATGTTGTGTACTCTATTTGGGGACTGTATTATTTGTATTCATAACACTATGGGAATAATGGATTAATTGTTCTGATCCAGTTCGGGATTGTTTTATGCATTTTACTGTAACTTACTCAAATTGAATCTTTTTGTTGTTGTTGTTGTGTCCACATGACTGCTTTTCTTTTGTTTCTGTTGTCTTTTAAATAATTTTCATTTCTGCATTTTTCTGTTACTCTGTGCGTATGACATCATGTTCACTTCCATAAAAAACAAAACGTTTGTGAATTTACTAACATTGCACTGCCTTTTCTACAGGTGTACAAGCAGAAGGTGAAGCACTTGCTATATGAGCACCAGAACAACATCGCAGAGCTGAAGGCCCAGAGTTCAGTGGCCTTGAAGCTGGCCCAGGATGATCATAGTGGCAAGGAGATGGACTTGAGGAAAGACAAGAGGGCCCTCAAGGTGGAGCTCAAGGAGCAGGAACTGTCTCATGAAGATGTCATCAAGAATCTCAAGAAGGTAAGGACTTGGACACAGCCTCATTTCCATGTCTTTGTACAAAAGATGTAACTAGATACCAGGTTTTCTTTTTTCTCGTTTTGACATTATAACAACAACAAGAAAGCAGCATTACCGATCACGATGAAGTTTCAGATAGTTTTTAGAGATCAGATCAGATAGCATCTATGGAGATTTTGTCCAAGAAGAAATGACAGAGTTAGGAAGCTTTTCAAACTGTATCAATTGGTTTGATTTTAAATAAAAGATGTATTATAGATTTGACATGAAAAACTTCAGAAATATAGGATAAAAGGAGGAACTTTTCTTTACTCTTTTGACAGGTTTCAAGGTTTTCATATTAAGATGTTGCCAAGGAATTCAAAGAAATAGGATTCATACACAGTATGATGTTCTTCAGCCTGTACCTTAAAATCAAATTCAAAAGTACGATTCAAATGTGATCAATAAAAAGATTGCATGTTTACATTTGTTCAGACTGCAGCTGTGAGAAATTGTATGAAAGTCTATTTCGTAAAGAAAAAAAACAAACAAACAAGAATTTCAAGAAGATATGAATTGAACAAAATATTTTTGAATCTTTAGAAAAATGAAAAAAAAAAAAGTTGCGCAGGGGTTCCACTGACTTTTTAGTTTTTGCGTCAAGAAACGCACGCCTCCGCAAAAATTGCGTCAGCGCTGAAAAAAATGCGTAACAAAGTAAACTGTACTCGAGATTTCTTCCAGATTCAACATCTTCACATCGGCGCTTTTCTCCCCACCGAAAAATGCAAACATGTTTGATTGTCTCTTTGCCATTTTTGCTAAGTAAGCCCGCGAAAACAAGCCGGGTCAGTCAACCTTGATATTATTCCTACACGCTGTGACCACGGTAAAGTCCCTGTTCGGCGCAGAACAGGGACGGAGACAACAAGAACCCCCCCCCCCACTCCCCCGCTCCTCCCTCCCACCACTACCCCCTCCCGGTAAAGTTCCCATCAATGGGCGTACTCTGGCATCCAGAATCACGTGGGATGATCGTGTGTGCGTGGGAAGTCATACGTATTCCGATTGGAAGATGGCACCATCGCAGACGCGGGAAAGATTCCATTTTATTTCGAGGGGAGAAAGGATGAGGCGTTTTGGAACATTCTTGATCTAGCAAAAAGTCAGCGAGTGCCACAGAGTAAAATGTGCACGCACTATCACTAATTGGCGGTGTCAAGCAGTCTGCTGTAGGTCTGTGCCGTGTTTTGCCCCTCTGACATAGGCTTGCGGTTGAGAACAGGGTCCTGGGAAAATTGCGTCGCTAAACGCACGGCCGTGAAAAAATGCGTAGGAAGGCAGAAAAACGCAATAATTACGCAAAATTTTGCAATAAATGGAACCCTGTTGCGGTAATTGTAAATGTAGCATTAGGCCTATGAAAAAAAAAAAGAGAAAGCCTTTAGGGCTTGAAGTTCTTTGAGTGTTCAGCCAGGATATGAGTGGTGTTATGTGTTAAATTCCTTACTTGAAAATTTTGTGTGTCCTGAAACATGTGGAAAGCAAGTTTTTGACTTTTATTATTTGTGAAAAACTCCCAAGAGATGTTGAGAATGAGGGGAGGAATGGTTGTATGGAGGGTTTTCAGGATTAGGTTTCTTTGTATTTATTTGTTTACTACTGATAGGACTTTGGGGAAGATATCAGCGAAATGCAAAGACATGAACTACGCCATGAAATATTTCAGCACTTGATGACTTTGATGTGCCTTCTTATTTCAGAGCCATGATGAGCAGATCACACAGCTTCGGCAAGACTTTGAGAGACAGGCCCGTGAAATTGAAGGCAAGTATGAAAAGAAGATGCGTGCCTTGAGAGACGAGCTGGACTTGAGGCGCAAGACCGAAATCCATGAGATTGAGGAGCGCAAGAACGGGCAGATCAACACCCTGATGAAGAACCATGAGAAGGCTTTCAGTGACATCAAGAACTACTACAATGATATCACACTCAATAATCTGGCCCTCATCAACACGCTCAAGGTGAGTAGGGCAGGCCTTGTTGTGTATGGGTGATACTGGTTAGTTCTTGTGTTGTCAATGTTCATCTCTTGTCAGTCCTTTGTCAAACACACACAAAGAAATGGAAACAAGATGTAGTATTTTCAAATTGAAGAAATCTTTTCCTTTTACTTAGACAGATAATGAAGGAAGTATGCATGAGTCATGTCATCTTGTGAATGTTTGTGCATTATGTTTGAAACAAAACATAACAGGACAGTTCAGTGTATGTATTATAGATGTAGGCTTTTACAGACACATATACATGCAAGCATGTGTATAGATGCTCACAAGTGAAATTTACTTCTTTGATCTATTTGTTTAATCCGTTGATGGATTACGTTTTGTAATTGAAGTACTTGTTGTGTGTGTATGTATGTGTACATGTTTGTTAAATTTTTGTTTTTGCTTTCTGTTTCAAGAAGAAGTGTGTGTGTGTGTAGTGAGAGAGGGGGGGAGGGGGGGCATAGAGGTGGAGGCAATTCTGGAAACATTTATTTATTCCTGGAGCATACTTAAGTGATACCCTCCTGTGTGATTCAGGAACAAGTTGAAGAGATGAAGAAGAAAGAGGAGAGGATGGAGAAGAAGATGGCCGAACTGACGGCAGAGAACAAGCGTCTGACAGAGCCCCTGCAGAAGGCGAGGGAGGAGGTGGAGGAGCTGCGCAGACAGCTGGCCAATTACGAGAAGGACAAGGAGACACTCAGGGTACGCTCTCCATTCTCTCTCTCTCAGTCACTGCACATTTGTTTGGGAGCTGTCTTTCAGTTTGTGTTTATACGCGTTTTGTTTTCATTCATTATTGAAAGATTGTCACCAGCACTTTTCCTTGTAAACCGTGTGTGTATGTGTGTTTTGTTGTGTGTATGTCGAGGATAAAAGTGTGTATTTTTGGAAAGGGTGTGTGTGTGTTGGCGGTGGGAGAGAGGAGGGAGGGGAGGTACAAGAGGAAGAATGGAGGGAAGATATGTGTATGCGAGATAGGCGGGAGGCGTGCAAGGAAATGAGTGAATGTGTCTGTATGTGGTGGAAGGTGTGTGGTTATGTAGTGTGTGTGTGTGTGTGTGTGTGTGTGTGTATGTGTGCTTCTGTGTATGTGTATTTCTGAAATTTTCTTTTCTTCTTTTTTTTTTTAATAGCTTATGATGTATGGTAAAGGACACTTTACCAAAAAAGAGAGCCAGAATGTTGGTTTAATATTAGGCTTGCTTGAAATTTGGTTGACGCAGTAGAGATGTACTAGAACTAGAGTTGTCACTATCTCATAATGAATTATTTTGTCATGTTTTAAAATTCAAAAGACTTGCACTAAATGACTCAAGCAAACCCTCAACGCATGATTTAGGAAATTTGTAGGTGTATTTAAAATGTCCAAACATATTTTTCTCAAGTGCTATTGTACATTTCTCCTTGTTTATCGTGCCATTAAGTTCTGTAAAAAGAAAACATTGTAACCTGTTTATGCACTTACTGTAGAATGTTTGTATTGTCCATAAGCAGATGCGGTGGAAAAATACAGAGTGTTTCTCCATCAAAGTAACATTTCCCTCATCACATGAAATGTTCACTGTCAGATCCTTCAGCTATCACCAGTTCAATTCCTTCTCAAAATGAGAATAGCTTTCATTCTGCTGGCCTGTTTGAGGATAAATAGTCTCTGACCTGTCGCAAGACGACATGGTCCTTGAGAAAATTGCACTGTTTTTGGTCTCTGAAATAGTCAAGCTGATGACGTTTGTAGTTTCACCTGGATTGAAGTTCATGTGTGCATGAAAAAAAAAAAAAATTCTTATCCCGCTGATGTTTTAACTTTGTGTGTCAGTCGGGCACCAAAGTTTAATCAATATATTACCATTAAGTTTATCCCAAATTCAACTTACATGACAAGTGCATTCCAGCTTGCTATACTGGCATTTCGTTTCTTAAGAGAAGACAATCAACTGCTCCAAAATTTTTGTTGGATTTTTTGTTGACTTCATTCTGTTGATAGATTATCTTCTTTTACAGGCCAAAATGTGAATGTAACCTATTATTCTGGATGCAGTATTATGTGCACGAGTCAAAGTTTTGATTTTTAGGTAGGGATTTTCTTTTGTGTGTGTGAGTGTTTTTTTTTTTTTTTTTTAAATGATGAAGATTTTTATTTTTTCATTTTCACAGATGACCAAAGCAAGATTAAAAATCACGGAAGATGATTTCAAAGCCCTCAAGTGGGAGCATGAAGTCCTGGAACAAAGATTCCACAAGGTGAATTGTTTTCATGAATTGTGTGGTTGTACTTTTGCATGTTTGGATTTGTGAAATTAAATTGGTTTAATGTGTAAGTTACAGTAAGTATTTCTTTAGGAACCAGCCGCCGTGGCGAAGTGGTTAGCGTCGCGGACTCCCGGTTGGGAGGTCGTGGGTTCGAATCCCATCAGAGTCATGTGGGTTTTTTCTGCCCCGACCGCTCCTACCCAGAGTTGAGTTTGCTGCAGACTCAGTTGGGAAGACTGGGACCACACAGTCGAGTTTCATCCACTTAATGGATGCGTTTTCTGAGAGTGTTGCTCAAATTTCCTGACCAACACTGCAGGTGCCTGTATCTCTCGGGCCTGGTTGACGCCAGGATATATTATGAAAGGAAGCGTAGAGTACAGCCCTGTCATGTAGTCTCAGACCGAAATGGAAATCCATAACATCATCTTAATCATCCTCATTCCCATTGATCAGCATTAAAAAAAAAAAAAAAAGTCTCAAATTCTGTGGCCCTTCATGCCCTGCTCTCATGGTGACGTGCCTCAATTTCGATGTCCTCTCCGCGTCTGTGGCCTTGTTTGCTTCCGTCGGGGTCACCGGCATCGCGAGTCAATGGGGGCTGTCATTGGACGGACGTGGTGGCGCCCTCCGGAGGGAGAGCTCACTCACGCCGGCTCCGCGACTAAGCAATTATTGTCGTCAGTAGGGGGCTTAGTAGGTGGTGTCCTGCGTATGTTAGATCAGAACAGGCGCCACTGAACACCACCGAAGTGACTCGGCAGCAGTGCAGTGTCTCCTCCGGTGGGTTGCCTCTTGACGACTTGACATTGACTGCTCCCTGTGGATTGCTGGTGCCGGGGCTGCGGCGGGGCCGGCCGGGCTATGGCTGTGGACGGGGTATCGGAATGAGCGGCGTGGGTGCACTGCCTCTGAGGTAGCGCAGAGGTTGGGACAGCCAAAAAAAAAAAAAAAAAAAAAAAAAAAAGTATTTCTTTAGGCTGTATTAATGGGAACAGTTGTACTACCAGTATTTGTGTATCATGTGAAAAAGTGCATGTAATTCATGAAGAAAGATTTCACCCCTAAATGTGACTGTCATTATCTTTTGTCCATCTTTCTTTCTCATGCATGCAGACACAGATACACACAAATATATATATGTATAAATGCACATGAAAAATGCAAACGCACGCACACGCATATGTATCAACATCCCACATCATGCAAAACTATGCTCTCTCCAAACACACACAGACATGCACACACACACACACACACAGACATGTACACACACACACAAACAGCACATACACACACACTGACATACACATACATATGCACACACACACAGACACAGACCACATCTCTTCCTCTCTATTTTCCTAAATCTCATTTTTTGTTTTGCATTGATTGTTTGGGTCTCTGTCTTCATTTAAAAAATCACTTTCTTCTTATTCCTTTATTTTTCTTTTTTATTTAGTGTCCTGCCCTTTCTATGTTCTTCTGATTTTAATGATTCTTTCAAATATTGTATTGGACAACATAGAAAACATGAACTGTTCTTTATCTAAACTATTCTTCGTGTAACATTCTGTGACTTCAGACACAGGAAGAAAGAGACGATCTGTATCGCAAGTTTGTCAAGGCGATTCACGAAGTCCAGCAAAAGAGCAGCTTCAAGAACCTGCTGCTGGAGAAGAAGTTGTCGGCTCTTGCAGACACACTGGAGAAGAAGGAAGCACAGCTCAATGAAGTGCTCTCAGCCTCCAATCTTGATCCAACTGCCCTCACTGTTGTCACAAGGAAGCTTGAGGTGAGAACATCTGTAAATGTGTGTGTGTGTGTGTGTGTGTGTGTGTGTGTGTGTGTATGTGTGTGTGTGTGTGTGTGTGTGTGTGTGTGTGAATGAGAGAGAGAGAGAGAGAGTGTGTGTGTGTGTTTGTGTGTGGTGTGTGTGTGTGTGTGTGTACATGTCTGTGTGACGCACTTCTATGGGTACAGGCTTTGGGATGTTATTTCTACAACAACTGTGCAAAAATGTTCAGGAAGTTTTGTTCTTTGTAAACTTGTTGCAGAATTCTAAATTGGTTGGAAAACTAAAAAGTTATGAAATTTTGTTCTGACACTTTGAGACATTGATTATACTCACATGAATGTACCGCAATGATCGGAAAAGAATAGGAAAAATTGATAAGGAAGAGAAAGTTACCAAACAAGCAAGTGCAAAACATGCTATCTTTCATCCAGCCTTTGCCATGAAAATGGGGTTAAGAGTAACTTAGAAGCTAATACCAAGAATATTTGATTAAAAAATATCTATTTAGAGAATATACTAAGCAGTTTTTTTTTCGTTATGATAGTTTTTCATCAATATTGATGCAAAAAGAAAACTAAGGAGAAAAAAAGGTAAAACAATGAAAGTTAAATGAACTGGATTTTTAATACATTTTTTTGGTCAGCATTCATGTTTGAAATATACTTTTCCAAATTACAGAGATATCAACATTAAATCACAAAAGAAGAACAAAGAGAGGGAAAGAGAAAAATGGGAGTAAGAGGAAAAGAGAGAGAGAGAGAGAGAGAGAGAGAGAGAGAGAGAGAGCTGATTTAAAAAAAAGAATTTTCCGTAGTGCCAGCATATGAAACAATAATATACTTTGGCACAAATCAGTCATCTTCAATTAGGACACCCAAGCATTTACATCCACTACACTTTTACCAATAGATTAAAACAGCAATAATATGTCACTTTAAAAAAAGGACAAAAAACAAACAAACAAACAACAGCCAAAGAAAAAAAAACAATGCTGTAATTAGAACACTCATAGGAGAGAGGGTTTGTCTGATAGAGAGAACTGTGTTTTGAGTTGTGGCAGAAATGTTCATTACTGTATATCATTTTACATTTCATGGCGTTTCAGGATGTGCTTGATTCCAAGAACAGCGCTATCAAGGATCTGCAGTATGAGCTTGCCCGTGTGTGCAAGGTCAGTGCATGTGTATGTGTTCTTGCGTGTGTCTGTGCGTGCGTGCATGTGTACAAGCAGCATGAACGGTGTGTGTGTGTGTGTGTGTGTGTTGTGTGCGCAACGCGCATGCTGTGTGTGTGTGTTTGCATACATATACATGTGTATGTGTGTGCGTGTGCGCATGCACGTGTGTTTGTGTGTGCATGCGTTTGTGTGTGTGTATATGTGTGTGTGTGCATGCACACATGCGTTGTGAGTATGTGTGTGTGTGTATGTTTATTTGCAGTAAATCTTAGACAGGCCAAATTTTATAGAGACAGAATATTTTATCAGTTTCATTGCTATGTCATACTTTTTTTTTTTTTGTAACATGATTGATCACAAATGCAAAAATTGGTAGACAATAACCAGAGTCAAAGACATATAATCAAGCATCAATCTAGATGATTATCCTGTGCGTGATACTTAGTTTGTTTCTGATTCAAGGCACACAATGATCTGCTGCGGACGTACGAGTCTAAACTGCATCAGTTTGGCATCCCACAGAAGAGCTGGGATTCAAGCCCTTGGAAAGCACTGTGGGTGGTCAGACGCTGGGCCACGGACCTGCCGGCTTGGTGTCTGCACCGTCTTAACTTATTGGGACCATATCATCATCTTTCCTGTCTCTCTCTCTCTCTCTCCTTTCTTTTCTTTACTAGGGAGTTATTGAAATTGTGCTTGATCGAGCATCTTGTTTAAATGAGTCATCAGTATTGTGACAAACATTTCCTGTTACTTTGTGTCAGAAACAGTTAACAGCACAGATTTATTAAAAAGTCAAGCAGAAATGACATTTAAAAAAAATGAATAATGACCTCGTCTTTACACTTCAGACTGTTTAAAACCTGTGGTATTTGCTCTTACAGAACAGGATAATTATCATTTGCTAAAAAAATATTTTCAGTCAGAATAATTTCATGTTTATATGAATGGTGCATTCTGCAACCCATTCCTCTTCTCTCCCCACACAAAACATATGTAAATGCGTACACACACTCCAACACTTTAATTTGTATGCATTCTCACTCACACTAACAAACACCAATTCGTTTTTTTTACTACCACCCCTTTCAAGTAAGTTACAGTAAGAGAACAAGTCATAGTGATCTCATTTCACAAGCATTTCTTAAAAAACAAAAGGGTGTTGAGCTTTCACTTGCCCAGAATCGAAATAGTGAACTGCCACATGTAAACAAAAAGATCAAGGCTGTGCTGACTGGCTTTGTGTTTTTCCAGACATCCCTGTGAAAGTTCGAAGAAATCTTCAACAGTTACATAGCATAGAATTTTGTTCGTTGATTATATTTTCATATTTTTGAATTAATATTATTTTAAATTACAGGGTGTTTCTCAGTTTTGTCGTGTAGAATAAAATTGTCTGTGATATTGCACTTGTTTGTACATATATTCAGTTTCAAAGTCCTTGACTTGATTTTTTTTTTTTTAATGAAAATAAACGAACTTGTTTTAAAATACATATCATTGTGCTGGAACTTTAGTCATGAATAAAAAGTGACAACACATTTCCCAACCGATCATGATGTGGTTTGGCTTATTATTTTGATATGTTTCTTGGACAAGTTTGCAAGGTTCATTTTAAAGAAATTATTAACAACTTGATGACTATTTCGTCAAAAAATCTTTGTCATTGTTGAAGAAAATTAAAAAACTGATTAAGAGGGAATATAAGCCTTTTGGCAATGACTAATTTAAACAGTAAAACAAGTGGGGTATGTTTTGCTCCCATAAGGAAACCTAACACAGGTAACTTTTATTCAAGACTGGCACAGCCTTTTAAACTTGAATAAAGTCAGACAAATACATAGACGAACAATCTAATAGTGGGGGAAAAACAAGCGCAGGCCAACAACTGAACTGTCTGGCAAAGATTTGACTTGAGGGGAGGGGAGAGTTTGAAGATGGAGAAACTGGGGGAAAAATAAAATTTAAAAAAAAAAAAAAAAATTAAATTTAAAAAAAAGGGATAAAGTTACAATAGGGAAAGCTCTTCTCTAGCTGCGTAAAGGGAACCATCGAAATCCCTTTTGAAGGCAGATTTTTTTTATTCCCTTTGCCCCGGGCCCTTTTTCGCCCGCGGGACGGGACTCTTTCAGGGAGCCCACGGCGGGGTTGTGTCTGCGCTCCCGGGTAAAATAGGGAAACCCCCAGTCCATAATACGTGGTGTTCTCACCACCTGGGTGCAAAAAAGAACCCCAATTTAACACCCCCGGGAGCCCCCCAGCAAAAGGTAGTAAATGAAACCAAAGGGAAAGTGTGGGGGGGGAAAAAAATGTTGTTGTAAAACAAAAGCTTTATGCAAATAATATAAAATGTAGGGGACGGGTCTTTGGCCTCCCGCCTGAGGATCCCCCCAAAGATGCAAGGGAGATCAAGACAAACACACAGACGGGCAAAAAAACAAATACAAAAAAACCTCAATTTAATCAAAGAAAAAGGGGAAAATGAAATGAGGTAGGGAACAGAAAAGATAAACAGTAAAAAAAGTGGGGTAAGTTTTGCTCCAATAAAAAAAACCCTAACACAGAGTAACTTTTTTTCCCAAGACTGGCCCCAGTTTTTAAATTTAAAATAAAGTAAAGACAATCATAGACGAACAATCTAATAGTGGGGGAAAAAAAGCCCCAGGCCAAAAACCCCTGAACTTTTCTGGAAAAGGGATTTGGACTTGAGGGGAGGGGAGAGTTTAAAGATGGAAAAACGGGGGAAAAAGAAACTTAAAAAAAAAAAAAAAAAAAAAAAAAAATTTAAATTTAAAAAAAAAAAGGGAAAAAAAAGTTAAGATTTAAAAGCTCTTCTTAGCTGCGAAAGGGGAAACCCAATCGCAATCCCTTTTAAAGGCAGATTATTTGTATTGCCTCCCCCCCGGGGGCCTTTTCCCCCCGGGAAATGGACAATTTGTTCAAAAATTTAGGAAATGAAAAGGTGAGGAAGAAAGGCGTGTATAAAAAACAGGAAAGTAGGGGGGGAAGAAGGGTACGTTGTATGCCCTTTTTTTTTAAAAGAAAAAAAGGGGTCAAGCTGGAGATATGGAAATATGTCTTTTTCATGTGACAATGTGTTTGTATGTGCTGGTTGTAACTTGTGATTTTTTCAGGTACTATATCTGGTTTAATATTTTAAAACAAAATTTTTTGTGTGTTAAATGAGAAGTTTTTTAAACCTTTTCCGTCACGGTTCAGTGTTTTCCTTTTCTTTCCCTTCCCCCCACTCTCCCTGGGTGTAAAAGGGTCTTCTTTTTTTTCACACTGTGGAAGGAGAGGGGGGAAGGGGGCCAAACGGGGTACTTTTTGAGGGGAATTTTGTATCAAAGGAAGTTTTAGGTCATGAAAGCATTCTTTTCTCTTCCTGTTTTCGTATGAATAATTATTAAAAATAGAGACGGGAAAAGAAAAAAAAAACATTTTTTTCACAAAATTTTCTTGTTTCTACTTCAGCTTTTTTCCTTTAAAAAAACCTTTCCTTTTCCTTTCAAAAAAAGACAAAGGTAGCCTAAAAGGGGTGAGCTGAAAAAAACAAATGTTTTAAACTATTTTCAACTATTTCCCCCATGCACTTTTAAAAAAAATAATTTTCCCTGAGTAATTTTAAAAATAGTGTTGCAAGGGGTTTAGTTTAAAGGTAATTTGGGGAAATGGGTAATGGAGTTTAAAGGTTTTAGTGGACTGGAAAGATTAGAAATCAATATTGCTACAAGTTCCCATTTTTAAAAAAAAAATTCAAATCTTTTTAGGGTGTCTTTTTTGGGGGGTTTACTCTTCTTGTTCATGATCCATGTTATGATTTGGAATAAAAGCTATTATTTTTAAAAAAACAGGGAAATTTTCCCCAAACAAGTTCCCTGACTTGCCCTTTTTGATTTATTTTTACCTCGTATTAAAAGTCAGGTGAGGGGATTTATTGGGCAAATGGGTTTTAAAAATTTTTTTAATGTGGAGCTGAAGTTTTGAGTTTTAACCCCCTGATTGGGTTTTGGATTTTTTTTAAAATTTGGGAAAACCTTTTTTGTCCCTCAGTAAATGGGTTTTTAATTCAGTTTCCCCTTTGGGGGGGGTGAATGCAAATTGAAGAGGGTAGTGTCCCCATTTTTTTAATGCCCAGTTCTAGTTACTGGGGAAGGGGGCTCATAAAAAGTTCGTTCCCCTATGATCCATTGAAATTTGGGTTTGAAAAATCATCCAATGGAAGACCCGCTTTCTGTAAAAATTTTTTTTCCTTCCTCTCTGTGTCTTCTCCAGATGCTATAATCTGCCACTTTACAGCAAACAGTGACATTGGTTCATAAAAAAGGTTCATAAAAAAGCAAAGTTCTTTACAACATGTTCACTATGTATGTTGAGCATCAGTCACACAGAGCCGCAACGCAAATCTTGCTTCAGGCTATAAAGACAACCAAACACAATGCATGGAAGCGTCCAGAAGAGACAGTTAGCTCACAAAAAAAGAAACGATCATCAGTTCCATGGACAGAATATTTTCCCAATTCAGAACTTTTATTTGGAAAGAGAGGGGTTAGTTACCGCCAAGGACACAGACAAACAGAGTACAGGACTAGACACAATGCATTTCGACCTCTTGGTCTTCTTCAGGCAAAAACAAATAACATTTAGGACAGTGACAAGAAGAACATGTAGCCACTTGGCTTTGCTACTCTTGGAGACGAACAGGAGAAGCGAAGCTAAATGGCTACATGTTCTTCTTGTCACTTTCCTAAATGTTATTTGTTTTCGCCTGAAGAAGACCCAAGAGGTCAAAATGCATTGTGTCTAGTCCTGTACTTTTGTTTATCTGTGTCCTTGGTGGTAACTAACCCCCTCTCTTTCCAAATTTTGCCTCATTTTCCGCCCACAGTCACTCCGTTTTGAAACTTAAATCAGAACTTTTTGATAATTTCTTTAAAAAAAATTTTTTTTTAACATAACTTCTTTGCAATTTCTTTACCACAACACATTTTTCTGTGTAAATTCAGGCTACTCTTCCTGGCTGTGCCACAGTATTGCAAAACTCTTGTTTGTTTTCAGCTTGCATATCATTTTATTTGCCTTTCAAAGTAGATTTGTCTGCTGACCTTTGTAATGGAAAAATGTCCTAGTTGCCATAGTTTCTTTTATGGTGCCAAGTGCTGTACATGGGAATTGAATTTATTGTCTCATCCAAGTGAACATTCTCTTTGAAATATAGGCAGCCGTTATGCATAATTAGGAGTAAAAGTCGTCAAGGACTGCTGACAGTGAAGTCCTAACGCAGACATAGATGTGAAGATTATCAAAATCAAACAGAGGTCACTGGGAGCAGGCATAATGGATTCATTAATTGAAACATTTTTTCAGTGATAATCAGCATAACTGAGGAAGATAAGCTGTGACGTGATGAAGTTCCATGTTTGATCCAAGCTACATGATGGAGCTGTATTCTGTTACTGTATTACATACCTCAGAGATACATAACACTCTGCAATGTTGATCAGAACATTACATGAACACTCCATGGATGCATCCATGAAGTAGATAAGACTGTGTGATGTTAGTCTTCTTATTTCAGCCTGTCATATGCTCAGCTCTGAGTAGATATTGGATGGATGGAGCTGAAAAATGCTGTGACGATTATTGGTTCAGACTAGTTCAAATCCACAACATCCCAGTCACAAACCACAAAGACAAGGTGGCTACATGGTCACTCCAGGCACATTAGATACAAAAATCAGTGTACACACTCATACATCTTAAGGTCTAGTGTGGACTTAAATGTTTGCCTTTTTTCTCACTGGATCTAATTTTGTATTGTTTTATCTTTTTATTTTATTCTGTTGAATTCCTTTGTTATGTGTCATGGATTCTTAAAAGAATGTTGTTAATATTTCATGATCTTCAGTGTTGCCAACCAGGCCATTCCAACAGTCACAGAAGAACCAGTCAAGAGCCTTGGAAGATGGTATGATGATACGCTGAAAGACACACAAAGAGCAAAAGAAACCAAGCAGATGGCGGAAGAAGGCTTGGAGACCATTGACCAGTGTGGGCTCCCTGGCAAATACAAGGTCTGGTGTCTGCAGTTCATGCTGATACCAAAGCTCCTATGGCCTCTGATGATATACGACATCTGCACCAGCACAGTGGAGGCAATGGAAGCCAAAATCAACAAGTTCACAAGGAAATGGCTTGGTGTCCCACCCTGTCTGACTGACATCGCGCTGTACTGTCGCCAAGCAAAGCTCAAACTACCACTGAAATCCATCCTGGAGGAATACAAAGCAGGGAAGATCAGACTTCAAAGCATGCTGGAGGACTCAGGAGACAAGTGGTAGAAGCAATCAAGCCCCAGCTAAAGACAGGCAGAAAATGGAAAGTTCAAGAGCGATGGATTCTGCAAAAGAAAGTCTCAAGATCAGAGAAATAACAGGACCCACACAGACCAACAGACAAGGACTGGGGGTGACCAAAACTGAATGGTGGTCAAAGGCCAAAGGAAAAAGCCAAAAGAGACATGATGATTCAGGAGATGAGAAAAGAAGAAGACCAAAAAAGACTCCAAAAAGCAGTCCAGCAGAGCCAGCAAGGGCAATGGACAACGTGGGAGAATGCACTCCAAAGAAGTCTAACTTGGAATGACATTTGGCACATGGCCCCTCTCAGGATCAGCTTCATTCATCAGATCTGCATATGACCTTCTGCCCTCAAATGCAAACCTGGTGAAGTGGGGGAAAACAGACGACCCTGCATGCCCGCTCTGCCATGAAAAACAAACAGTGGAGCATGTTCTAAGCTCATGTAAAGTAGCCCTGTCTCAAGGAAGGTACACATGGAGGCACAACCAAGTGCTCAAAGAAATCGTACAAGTAGTCTGGGCTAGTACCAACACCACAAAAGGGAGAATTCAGGACTCCAAAAGCACCCGCAACATTCTTCACGGCAGGAGGCAGCAAATCATGGCCAAGAACAACAGTGCCACTCGAAACATGCAGGCAGAGTCTGCTGGATGGGGCAGATGACTGGGAGTGCACTGCAGACCTCCCAGAATGGAAGAGTCACCCAGAGATCATCAGCAAGAGTGGCATGAGACCAGACATAGTAGTCCACTCTAAGTCAACCAAGCAGCTGATCATGATCGAGCTCACAGTGCCATATGAGAACAGGAATGGAGGTAGCTCAAATCTACAAGACTGAAAGTATGCTGATCTGGCAAACAGCCTGAGGAGAGAAGGCTATCAGGTCAAAGTCCTCACTGCAGAAATTGGAGCTAGGGGATTTGTAGGAACGTCTGCATACAGCCTCATGAAACAGCTCTCAGTTGCAGGGAAGGAAAAAAACCAGAGCCCTGAAAGCAATGGCAGAAGCGGCAGAGAGGTGTTCAAACTGGATCTGGTCAAGGAGGAACAAAAGTGAACTTCATAAGGCTTAATTTCCCTACAAATATCAGGTGTCCCTGTGGCTCAGTGGTTAAAGCGCGAGTCATTAAGTAGAACATGAGCATGTCCAGAGGGTCATGGGTTCGAATCCCAGCCATGGCTCGTCCCAAGATGGGGAAAAAAAAAAACAGGGGAAAGCAGAGGGACACCCCGGAGTCAAAACCGGGTGTGGCCCAACCCCCCTAGAGTGTAAAGGGGGAAAAGGGGGCCGAAAACTTGCTTAAAAGGGGGCTTCTCTTCTGAGGATTCTCGCTGCCACCCCTCTCCACGAGTTTCTTTCTACTAAACATAATATTTTCCCAGGATAATACAGGCCAATCAACAAATTCTTAAAACAATGGAAAAGATACAAAAAAATATTTTTTGGGTCTAATTACTTTTCCCATGTATTTTAATGTTCAAAAAATTCTTTAAATATTTTACAGGATGAAAAAAGGGTTTTAAAAAATTGTTTCCCGACTATTTTGTTAAACCCAATTCTGTGAATTTACAAAATTTAAAAAAGGGTTTAAAAGAATTGTTTTCAGGCATTCTACCTTCTTTATTCTTTTGCCAAAAACATAGGATGGCTCACCCATCCCAACAAAATGCCCAGAATTTCTCGCTGCAGTGTGTTTTAAAAAAGGGATCATATATTTTTAGAGAAAAACAGGGGGGCCCAAACCCAAAGAGACAAAAACATCGGGCCCCAAGACGAAAACACACAAAAATGGCCTCTTTAAAGGGAGCAAAGCAGGGACTTTCGTTTTGGGGTTGTTTTTTGGGCCCTTTTTGAAAGTTCTTTTTTTAAACCCCTTTGGGAACCTTGAGCGATTAGTACACCACACTGCGAGTTCCATCAGTTATCTTATGGCCCTCACAACAAAGATTAAAAAAAAAAGTTCAAAGAAACATCAAAATGCACACAAAAATTTCCCAGAGCTAAGAAAATTTTCTTTCTCAAAAGGGAAAAAAAAATCTTTTGTAAATTTGCCCTTAAACCCATTACAGGAATTTTTTCCCCCTTAAAACTGGTGTGCTGAAAAAAACAAATCCCAAAAAAATTGCCTCATACTGCAGGATTTTTAAAGCATTTGGGTATCAACTTGAAAAAAAAAGATATTTGAAATAAGGTTTTTTGGGACTTTTATCTTAAAAATGAGCCCAGTTTTCCTTTAACAAAAAAATTAAAGTAAAAATTTTTTGAAATTTCCAAAACCCAAAATGCATTCAAAAAAAGGGAAAAAAACAAACTAAAAGACCACTAGTAAAACCCCCCAAATTGCACATACTACATGGACAAACACCCACCCACTTCGGTGCAAAAGTTTCAACCCCCAAAGCAGGGAATTTCAGCACCCAACATGCAAGGCAAACCCCATACATGCAAACTTTCACAGAGGGGGAAAAACGAAATATGCTCATGCTTAAACAGAGAGAAAAAAAAAATTTGACCCTTGTAAAAACACAAAAAAAACTCGCAACAGATGTATTTTTAAGGCATCCAAGGCTGATGGGAAAATGCATAAAAATTTGATCACTGCACCGGAAATTGAGCAAAAAAAAAAGGTGCTTTAAAGCTTTCACTTTTAAAAAAGAAAAATTTTTAAATTTTCCTGTGTGGCTTTTTTAAAAGTTTAAAACCAAACTTTAATTTAAAAAGAGTCCGCTTTTTGCAGCGGCAGCAGAGGGGGGAAAAAGCACAAGTAAAAAAGAGCTTTTTCTACCAGTTTTTAATTTTTTTTGACCTATTTCCCTTCCCCCCCTCCCCCCCCCCCCCCCCCAATCCCTTCCACCCCTTTCCTGTCTTAGTCACATGCACACACACACACCACACACTGTATTTTTTTTCGCCCTATCTTTTTGCTTTTTCGGTTTTGATCCCAAAATTTCCTCCCCAAAAAAGATATAAAAAACCAAAGGTCCGGGACTTCCCTTCTGTCACACTTGCAGAGTTGACCATCCATAAACGCAAAAACGCATTTGTTAGATGTCATGAGTCATTCACTAAGAGACACCCCTAACCGGGCCCAAAGGGAAATCCCTTTAGTGATATCCTTTCGGAAACCCATAGGACTTGGCCCAAAGGTGAAAAGGAATGTTTAATTGGGGAAAATGGGACGGGGTCGAAATCCCTCAGGAAGCACTGCTTTTGGAAATTACTTCGGGTGTAATTCCCAAGCACCTCAGGGACACTTTTGGAGGGCTAAGATCCATCTGGGGCCCGTTTTTAAAAATTTTAAAAAACGCTTTCTTGTCTTTTTTTTCTGTTTGTGTGTGTGTGTGTGTGTAAACGCAGTATTTACCATTTTTTCCTGATAAATTTGGATGTTTTTTAATAATTATCCGGGGAAATTTTTGTGCCCCCTCTTCTTCATTCCCGTCCCCAAACGTCAACACAGCGCGGGCCCTCACAAAGGGGGTACAGGACTGCTCTAAAGGCGGGTGAAGACAGTCCCTTCTCGGGGTCCTCCCAGCCCCTTGGGGTGTTTTTTTTTTCTTCAAAGGGTTTCACCATTGGTGAGTTTAAAGTTTCAATCTCATCAGTGTTGATTTTAACATCCTGTCTTAGGGGAAAAATTTGACCCATTTTGGCTTGGGGATAATATGCAAACTTGCAAAATGTTAAACACTCATAAATCATGCATGGCACATACAATTCCCTATATGTTTTTAAAAAATTTGTTCACAAACACCCACATTTTGTGGATAGAAGCACACGCAACAACCCTGCAAGAAAAAAAAACAACAAAAAATTGTTTAAATGCAACGTTTCAAATTTTTATGCCTTTGAATATTTAACCCAAAGGGTTTTAAGAATTCCATTGCGTAAAAAAAGTACCACCACTTTTTTAAACCCGGGGAAGGGGAAACCCGGGGGATTGACGGGTAAACTTGCTCTTTTTGAAAACAAAAAAGTAGCGATTTGTGTCCTTGCCTAGACATCGACGAGGGGGAAAAAATCATGACACCCCCAATTTCCTTAGGCTCTTGGCGACTTGTGCCAGCGGCGGGGAAAAAGTACTATAAAATAAAAGAATGTAAGGGGCATCATGTCGGGACGACACGGGTTAAACCCGTCAGAGTGGTGAAAACCCTTTGGGAGGGGAAAAGAAAATTTTCCCTGTGTGAAATTGCAAAAATTTTGGGTGCATCACAGTTCCAGAGTGGCTAATATACGGACAGGGCCGGGGATTCCTTTTTGAAAAGAGCTCACGAAATTTGGAAGAACTAAATAAAAAAGGGGAGACATAGGTTTGTATTGTTTATTTGTATAAAGGGACTCTGATTTTACTTAAAAACTTTGAATTTAAAGCCCCCTTTAACTTTTTCCCGGGAAAGGTTTGTGAGAGACCACAGGCTTGCAGACACCCAGCGGACACATTTAAAACAAGTGGAGAAAAAACTTTAAGTTTTAGAACTATAAAAAACAGTCAAACTTTTTGCAAGGGAACCCACGGGAAAAAAGCTTGTCATTGGGCGGGTAAAAAAAAACGGGGAGAATTTTCGTCCAGATTTCTTTTAAAGTGAGATGTCTAAAATTTAAACCCTGGACACACATCTGAAAAAGGTCGGTCACAGGTGAAAAGAAGCCTGACAAAAAGGTTTAATAAAGTTTTAAATAATTTTGTCTTGTTTTTAAACACTTTGGGTTAGTGGCTGTTTTTTTAAAACCCATTCCATTTATTTAAAAAGGTTTTTTGGTTAAAAATCCTATTTTAGCGGCGCAAAAAAATTTTACGGTTAGGGTTGGGGTTTGGGTTGATACCAATGGGGGTTTTGGGGGTTTAAGGGTTGGGGTTTTTTGAAAACCGTTTGGGTTAGGGTTGGGGTTTTTTGGTGTTTCCGGTTACTTTTGGTTATTTTGGGTTTTGGGGGTTTCCCACGCAAGTTATCGCGTTTCGGGGCTAAAAATTTTTTTTTGCGCCGCTAAAAAGGTTTTTAACCAAGGTTTTTTTTTTTCCTTTAAATTTTAAAGCCGTTAATGTTAAAGGTCAACGCTGGTAAATAGGCTTAACTTTTTAAAAAACGGGATCGTTTATAAATTCATTCAAAAGCCCAGGTAGGTAGGCGGGCCCACGGGGCCTTTCTTGGCTCCGTCGTTGATTTTGCCAGAATTGCTAAAGGGGGGTTAATCACAGCGTGAAATTTTATATAAAAAAATAATATATTTATATATAAAATATAAAAATATATATATATAAAAAGGCCTCCCACTATAATATATTTTTAATATAAAAATATAAAAAAGGAAAAATCTTTAAGGGCCCCGGGCCCACTGCTGTTCCAACATTTGTTTATTTACTGGGAATTTTCCCCCGCCCGGGGCCTTCTTCAAAAAAAGTTCGGGCGTAACCAAAAAGGGGGCAAAGCGAAAATTTCCCCACACCAAGAAAATAACTCACGGGAAAAAAAAGGGAAAATACACTCCTCACCCCCCTCCACCCCCCAAAAATCTTGAAATACATTCTCTCTCTCTCTCTCTCTGCCCCTCCCCCCCCCCCCTCTTCTCTCTTCCCACCACTCAAAATACACATTTCACACACCCCCACCCCCCCCACACATACTCCCCTTCACACACAGGGCCACAAAACACCCCAAAACACAGCCCCCCCCCCCCCCCCCCCCCCACACACACAGAGGAAAATTTACCCCTCAATCAACATGCTTTTTCCCCCCCCCTTGCCTTGTTGGCACCTTTTCACATCAAAATCAAAAATTAACAGTGAACTTTAAAACAAAAAGGAACCAATCAAATTGGTCACAAACTTCAAGAGTGTGGAGGGGGTAAGGGGGGGGGGGAAATTTTCCTTTTTTTTCCCTGGATTGTTCTTTTAAATTTTGGTTATTGTCGCTTTGCCCTTTTTTTTGGGGTTTTTACACCGGGTAAAGTTTTGTTTTGAAAAAGGGGGCCCGAGGGGGGAAAAAAATTAAAACCCTAAAAAAAAATTTTGGGAAACGCAGGTGGCCTGGGTTTTAAATTGTTTTTTCCTTTTTATTTTTTTGAGCTTCTGCAGAGCTTTTTCTGGCCAAAGCCCTTTTTTTTGTGGATTTTTGGGGCCCAACCCGCAGGGAGAGGGTAAAATCCCCCTATATCTATATATATTTTGGGTTTTAAGAAAAGTCTCGGTCATCAAAGTCAAATTCTATGTTTTTAAAAACTTGAAATCTTTTTTAAAGCTTTTAAAGATTTGTAGTCGTTTAATTTTATGGGAAAGAGATCGCTAACACTCTGATAGAAAATAAATTTCCCTCCTTAGGCAAATTTTTTTAAAACCAAAAAACAATTTGCCGGCTTCCCTTTCTTGGATATAAATTTTTACTCCCCTTGGGAAATAAAGAGTTAAAATCAATTCTTTCCAACTTGGTGAAATATTTTATATGCTTGGATCAGGCCCCCCTTTTTTCCTTTCCCTGGCTTTTTTAGAGATGGCCCCCCGGGATATCTTATTTAATTCTTGGGCCTGTCTTCAAAAGTCATGCTCTGCATTCTGGAAATTTATTTTTGTCGCTCTTCTCTGGACCTTTTCTACCAACGTGTTTGGGTCTCATAAGCGGGGGGACCACAAACATTTCTGTAGCCCCAAAATTGGTTTAGACCTGAAACCCTTCAGGAATATATCTTTATCAAGGAGAAAGCGGGTCTAATAACCCAGTTTTTTGGGGTTGGCTTTTACTTTTTTCTTTTTGTATGTGTGGGTAAAAAAAAAAAGTTCGCAGTCAAAGGAAATCCAAAGGTCTTTTTCCTCTGAGCATTTTTAACCTTTTCATTGAATCCCCAAAATGCCCCTTTTTCCCCTTTTAAAACCCTTCCCTCCTACCCCCTCCCCCCCCCCCTTTTTTTTTTTTCCCCCTGCCCCCCAAAAAGTCCCCTTCCATCCCCTTTCCTCCAGTGAACCCTTTTTTCAGTGAACTTTGTTTTAAGTAAAACTCTTTTTCTAGTAAACTTTTTTCAGTGACACAAAAAACAGAAATTTCTTAATTGTTATGTTTGTCATTTGGGCCCAGTGTGGCTTAAAAAAAAGGTTGAAGAAAAACCAAAATATTGCCATTATCCCAGGGGGTTTTGGGGGTGGCTTCTATTTTTCTTTTCCCCAAATTTTTTCATTGTGTAGCCCAGTTTTGGGTTTTTTCTTACCTAGGGGCTTTAAACCCTTACACTTTTGGACATTAAAAATACAAGTTCCACTTTTTTGGGGGGGGGAACCCCAAATCCTGCAGTTCCAAGGCCCTTTTGGATGTCAGGAAAATTTCAATTCAAATTTTTCCTATTGTCAGAAAAAATTTTTTGCATTACTCTATATCATTTTCCGGTAAGTTATTAATAAAATAGAAAAAAGGACGGGGAACCAAAATGCTTCCCCTGTGGGATGCCATTTAAAAAACGGGTTTGGGCCAAAGGGGTTTGTCGACCAAAACCCTCCCCCTCGGGTCATCCCAAGATTTTTTATTTCGAAACCCCTGTTAAACGGGTCCGCAAAAATTTTAAAAATTTCTTTAAAAATATGTCAAAAAATAGACCCCAAAATTTGGCAGTATTTTGCAATTTTAAAAGGGTTGGGTGGGGATTTATAGTTCCCCGGGGTTTCCTGTTTAAACCCCTTTTTGAATATGGCAACAACATCACATTTTTTCCGGGCACCCGGGATACTTCCTGTCTCAAAGGATTCTTTGGGAACCCAGAAAGCTGAAGGGAACGGGGTTTTCCCTTCCCTTAAGTTTTTTTTAAAGAACTTTGGCGGGAAATTTCTTTTCAGGCCCCGAGCCTTAGAGGGGAAAAGTTTTTCCAGTTTAGCCTCCCCCCACTGGGTAAAATTTAAATTTCTGAAAGAGTTAGGGCCTTCTAAATTTGGGAAAATTAGTCATGTTGGGGTAGATTGCACTTTCTCTCGGGTAAATTACACTTCAGAAAAATCTTTGACGTTTTGCTTTCCAGATTTTCAGTGATTTGCCATTTCCCCTAAACCCCCTTTTTTAAAAGCTTTAAATTTAAATACAGGCTTTCTTTAATTTTTTTTGCACATTTTTTCCATAAGTTTTTTGGGTTACACTTTGCTTGGCAAGCTTTTTTTTTTCTCAAAACCTTTTTTCTTTCCCTTTCTTAATCATCTTCTTCGAGAGGTTTTTTCCCCCAATAAGTATCTCTGGTTATTTTCCAGATATTTTTTTTTCAAAATATCTTTTTTAAAAGGGATTTTAAAATTTTTTTTTGATTTTTTCTCAAAATTTTTTTTCGTCCCCTCCCAAAAATTTGGTTTTGGCTTTTTGGGGGAAAATTGCTGACTTTATATATAATATGTCTGTTCATTCCTGATGGAAATTTCCCTTTCCCCTTACAGAGCCAGCACGAAATTTTAAACCAAATTTATCAAAAAGTGCAATAGGGCAACTTCACTTTCCTTCATGTCTAAAAAAATTTTAATTACCCTTTTCCCCAATTTTTTATAAGAACCGTTTTTCTTGGGGAAGCTTTTCTTTAACTACAAACATTTAAAAAAATAAGGAACCCCGTGGTCGCTTAAACCAAGTGGTGCCTTTATGGTTCAATGTCAGAAAAGAGGGGTGTCCTCAAATTAACCAAGAGAACAGGAAAGGTGGGGCTGCTGTCCTCTCTATTTTAGTGGGGGTGGAGATTTTCTGGATGAGAAAAACATCATGAAAAGCTTTTGGGAAAAAACACTTCATTATCCTTTTCGTTTGGGCCATTCGCCTTTCAATTTACAGATGATAAGTTAAACAAAATTAAAGTCGTCCATAATTTCAGACTTTTATGGCCCTTTTTAATTTCATCATGTTTTACTTTCAGGGGGTTGAAATAATTTTGGGTTTTTTTTTTTTTAAACTCGCCCACTTTTGTAGTAAAGCCTAAAAAAACCCTTCTCCCCAATTTTGGGGTTCTTGAATTGACCAAACACTTTCCCCAAATTCAGTTTTTTAGAGCATCACATGGTTTGCATTTAAAAAAGCGTTCCAAAAACGTGTACACCAATTTTCTTGGGTTTTTTTATTGTGAAGTGGTTTAAAACCCGGGACAGCATACTCTTGGCTGATGGAACCCGGGAACGTTCTTTGTTTCACAAAATCAAGGGGATGGAAAAAATGGAAAAAGTATTTTTGGGAGAGCTCATTTAAAAGCAATTATTAAGGCTTTAAATTTTATAATACTTTATAGCAATTCTTCCTTTTTTTTAATCAAACCAAAAAGTCAACATTTTAATATAACAAGTACAAAAAAAATCAGAAAAAGAAAAAAGGGAAAAAACTTAAGAAAAAATTTTCCCTTTCCCTTTCAACCCCCTTCATTCAAAGAATCCTTTCGTCCTTCCCCATTTACCAATGGTTGCCTGGGTGATCGGGAAGGAGTCCCCTCTTGGCCCCGACCCCCCCCAGCAAAAAGGGTGGTCAGGAGGGTCCCCCCGCTTGATGATTCGGCCCTCCCCAAAAAATCAATTTTCTTTTCCCCTTTTCCCTCTTTTTGTCCGTTTTTTGTCGAGTTTGTGGTTTTGTTTTCTGGGCCTTGGGGGCATGTCATTGTTGAAAAAAGTACGCCCTTTTTTTTGTCGGGAATAGGGCCCCATTTACCTTGCTAGTTGGGGCTTTATATTTCATTAAAACCATCTCTTTTTAAAAATTTTCTTAGATCTTTGGACGAAGTCGCGATGGGGACAAACGATTTGTATCGATTTTATAAAAAGACAACCCCCAGTCCCCCCCTCCCGCGCACTTTTCCCCTTCCCCGGGTTCCTCTAGCGCACTTTTTTTTTTTCGGCCCCGCTAAACCCTAGGAAACTGTTTTTCTACACGCGGGGTACTATCATAAGGCCCCCAACCCTTTATTTTTTCCAAAACGAACACGGGTTTTTACCAAAAACTCCGGTGGATCCCTTCCTTTTATTTCTTTTTATTGGAAGAGAAAATTTTGGGGGGAAAAAAAACCCACAGATGTGGGTTTTACAAATCGTCAGGGGGACAACTGTGGACATAACTGGTTAAATTTTTAGTGTTTATCCCGCGACTCTGTGCATTTTGAAACCCACCTAAAGGGTCGCTCTCCTCTTTCGCTGTATTTTGGGGAGCCAGTAGAGCAGGTCACAAAAGAGGGGGTTCACAAGTTAGTCCCTTTTAAAAAAACCTCATAGGCCCACTTTAGATATTGGGGGTTTTTCTTTTGGTGTTAAAGGTCAGGGTTTTTTGGGGGAACTACAATAATGGGAGAAGGAACCAGTAGTAGCCACGGGGGGTCACGGGCCCTTTCAGTCACAAGGGAAAAGAGGGGGAGTTCGCCCCGGGTTTAGCCCCCCAAAACTCAAGCAAGAAGAAGAACAAAACGGAAAAAAAAATGGCGACAGAAAAGGGCAAGTGCCCCCACGACCCGGGGCAATTGGTTCCCAAAAAGGTTTTTTACAGGGGCAAGAGAAAAAGACCCAACCCCCCACAAAGAAGCCCCGCGCCACGTCAACCAAATCAGGGAATATGGCAATAAACTCATTTGGGGACAGGTTGATGAGGACTTCCCAGACAATAGCCAAACTTCGAGTGTTGGCATTTCTGACGTACGGGGGGGTCAGAGAGATTCGGGAACAGACCCCTTTCCCGTTTTAAAGGGCCTACGAGCACCCCGGACCCCCAGGGGGGGCTCACCCGCAGGGTCATATCCGGTCGAAAACGGCCCCGCCCCGTCAACGCAAGGACAGAGTGCGTACGGTTTTCCCAAAGCCCCGACAGAAAACCCCCGTGCAAATACCCCGTGCAATTTCACTTGAAACCCGGGTTCTAGCCCCATAACACGTGACCATAGTCCCGGGGGCACTGAAAGAAATTTAAGTACACAGCTCTCACGCCCCCGATACGAATTCCCCCGTAAAACAAAGCCACCCTTAGTGCGGACGCTGGAAAAAAAGGGGCCCTGCACCTTTAATGGCTCGGAAAATTAGAGTAGTCCAAAAGAGTGGGGGTCAAAGCACCTCAAGAGGGGAAAAATTGAGGGGTTTCCTCCACGCCTTTCAATGGCGTCCGTTCTGCGGGGTAACCTCCCTTACGACAGGCAAAAACAAATCCGGGCTCTTTAAAATTTTGAGCAGGGGCCGGGGGAACCAAATACTTACGCCACGGAGTGATCAAGACCTGTATCCCTTTGGGAAAATTTACTGAAAAACCCACGCCCCCGTGTCCTTCGAACCCAAAGGATCAAGCGAACCCCTCTCGAAGACTGGGTAGGGACCCGAGCAACGAAGAGACCCCGTGCCTTTCACGACCCGGGTTTACAGGGGGTTTCCAGACAAATTGGGGGGGGGGAAGTGGGAAAACGTGCCCACAGTTCGAAACCCGTGTCCAAGGGACACAACACAGGGGAAAAAATTTTACGGGGTGCGCATGGGGCCTGTCCAGAGGGGCCCAAAACCCCCCTCGAAATCCCCAAAAAGACCTCAGCCAGTAGAAAGAGTCGAGGGGACACAGGGTGACCCCAAAAAATTTCCCGAGTCACTGATTTCCAAAAAAAAAATCGGATTCGGAGCAAGAAAGGGGGAAAATCAGAAAGGCTAACCAGGGAAGGGTACTCAGTTCACACAAAACACCCAGGGTGGGTTTTGGTGTTTCCTTTCGGAGAGGGACTGTCTACCTTTGGGCCAGAAAAACACAATTGGGCGGAAGAAGAAGAGAGGGGTGAGTCACAATTTGATGAAGGGGGGCAGGAGCTCTTAGAGGCGGGAAAAAGGGCCAGGAAACCCCGGGAGAAAAAGTCTTCAGGAGACATTTGGAAATTTTTGGCTACAACAAAAGAAAAAGGGGGGAAAAGTCCCCGAGGGCCTGACATCCCAAAATCCAAAGGGGAAGAAAAAATAAGGAGAATGGGAAAAGTGTGGGGGGGGGAGGTTTTTACCAGCAAGAAAGTGTTCAAGAGGTGTGAAAAAAATTGACGGGTGCATCTTAAAAAACATTTCCCATGTTTGTTAAGGGGCAAAAGCAATCGTCTAGACCCCCTAAAAAGGGGTGAAAAATTTTTCCCTCATGGGGCAAATACTCCCCCTTTCCCGCTGGATGATGGGCCCCCCTTTTTCGTTGCCCCGAGAAATTTGAGGCAAAACTTTTTGAAAAAAGAGATCCCAACGAAACCCCCCAGAACTTTCAAGAGAAAAAGGGCCCCGCCAAAACCCACTATTCATACAGAGGGGCCCGAAAACCCAAAAGAGCCAAAAGATCAAGGTAGTAGTTCCCCTCCCAAACCCCTGCCCCCAAACAGGTGCAGACAGACAGTGGAAGAAGGAGGAAGGCAGAGTTTTTGACAAAAATGATGAAAAACATTACCAGGGGCGGAGACCGGGGGCGACACTCCCCAAAGGGACCTTCATGCTGGCCCTTTAATGGAGATGGGGAAAAGGGAAACCCCGGAAACCCCTAACATTCCCATGGAAACACCACCCCGCTAAAAAAAGAGTGTGTTTTCTTAAAGGGGCTGTTTGAAAGGGGTTTTCAAATGGAGAAAACAAAACGGACCGGAAAAAGGAAAGGCCACAAATCGCTCCCTCCCCAGGTACGCCCCCGAAAGAAAAAAAGGGGGGGGGGTCCTCGGGGGGTCCAAATACATCAGCCAGAAAAGAGGGTAAAAAAAGGGGCTTCAAAAATCGCCCCATCCCCCTTACCCCGGCGTGCCCTACTTCCAACCCCAAACCAAAACCCGCAGGCCCAAGGTGCAAAAAAAGCACCAGGGTTCTCTAAAAACCTCCCAAACCCAAAAGGGAAAAATTTTAAAGGGCAAAGGGCGGGGAGGCAGGAGGGGCTGAGAACACATCCTGCTTCCACTCAAGGCCCCCATGTGCTCGGTTTCAAGGAGTGGAAGAAAATGGGAGCGTCAACTTGGGGCTTTTAAATCGTGCGAAGGGTTTCGCCCCCTTTGGGAAAAAAAAAGCCACAACTGCAAAAAAGCCCCAAACTTTCCCCCCGTCCAAAATCGAGGGAACAACAAGACCTCTTAGCCAGAAATTTAAAGGGAAAAGATGAAGAAAGGGGCTATAAAAAAGAGGTGAAGAAAATGTCATCCCCCGGGTTCTACACAGGTATTCGCAATTCCCAAGCCTTTAGGAGGGGTAACCACCCCCTTTGGCCCTTTTTCCCCCCCAAAGCTTTCCTCAAAAAAGGGGAAAAATTTAAGATGGAAACCCCAGACAAATCAGGGGTCCATACACCACACGATTTTTGGGATTTATTAGCCCCCGGGTGCATACTTCCCTTAAAAGGTGGGGAGAAAGGGAAGGGAAAAAATTAGATTCGAAAGGGGGGGCAAAAAGTTACCCGTAACCCCGGGTTTTCCCCATTGGAATTTGGCCCATACCTTTGTCTTCACCAGAGTGGGGGAAAGAGGGGTAGCCCAAAACGAAAAAACGCAAGATCGGTACATACCCATTTGGGCGATGGCTACTTCTGGGGAGAAGGAGACAGAGTGCCTCAACCAAATTTACGGTCTTTTTGCAAGCTTACAGGGAAAACCCAGGGTTTTTTGAAACAGGTTTGGGCCCAAATCCGAACTCACTCCCTCCCGGAAAATTTACTATCTGGGGTTTAAATTCCCACACCAACGCTTACACGGGCCGGTTTCCCAAAAAAGAAGGCCAGGGTGGAGGGCCCTTCTGAAACAACTAAAATTATTTCCACTCCAGTCAGTCTCAGCCAGGAATTCTTTGGGGGTAATAGGCGGGTGGAGTTTTCTAGCCCCCCCTTACCCTTGGGGAAATTACCAAAGAGGCCCCGCAACCCCGGGAAGTAGCCAGCCCAATTTTCCCCCGGGCAGGGTTGTTGGAACCCGAAAATCACATACAGCCCCGTTCAAAAAAACAAACCAACCCTGGCCGACCCGAAAGGCTGAAGGGATCGTCTAAAACACCTGCCTCCGCCTCTGGGAACAGTGTACAAATGGTGGAAAAACGGTTTGGGGGGGCCCATGAACGAAACACAGGCAAATGGGGGCAAAGGGACAGGAAAAAAGCGGGGGTACCCTAAACAACAGACTGGGAAATTTGAGGCGGTGCCCCATCCCTCCAAAGGGTGCAGGTTGGATCCCCCCAGGGGGGATTTTTGTCAGGGGAAAACACCAGTGGGTCTCTCATAAACAAACGGGGGGCAAATATGCCCCCCAAACTCTCAAAAAAGCGGAGGAGTTGTTACTGTGGACACATGCCAAGGGGGGGAATCTGTGGCGAAAACATAGCCGGCAGTGCAAAATAATGGGGACCCTTTTGGGGCCCCGGGCAAGTTTAACCCCACCTGTGGGGCTATAAATCAAGGAAAACTGAGGGGTTTGGGGGAAAAATGGGGCAGACCCCAATTTTAACCCTTTGGACGAAATTCAAAGCGAGGCCCCCCCCTACATTGCCCTTCCCAGAAAAAGCCTGGAAAGTGGAAAAGCGATGGAGTGCAAAAAAAAGGGGCCGTTGCTTACGCCTTTAAACCCCCCCCTGGAAACTTTATCCCCCCCAAAAGGGGTAGAGGGAAAACAAAGAGGGAGGGAGCAAAAAAATATCTTGGTAACCCCTTCTGGCCCACGAAAGAGTGGTTCCCCACGTACTCAAGGTTTTTCAGAAACCAATGGACCTGAGATACAAAACAAGCACATCAGGCAACCCAAAGGGGGGTTTAAACAAACGGAAGCACAACCTCAAAATTTCACGCATGGAGATTATCGCAAGTTTCTTGCTCAAAAGGAGACTGGGGGAAAGGGGGCTAAACAAGCTTTATAGAACTTTGTCATAGACCCCCAACCAGGGGAGTTTTCCCCCCCCAATTTGGGGAAAATGGAGAAAAAGGTTCATTAAAAACAAGGTCAGAACCCCCAAACCATGTGCACCCAAAAATTGTCAACCATTTGGGAGAAATTTCCCGAAGGAAAACCCTTTTGGCAGTCTTTTCTCAAAAATAGAAAAGAAACCCTTTTCCTCGGTTTTAAGAGCAGCTTTAACAAAGGGGTGAGAAGACAAAGCGGGGAAAAGATTATTTTCAGGGGAGCACAAAACCCAACCAAGAAGGTTTACCCAATTTTTTACCCCAATGGGGGGTTACAGTTTTGGGGCTGAACTACCTCAAGGAAAAAAAATTCAAAGATAACAAAAATACTTCCCCCTTTAAAGAGCTCACATATAAAAAGGGATTTTGGGGGCATGGGAGGGGGAAAGGTCAGAAAACCCTAAAACCCGTCTGGCCCTTTAAAAACGGGGGAGCAATGCAACCAATTTCTCAATCAGGTCCAGTTTTGCCCCGGGGTTTTTGGCCCAAAAAAAAGAAACCCGAGGGTTCCCCCCCTCCATCCGTTAAACCTCCCCTCAAGGGACAAGATCCAGAAGGGGTTGGGTGTGGCGTTGTGCCCCGTGAAAGCGTCAAAAAATACAGAGCTAGGTCAAGAAAATTTTGGTCGGTTTACAAAAGGGGGAAAAGTTTCTCCCCGATCAACACCTTTACAATCGGAATCTCCCGAGCAAATTTCTCAGATGGTTAAAGGGCCCCAAACAAACAAGGTAGTAGCTCTCCCCAACCCGGAGGGTGGGTCAAAATCTCGTGGAGTCAAGAAAAAATTGAAGGTAAGCACCCTTTAGATAAAAGCCTGGGGGAACTAGGGGTCGACAAAACATCTTGGGGACACGTCATGCCCAAACGGGGTATTGGGGATTCCCCCCTTTAGCCCTTTGTAAAGGGCACTACCTGGGGAATGCCCAGAGGGAAGATGGCAAGCTGAGACTACCTGCAATGGTTGGGCCCAAGCAGCCGTCCCCGGGAGGGCATTTTAAAAAAAGGGCAAAGGGAGGGGAAAAAGGGGGAAGTCTACAAAGGGGTTTTTATTTATGTACCAACCCCCCCCCCCCCGGGTTTTTGGGAAAAAAATTTTAAAATGGAGGTTCAAAGGGAATGATTATTATTCAAATTTTAAAAACACAGTCCCCCCCTTTCCCTTTCCTTTGTAGAAAAATTTAAAAAGAGAAGGTTTTTTGAAAATATAAATGAGGTTTTGAACTAAACCAAGTTTATAAATTTAAAAAACTTACCCCTCAAAAAACCCTTAAAAAACCCCCCCAGCCTTCCCCCACTGTGTTCCGTAATAGCGGAGGTATCCTTTAAAGGTATAGCCTGGGAAAAAAAAAAATGACGCTAGCGGAAAAAACCGGAAGAGGAAGTGCGCGGGGAAAGGGGGGCTGGGGTTTTTCTTTTTTATAAGAATCGATAACCCAAAACGATAGTGAAACCTCCGCGACTTCGCCGAAGATCTAAGCAAAATTTTTAAAGGGTGGTAAAGTGTTTAATTTTTAAAAACTAGGTTTTTGATCAAAAATCTTTTTTCATTTATTTCCCCTTTTTTTTCCCCCAATTTTTTTTTGGGGCTCTGAGAGGGCCGGGGGTCTATTTTCCCCCCCTTTTCCTGATTGACCGGCTCCTTCTCCCCTTTAGTCAGTCAGGTGATCTTTTGCCCAGGCATGGTACTGGGAAAGGAAAAACATTTTTCCCTGAAAAAGTTTGGGGGTCCCCGGGGGCGGGGCCCCTGGGGGGTCAAGGGGCCCAGCCCCTTGTGGGGGTTTTTGGGGGGAGCACCCCCGGGAAACTGAAGGTTTTTTGCAATTTAGCCCGTAAAAAGCCTCTCCCTTTAACTAATTTCGTTCTTCATCTAAGCAATTTTTTGCCACAAAATAAGCTCTCCTAGAATCACTTTTTCAGTAATTCCCCAACCCCAAAAGGGGGTTTTTAAAAAAAAATTTGTCACATAGCAAAAATGAGTCATTCTACATTTTCTTTAGGTGGCATACATTAGTCAAAAATTTTAAAAGTTTTAATTTCTATGTCCCGTGAAAACACACACGGTACAACAGGAACCCCCATTTTACAACTTTGGTTTAAAAATTTAAACCCCAAAACAGATAAAACAGCACAGGGAAAGTAGTGGGCTATTTATGTTTTGATTCCCCGTTTTGTTTAAATATGTTCCCAAATTTTTTTAAGTCCCTTCCTCCACATTTGGGTTTTCCCTTTTCTTTTTACATCTATTGAATACAGTACAAAATGAGTTGTGTTCTTTTTAACGTAAAAAAGTTTAAGGTTTTGTGTTTCTTCAGTGGGAAACAATGTGAATTTAGATGAAGGGGGATTTTTGCCTGAAATTTTTAGCCATCTGCCTCACGAGCAGAGCCCACTTTTTGTAATGTCCAAACCTCATTCTCTTTGCCTCCTGTCTGTATGTTCAATGGCTTTTCTCTTTGAAGCCAGCCAAATGTGTTCCTTCTGGAACAGTTCAAACTTTTTCTTTCTTTCTTCTTTTTCTTTCTCCAAAATGTGGTGGTAAGTCTATCAACTGTTCCAAGCACGACGAAAACGTTTCATTTTCGTGGCTCCTGTTCAGCCAATCCCATCGCCATTCTCCTCCTCGTCGCTTTCACAAGCATTGTTACAGTAAATGCACTGGTAACAGTACGAGTGCCTGAACTGTTTCTCCTTTGTTTCGTATCGTATGGGGGTTTACTCACCGAACCACCCTGACCCTTTTGTGACATCAGTAGCAGCAGTGCGTTCCAATAATAGAGAGGTTCACTCACCTTCAGTCCGTTAGTTAACCGTCAGTCCGTTAGTTAACCGTTAACTAGTCCATTAGTTAACCAGTGTTAAAAGGGAAGGTGCAAGGTGACAGTGAACAGAAAAACGTGGGTCGGTCGGTGCAAGGTGTCGGCCACCATGACAGTTCATGGTCGCCGTGAGTGAGAATTTTCAAAACTCTGAGAGAAAGCCTGCTGGATACCAGTTTGACAGAAAATTTGATTTCCTGTTAATAAAGGCGATAAAAGGTCTCACGATGACCAAAATTGATAAAGAAAATGTTTGCGGACGCAGCTTTTAGCCCATCAACTTTTCCTCCAGTTTACAGTTGAAGCGCCCACCACGTCAAAGTCTAATATTAATTGATCACAAAAACACAAGGTGCGCAGCTGCTGAACAGCATTTTGATTATGATAAATAAAGACTTGAGCGAGTTAAAGACCTCACCATACAAAGACCAGATAATACATAGAAGGGACACGTAAAGCCAGTTCTGGCTATAATTGCAAAAGCAGTTGACCCTATGAACCTGAACCAGTAATGCATCTTTGAAACAAAATATACATAAAACGATAGTCCCCAGATCACAGTTGTTATGAAAACGGTGTAATCTTTATGAGTATTTGTGCCATTTCATGCCGACACTTGTAAAGGAGCATTATGCTTTTTTTCCTTCTTTTTTTTGAAAAAAAACCTGTTACAATCTGAAGAAGACATATTTGTTGAAAATTTACATGGCTGTTCTGTTTTGTATATTAAAATAGGATACTTGCACCTGATGTTCTTGTGTGTACATTTTTTGCTTCTGTTCAGTAACTCTGCAGTCTATCACTCAGTCACAGTGTATAAGTCATGTGGCCAGTCAGTTTGCGTCCAGATTTTCTGAAAACTCGTCTGTGATAGCATACTCTAGTGGATAGTGAGGGAAAGCATAGGTGAGACTGTGAGATTATCCTGGGGATCACTTGCACATGATTGCTGCATGAAATGATCAGAATGCTGACCCATCCTCCGTCAGTCAGAAGGAGTCATAATTATTCTTAATAAAAGAAATTCTCAAGCTTCCGGTCTTTGCTCCTCACGCCCCTCACTTTTCTCACTGGTAGCAAATGTTAACCACTAGCAATTTCTCATGTTAATGAAACCCACCTCAGGTGTGATCACAAAATGGTGAGGTGAGCGAAAGAGGAAGGACAAGAATGACAATTTAACCTGCGCTTGACTTGAGCAAGGGACTGGGTAGTGTGAAAAAGGTTTTAATCCTACTGACCAGCTTCCAACCAGCATTATTAATTATGTCAGGGCAGGGCTTGAACTAAAAAGTAGGGGATAAGCAGGGATTACAATGTTTACATATAATAGTAATTGCAGTATTTTACCATGCAGGTAATGGAATACCAACAAGAACACCAGCCAGCTGTACTGGGTACCAATTTCATTTTTGTTTAGCAGGAACCTAGCAGTGGGAGAGTGAACCATTCATCTATTCATAGCACCTGGCTGAAATACCTGATGCCATGACCAGGCTGCTGATTTTCTTGGCCACATAGATTTGTTTTTGGTGAATTCGCCATACCAATTTAAAAAATTACCAGCATGATTACTGGTCAAGTGATAGTATAGGGCTGTACTGGTCTGGATTTAGCCCCTGGATGTGAAATTGACAGGGTCTCAATTTTCAGATTTAACTTGTTAAGTAGTTTTATGAAGAGTTGATAAAAAAACAACCACAAAAAAACAACCAACCAAACCCCCCCCCCCCCAACCCCCCCCCCCCCCCCCCCCCCCCACCCCCACCACCACCACGCAGATTCAGTGCTGGGATTCTTGCCCCGCCATAATATAAATCAAGAAGAATATTCTCCATAGACATGATAGTGGAGAAGGAAGCGATTGTTTTAATTAAATATTTTAGATCATGTAGAAATACGGGCATGATACCCCCATTACAGCAACAGATCACGCAGAGAAAAATCAGGAAAAGGATAGGAATTACATATGAATTTATATTATTTTCAGAGGTCTCATCACTGATGATTTGGTGTGAAGGCATGCAATTTGCACAAAAATTCATCTCCATTGGACTTGCAAGACTTAATTATTTTCTTTTGTGTGCATGTCACTCGGTGAATCATCAATAAACACAATCACCTGCTCGTTAAAAAAAAAAGATCATAGCTCTTTTCCACCAGATGATTGCATCCAGCTTCCATCCTGTGGCAAAGTCACTCTCATCTGTGTGTGATCGTGTCCTTGATAGCGAAAAAAGTAAAAACTTTCAGCACCAATGTATTCTTGTTTCAGTTTAATCTGTACCCCTGAAAATTCTTGCTTGCTCTGCGTGATCTGTTGCTGTTGATTACCCAGTTGTGAGATTGATTTGAAAGTGAAAGACTAAATAACAAATGGATGTCTTTTCTTGATATGAAAGTGAAAGACTAAATGACAAATGGAAGTCTGTTCTTTCAAAAAGACCTGTACTATTACTTTCATGGGCATTTTCCGTAAATTATTCAAGCTCAAAAGACCTTTTTATATGTATCTAAATTTACCAGATTGGCTCTGAAAATGGGATTATGATTTTTTTTTAATTTTTAGCTTGATGAAAATGGCTAATGGAAATGGGAAAGATGTTGTGCATAATCTTTAGATAATGTACATGACCATAAGAATGGGCTGTGCTGTATTGGTTGACAAAGATTTTAGAGTACTTTCTATGTCTCCAGCAATAATGCAGGACAATTTGGAGCCTTTTGCATGTTCTTGAGATCATAAAATTCACGTTGCACTTTTAATTCAGAAGCTTGGTATATGGTGCTCCTCACCAAACTTAGTCTTGTTCAGGCTGAGATGGGTTGTATATGTGTGTGTGTGTCTCATTGTGTTTATGAGTGATAATGAAAACAAAAGATGAAGGCAGCACAGACAATTCAGAGTTGTTGCTTTCATACCTGGAAGTAATATATTCTGAATGGAACATTTTTGTTTTGCAGATTTACTTTGCAAAAGCAGTGTTTCAGATTGTTTTGAGGTATCAGATATCAGTTGCCCATTGTTGGCGAAAATGAGGGGTCAGTTTTGAAAATGATAGGTGTAGTAATATCATCTGACAGATGGGAGAAGAGGGGGTGGGTATGTTGGCCTGAACTGAACATTTGCCCAGTCTGACAAATGGTCTTTTGAGCTTTTGAGGTATGGAGGCTGGGAGGGGATAAGGATTCTAAATTCAAATTTACCCCACCTGACCCTCCCCCCCACCTCCTGACACCCTTTTTTCCCTTGTGAATTATGTAGTTTTGTAGATTTAAAGAACTTACTTGTTCCCCTAGACTCACCCTTCGCTATGCCTGATATCCTAACTTTGGTTGCAGTAGTCAGACATTTAACACACATGTGGGCAAATATATTTGAAATTTAACTTAAAGTAAGAACCTAAAATGCACACTTGACCTTATCAGTTCTAATGGATAATTCAGTTTAGATTAACTTTGCAATGTTCTTCTGCTGAAGGAGATATATATGTATGGAAAGTTTTGTGCTTAGATGAGCTTTGGATCTTGCCTAACCCATTTTTTATGACCAGAGACCAGTGTTAGATTATGCTTGTGATCCCAAGATGGATAGCTGTTTCATGGTCAGAACTATAAATATTTTTAGTGCAAAGGAATTTATTTGTAACATGTTTGAAACTTACAGAAACATGCATTCAGGCCTTGGTAAAGCTCTAGAAAAGGGTATGGATGTGGCCATCTTTGATTTATCTGTATTTCTGTGTAATATGTACACCGCACATAAATATGTATCCAGAGCTTTTGTCTTCATAGACACAAAAATGTGTATCCATTAAATGTGCTAATGCTAGTGTTCAGCATTAACTTATCAAGACATTTTTTTTCCAGTACTTCAACACACGGAAGAATTACTGGGCCTTTGATGAAAATACGAAGACAAAGATTGGCGACATCATCCTTCTGGAACGGATGCCAGAGAAGATGAACCCGCTTGTCACGCATAACATTAAGGAGATGGTCTTCGAGCTTGGAGCTGTGGTTGACCCCGTCACAGGACGGCGGTGTAGAGGGACGGCATATATTGATGAAACGCAGAGACAGCTTGAGAAGGAGCAGATTGATGAAGAGAGAGGACTGAAAGAGGATTCTCGCTCTTCATCTCCATCCTATTCCTAGTCTGACGACAGATGTGATCTCTTTGTTTTGAAGTGTGTGATCAGTAAGCTGAACCATGTGTATTATGCATTTTGTGCGACTGATGCATTGACTGACTGAAAGCTACACAGAGCAGTTAACACCCTGAATGATCATTTTAGACTGGATAGGACATTTGGTTTTCAACTTGTTGAAAGTGGGTTTGCAGTTATTGTTTATACAGTTCTGCGAGAAGCCACATGATATAAGGTGTGAACTGATAGGTTGCATAGGTATCAGCCATTGAAGTAAATCTTACTTGTGAACCACATTTTAACCATCAGAACTTGGTGACTGCACCCAGACATGCATTTCAAACATCAGAACTTGCACATTCATGGCTGAAATTTTAGGATTTTTTTATTTTCCATACGTCCATCGTCTGTCCATAAACAGATTACTTGTTAAAAAAGAAATCAAGAAATAAATCATTTAAGCCTTTCAGTATGGTCTGGTGTGAGCATACCCATACTTCATTTGAATAGGTTCCATAAAGAAGTGTGGATGTGTGCTCACCCAAACTGTGCAGAAACGGTTATCAATATTCCTAGAAAGAAGTATTGATGAGTGCACATGCTGTATGCACTATGTTTAAATGCATATTCGCACACACAGACACACCCACATGGTAAGCAACTTTTTACAGAAAAGGTTATAATGCCTCAGAGTTTGGAACTGTAGTTGTGTTAGAGAGTAAGGTTATATTTCTCTGATTATAATTCTCTGATTAAGTGTGCGTTGTGAGTAAATGCATTTGTGTGTGCATGCATGTGCAAATTATGATTGAAACTACTTGTAAAAAGAAACTGAAAAAAAGAATGTCATTGAATCTGGGATTAGAGCCATGTTACAGAGTGAAGATGTAATCTTGTTTCGTACCTCAAGCCTGTGTGGAGTATGAATGTGTGTGTGTGTGTGTTGTGTGTGTGTGTGCATTTTCTTTTTTAAAGTAACATTGAAGCTGAATTGAAAAGGAAATGCTTAGACAGCAGGGCTCCCAATGACGCACATATGTGCGTCCATGACGCACTATGAGTGAAAAGGACGCACTAACAAAACGTGTAGCGAGTCCTGCGGGACGCACTACAAAATCAGGCAAACCCCAAAACGTGCCGCGGTCAGTGATCAAAGCTGAACACACCACAAGCTTCGCGCGCGATTGCCTGCCGTCAAATTCAAGACAGCGTGTGCCCGCGAAAGTACAGTAAGCCGAGAAGTTGCGTAAACACTGATAGGCTCGCCTGGAGGCCCACGTCACTGAACGGTTACTCAGTCGACCGGCTGACTTATTCAGACTGTGGCGCCCGCCGCCACTAATTAACCAATTCGATGAGTCACAAGTTGTAACAATCGCGTGCACAAGCCTAGGCGAACGAAGCAGAAAGGAAGTTCACGGCTATCGCATCTCGCAAATATGTCGTTGCTTTAGTGGTTGGGCGCTCCTAAATAAACCGCAAAGAAACATCTTCTGAAGATGCTACAGATGGTGAATCATCGATTCCTAAAGAAATATCTGCAGCAACACCACCTAACAAGAAATGTTTTTTTTTTAAGAAATGTTTTCAGAGAGAGAGAGAGAGAGAGAGATTCATCAACTCTGAAATGTTCAGATTATCAAGCCGATAATTAAAAAAGCAAGAAATACTACATTTTCTGTATTGGTTAATTTTGTTCATGGGGACTCTCTATACCCCCTCTGGGACCCTCTATAGCATCAGTGAAGGAGTCCCTGGGACCCCCTGTCTGTCAGTACAAATGGTAGCCCTGGACAGGTGTGTCAGAAGCGACTGTCATATTATGTTATAATTTGTACTTTTATGACTGAACTGCTTGTGTAGTTAACAATGAAAACTTTTGTTTCAAAAAGATTCTTTTGTTGTTACTGAATGTTTGTGCAGATGTTCAAAATGGTCTGTGAATTCTGCAGGTGAGGCAATCCAAAACTATTTTGTATTCGGTTGGAAGGGTTCAGTTTCTGTTTAAAAGTGGATTTATTGTGTGCATGATAATTTATCAAAATGGCTATACTTTGGACTTTAATCTTCTTAAGACTATCATTCACATGGCTGCATGGTTAAAATGGTTATAGCTCTTATTATGTCCGGCTCATTATCACTGGCATTGGGAATGCAACTGGATGAGCATAGGTTTTGCATTGCATGGGGGAAACCAGAAAATGTTGACATGATAGTTGTCACTTAGAGAGCATTGAAAATGGGACAGAATGAAAATAGGGATAGACTGATTTTACATTAAAGGCACACACACATGCACACGCCTTCAGTTATAAAAAGAAAGGAAAGAAAAAGAAGAGAAAAGCGAAAAACTATGAAAATGGGAGTTTCGAAAATTGTATTTACAAATCAGATGAGCAAGAGTGTGAAATGGACATCATCAGATCATGATGCAGTTTTGTGGTTTACTTCACAGTGTTGCCAGTCAGTGTGAAACAAAGAAGGTGACGATGATAAGGTAACATCGTTGCTGCTATCTCAGGAATCCCACCGTCTTGCGCCTCAGTCCCTTGCCTTCTTCTCCCTTCAGGGTCTCCAACAGTTTCCGATTCACCTGTTTGCCAACTTTCTGCCCCACCTGTAAAATGCCAAGCAGTTGAATTCAGCTGGATGATACCTGTTTTCATCTAATTTACACACCTATTTATCAGTACAATTTTGCCTTATTTTGTACACTTGTTTGGTGAAAATATAATGAATTATAAAAAACATGCTTGGGGTAAGGGGAAGGAGGGGACAAAATTTTTGAGCAGTAGTTATACTTGCAGAGTATGACCATGAATTTGTGTTGGTGTGCTAATAAATACGGGTGATTTTACCAAAGAACAAATCTTGCTAACTTGTACATGTGGAATTGCAGAACTGCATCTGGCTGTATCTGCTCCTTCAATAGCAAGCTGATTCATTGTAACGATAGTGGGAATTACAGACCTCCAAAAAAGAATTGAAAAAAAAAAGAAAAGAAAAAGAAAAAAAAAAAAGGTGAGAGAAAGTATGAATTTGGTTTCATTAGAATTAGGTATGAAAGTAGCTTATGTGGGAAAAATGTACTTCAACTCAAGTCTGTGTGGAGTATAAATGTGTGTGTGTGTGTGTGTGTGCATTTTCTTTTTTTAAAGTAACAATTGAAGCTGAATTGAAAAGGAAAAGCTTAGACAGGCGTGTCAGAAGACCCTTTCATGGTCTCTCATGATAGGCAAATTACTATGCGGCAAGAGAGAAACCAAAATAAAGGAACAACACACGTACACATGATTACAGTTTGCACACACACAGAAGCCTGCATAGTTACACTGGACAAGTTTCAATTAAACAGAGAAAAAAAAAGTTGGTTTTTGTTTCAACAGTCAGTCATGCATATAACTTGGTGATGAAAGAACAATATCCTTTATTGTGGACACAATCATTGTGCATCGATTTCTTGTTGCTTACAACCAAGACAACCACAAAGGTACATATTGTATACTGACTTCCATAAAAAACGCGAAAACAAACCGAGCTGAAGGTTAGGGGCGAATTTTATTGGTCACAATTGTACAGAGTGGAAGCGAGAATTCAACGTGATTTGATTCATTACACCGGTAATGTGTGAAAATGTCATCAGCAATATGTCTTTTGTGTGGAAAATCCAAGGTCACGTGACAAACCAGCTAGAAGTCCTAATGCCGTGTGTGGCCACCATTTGCGTTGACAACTGCTTGACACCTGCGGCTCATTGAGTGGACCAGGTGGTTGATGCGTCCCCTTGGCACACCAGCCCACACATGGACAATGGCTTGGTGAAGTTGAGCCGCTGTTGCAGGTCGTGGACGCAGGAGGTCCAACCGTCTGCCAAGTTCATCCCAAAAATGTTCTATTGGGTTTAAATTGGGACCGAGGGCTGGCCAGGGCAGCACATTGATGTTGTTATGCTGAAGAAATTGCTGGGTGGCCCTGGCGGTGTGTGGTCTTGCATTGTCCTGTTGGAATGTCCAGTTTGGGTGTTGCGCAAAAAAAGGATCGACATGGGGTCTGAGCACCTGGTTGATGTAGCGCTGTGCATTGACACCTGTCCGCGACCAGGACCAATGTTCTGAAAGATGACTGGTCCTATGGCGTGGTTAATGCCAATTGCACCCCATATCATAACGTTTGGGCCTCCCCAGGGGTTCCGCTCTACCACACAGGAGTCAGCATAGCGTTCACCAGGTCGACGCCATATTCTGACACGACCGTCGGCCATGTCAATACAAAAACGGCTCTCATCTGAGAACAGTATGCGTCCCCACTGCTGCCTGCGCCAGTTGATTCGGGTTTGTGCCCACTGCAGCCTGTCCTGCTGGTGTCTTGGTGTCAGTACCAGACCTCTGTGAGGACGCCTACATGCCAGCCCGTTCTCCTGAAGATGCCGCCGCATAGTGTTGAGGCTGATTCGTTGCTGGAGATTCCCAGGCACCTGTCGAGCAGTGTTAGCGGCTGTTTGCCGCCTGTCCCGCAGATGGGTTCGAACAAGATGGCGATCCTCTCTTTGTGTGCTGACCCAAGGACGGCCTGGCCGGGGACGATCATCAGTGGTACCAGTGACTCGCATGCGGTGCTGCAGACGATAGATGGTTGAGATGTGGACATTAAAGATGTTGGCGACCTGCCTGGCATCCACGCCAGCCTCCAGATGGCCAAGGGCACGATTGCGTTCCTCTGCTCGTAGTCTTGGCATCTCTGTAGCGCTCAGACGGCAAGTCGTTACCTGAACCTTGTAGCGCGGCTTTATAAAGGCTGCATGCCTGCGTACTTGTCGCTGGTTAACTTTGCTCTGCATGGTGTGCACGTGCCTCACATGCACAGGCATGCCTACCGTCCCGCTGTAGCCGTATTTGTCCCTGAAAATAAAGAAAATGAGCAGGGCGTCCCGGAAATACGGGTTTTGCGTTCGCGTCCCGGAAAATTAAAAGTTCGCGAAAATGACCGTTTATTTCGCTAGGATCCGGTTCAAAGTCTCAGGCTGGCGCCAAGACGGAAGCGAATGTCCATCGCGCATGCGCGGCGCGGTCATTTCTACCCCCCTGCTTCAACAATGGCGTCGAACAAGCGAAAACAAGTTTTCACCGATTCTGATTCATCTCCAAAGAATTTAAGCGCAGTCAAACGCAGCCAGACGTTTCGACAGGAGTATACAGAGTTCTGGCCTTGTATCAAGCCAGGGAGGAAAGGAGAAACGTTCGCTTTCTGCGAAGTTTGTGCATGTGATTTCTCCATCAAATCCGGTGGAAAAGACGACTGTCGGCGGCACACACAAACTGACAAGCATAAAGCGAACATAAAAATTTCTGAAGCACAGCAACAGAATAAAAAAATCACTGGATTTTTTAACAGTGGAGTGTCAACTTCGGCCACAAAGAAGGAATCTACAGCCGTCATTCGTGCTGAAGTGATGATGGTGGACATTGTTTTGGAACAAAATTTGCCGGTCGCAACGTTGGACAAACTCAGCAAAGCAGTGAAAGTCATGTTTCCCGATTCGGAAATAGCCAAGCAGTTTCGCAAAGTCCAGGTCCGAAGGTGCACTAGAGAGACAGTACAAAGAGGCTGACCTGGCTGATCTGAAGAGTGCCTACTACAGGTCTCTTCAGCCCTCTCAGTCTCATTAGTACAGAAAGGACTGTATTTGTACATAGTGTAAATAGCCTAAAGGTAAGCTGTTTTTCATGCTTTTTATTTTAGTTTGCTGTTTTTGTGTTGCTTCTGTCTGATGACCAATAATTTGCCGAATAGTTAGGTGTCCCTGAAAATTGTGTCCTGTCCCTGATTTTGAACATGTGTGTCCCTGAAAGAGCAATTTAGGGGTAGGCATGCCTGCATGCAGCAACCAGTTTGCCATTTTTGTTGACCCTCCAATGCCGGGAATGATGTGTTGCTCACACAATTTTTTCACTGCACGTGAGTCTTGGACCCAAACAACTTGCCACAATGGTTCAATATTGTATATTCACCCCTTTTCACCCGAAAAATAGCCTTTCAAATTTTCGCGTTTTTTATGGAAGTCAGTATATATTACTTGACTGGACCATCACCTTGTCAAAATGGAATCCATGCATGTTAATGTTTGTTTAAAAAAAAAAAGAAAGAGTAAAACATTAATCTGATTAAGAATCTACTCTGCTGTGATTGCAGTCCAGTGCTATCTATGCATCAACATGCTTCTTTCAGTGCACATGTTCAGAGAGTGCTGTTAAAACCACGATTGGTGCAGTTCAGCTCTTTTCAACAGAACAAACAAGTAACAACATGCTATTCCCGGCATGTTCACTCTCCAAAAACAGGTCGCAAAATGCTGATCGAAACTGCTCACATTTGTAATCTTTTCAGTCCAATTCCATCTCCAACAGCTGACAATTGTGCCTTCCTCAAATGTCTCGCCTCAATTTACAATTTGTTTCACACATGACTCCCCCTCTCAAGAAGACAAAGTTTATGCATTATGCACAACCAGAAAAATAACTAAACAAATTATGTTCATCTACATATGTGCCTGCCACTGAAGTGGTCTGATTAATGCATGAAGAAGCACCTTAATGCACCTGAACACCTGTAGATGGCTTTGCCTTGAACAAAAAATTATGGAAACCTGGATTAGCAAAACGGGATATGGTACGAGGCTTACACTGATGAAGCGTTTCATAATTTTTTCTCTCCAGCAAATCTTATTTTCATGGATATTCATTTTTTCTGCCTCTTTAAAGTCAGGTGATTTTCTTGGATACCTTTGGATCCAAAGAGATTTCTCCTGCCTGTCATAGTTAATGTAAGATCAGGTATCACTGTGCCTACAGTAGCATGATGGCAGAGAAAAAACTCTTTCTCCCCTTCCCCTTCCTCCCTCTCTTTTACTGTACTGGGGTCTGTATTTAGTGTCTTTTTGTTTATTGCCTGCTTTGGAGACGCAACTTGTGGAGCATGGATTTGTGTTCAGTTTTCTCCCTGTGTGTGTGTGTGTGTGTGTGCGCGCGCGCATGTGTGTATTTGGTTAATAGGCAAAGACTTCAGAACTAACCCTTTAGAAATAAAATGTGGATTTATTATTGCAGACTTATGAATAAGACAAAGAAAAGAAAATATATCATCAGCGTTTTCTGTATTCCCCCTGACAGAGATCCATATATACTTTAAACAGCATACCAAACCAGACAAAGTACTTGCAAATAAGAGGAGAGAATGAAAACCAAAGAGCAGCATTCCACCATATCCAGAAACTGGGACATATACCTGCATCATTTCTGTTATGCTGTCTGGATCCAGCGACCCCTGACCCTCTTTCATCATGGCTGCCACAGACCCCGACTCCGTTACTGCCATCATGATGCGGGCCAGGCAGCAGGCTTCCTCCTTCTGGGAGGCATCCACTGCGTGGTTGTATCCTATCTGGAATAAACAAACCAAACAACACATACACAGCCCAAGGATTGAGATCGGCCTCGCTTCTCTTTCATGATGTTTTGCTACAACGGAAGATTCTGGTCCACCTGAAGAGTTGTAAATGCCTGAAGGCTCATCACAACTGTGACTCGAATGGAAGATCGTTCATACAAAGATGGTGATTACATCAGCCGCTGTGGTGCAGTGGTTAACGTTGTGGACTCCTGGCTGGGAGGTTGCGGGTTGGACTCCCATCACAGCCATTTATTTTTGGGGATTTTTCTGACCTGACCACCTCCTTCCCAGAGCTGAGTTTGCCGAGGTAGAACTGGAAAGACTGTGGCAAATTGTTGAGTTTCATCCACTTCATGGATATATCTCCGAGAGTTTTGCTAAAAATTTCCTGACCAACACTGCTGGCGTCTGCATCTGTGGGGCCCAGTTGATGTTGGGATATATTATGAAAGGAAGCTTTGAGTACAGCCCTGTCATGCAGTCTCAGACCTGAATGGTACTCCATGCCATCATCTTCATTGATCAGGATTATAAAAAAAGTCTCAATTCTGTGACCTTCTTGCCCTGCTTTCATGGTAACCTCAGTTTCATTTTTCCAGTCCACTCCTATGTTCTTGGTAAAGTTCAGGTGGGGTTACCCCTATCATCAATTTCAAGAGGACTGTCGTTGGATAGATGTAGTGATGCCTTCCAAATGGGGAGCTCTCTTATGCTAGCTCTGTGACTAAGCAATTACAGTCGTCAGTATGGGGCTTAATATGTGATGTCCTGCATATGTTGAATTAGAGCAGACACCACTGAACACAAATAAAGTGACTCCGCAGCAATGCAGTGTCTCCTCTAGTGGGATGCCTCGTGAGAACTCTACTCTTGACTTCTTCCTGTGGATTGCTGGCGCCTAGGCTGTGGCGGGATAAGCTGGACTGTGGCTGTAAACATGGAGCTGGAATGAGTGGCATGAGTGTGATGCCACTGAAGTGGCGCTGAAGACGAAACAAACAACAAAAACATAGAAAAAGGGTGATTGCAAACAACCAACTGAGCAAAATACCCGATACCAAAGTTAGCTCTCAGTAAATGCTGAGCACTTATAAGTTTTACTGGGGAAAAGTTGGTAAACTTGCTTGTTACCTCAAATTTCTTCTTGCCCTCCTTAAGCAAAGAGATAGTTTATAAAAGTTAGAATCTGAAGAGCGATGAGAAGTAAGCAGACATAATTCAACATGCTCTGCAGACATGCAATGAAGGTCTGAGAACAAGAAATTAGGCATAAGACATAAGAAAATTTATTCTTTCGCCATTCATATGGAGTATAACTAGAAAAATGTTTCCTACTGTGAATAACTGTATGAAAAAAGAAAATGTAAGATTAAAAAATCGTCATGCTTCCTCCAATCACATATTCTTGGACTGAAGTAAAATGACAAAACCACCATGTTATTCTCTCTCCCTTTCTCTTCACTGTGCACACATTCCCCAAAATAAATCCAATTCCTATCTTTATATTTTTTTTTAGAAAGAAAAGAACCAAGCACTTTGCCTGCATGCTCATGGAACTTTTCTGAAGAACTTTTCTTTTTCCAACCAGAACATGTCTTAGTGAGACTATTCTGTTGGGATCTATTCTGAGAAAAAACTCGGAGGTGAAGGAGGGTTGAGGATTGGGGATATGAAAAGGGGAGGAGGGTAAGCGATTGGTCTACAATGAAAGCTGAGTTGCTCAACTGCTCTTATATTCAAGCAGTCAAAAACTGGTTGTCCAACAGACAGGTGGAAAGACAATTTTCACTTGTGTGCCATAAAGTTTAGTTGTCCAGGAAAATCAGGAAAGTGGGTATTTCAATGCTCGGCAGACTAGTACCAATGAAGGTGCGGATACATGGAAGATTCGAAGCAGACTTTGGCATGATTGACATTAAACGGTTTAAGGCTATATGAATTACCTGTGACATTCACTCTTCATTAAGGCCCATAACATGCTGGGCACTTTAAAAAAAAAAGCCACACATTCAAAGTTGTCTATGTGAAAAAGAAAAATGCAGCTAAACATCAGATTCTAGTAAGCTGAAATCACAAATGGATCATAAAAATAATCTGACCGTGATCCAACAACATAATTTCAAGTCCTAAATAGACTGTAAGGAATACAGTTTCAACCATATTTTGAAAGGGATAGAGGTGTGGGGTACAGCTTTCTTCTTGTCGGCCAAACTGTTTTCATGTGAAAATGGGAAATCTCGATCAACCAACAGTGCCAATAAACTGCCATTCAATTCATTTGTTAAGATATCAAATTTAGTGCAGATTGTAAAAGCATGTATATATAGGAAACAGCTGCAAATGGCTGGGCACTTGGAACAATGCAGACCTTTGCCTAAGTATAACACTCCTCTTTAATTTCAACCCAGTCGTACCTGAATCTATAATGTGTCTGTTCACATATATTCCCAAAACTATCCAAGATAAGTCCAAACATGTTTCATACCTATGTGAATCCTTATTTTCTCAGCTTTTGGTAGCTGCAGGTTCCTAGATTATTTTGCTGCTGTGCAATGACTGACTATGTAACTGCTTATCTCCCTTTGCATCTTCCCCATCCTCCTCCCTCTTTTGAAGGTTGTTTTATTCACAGGATGCAGGTTGTAATCCAGATTCACACCAAATTTTACCTTATCATAGGTGCCAACAACCTAACAAACTAGCTTTTTTTTCACCGCATTCCCATTGATATTCACAGACTATTTCATGGAAAGGTTATGAAAAACATTGTATCTGGCAATGTCACAAATACTTAAACAAGAAAATCTTAGTTCGACACTTTGATCCAGATCTTTCGACACTTTGATCCAGATCTGCACTGAAATGCAGTGTGTTCATCTGTTGGTCACGTTTCATCTTCCACTCAATTTCGATAAAATCGGTTTGACAGATTTTGTATGATCTTGCTGACAATCAAACCTGAAACAAAACCTCAAGGAGGCAGATAATAACTCTTCTGGACAAAAGTGCATCATATGGGAAACCACACACGCACATTAGGGAAATAGAAAAGAGGTTTGCATTCTGACAATTTGATTTAACTTTTTCATCCCCCTGTTCTCAAAACAAAACACTACAATATGAAATTCTAAAATGAAGTTTTTTTTTTCAAAATTAAAAATGAATCTGGAGAAAGGAAGACATGAGTTAAGACTGGCTCCTTTCATCCGATCTCACCTTGCTGATGGTTACGATGGTGGGGGCTCCTGACACGTCTACTCGCTTCACATTGTATGGGTCATCTGACACATCCAGCTCTATCTCCTCTCCTCCCTCTTCCTTCCGCACTGCCACACTGGGGATTCTGGAATGATCATTTTTTCATTACTTCTGGGGTAAACATTCGATATGTTTTTTTAATAATTCTTCACCATGTGGTTAAAATACTCAATATTTAATATCAAACAATTGAAACATATGAGAGTGAATGAAATATTCCTGACCCACCAACGGTTTCATCAGTCTTGCCATCTTGTACATCTATGCCACATTTGCCTCCCATCCTCTCTCTCTCACTGAATCATTTTGTATCATAATGTGCAACAATAACATTTCAATGTTTGAAACGGTTATGTTTTGTAACAGTTTGCAAATATTCAAACATACAGCAGTATGTCTTGCGCCTGAAATTAGCATTCCTTCCCTAGTGAAGAGGGACTGACTGTTTCATTCATTCATGATTGTCAGTGTACGATCTGCTTATCACAGCATTTGAAGTTTGCATTCCTTCTCCAGATAAGATGAACTGACTGTTTCATTCATTCATAATTGTCAGTAATACACAATCTACATATAGCAACTGAAATTAGTACTCCTTCACCAATAACGATGAACTGACTGTTTCATTCATACATGATTGTCAGCACACAGTCTGGTTTGGAATGCTTAGAATTTCTAGTTTCTTTCTGAGTGCATCTGGAAACCAGAACCAGCTTCATTTGAACTTTGTCATTATGAACGCCTCCCATCTGTTGTACCTCACAAACTAATCAGGACTACCCTGAGCCCCCAACAAGTAGTAAGTGTAGCAATGGCAAAGGGGCCTACCCTCACATGAAAGACGTTTTGAGTTTTCAACAGTGGTTCAATGTTGCACATCCTTGAAACAAATGGTGGCATTCTGACTCCCTCCTCTCAATGAAGAAATGGTCTGTGGCCAAACTGTTTATCCCATCCAGTAGAATAACTCTAATGACTTGCAACAAGTTTTGATAAAACTGGCTGATTAACATTTTCTGTCTGTGTCGTACAACAGTATCATTCATGTTAATAATCAGTATGTATAAAGTTAAATACAAATCTGTCATTTCAGCTTGCTTTTGATTTACTCGAATCCATTCATCACATACAGGACAGTGTCGAATACAAAACAGTAGTAATGGTCAGTACTGGTAACACTTTCATGTTATTAAATAGAAATGGTATGCTGCTCCTATATTTTGTGAAACACAGTTTGCTCGCAGCTTTTATCAACTGCCTTTGATGTAATGCTTCATTTCACCCTGAATGCTGGTTCTAGTAAGACGAAAATTTACACTGCAGTGTTGGTGTATCGATGAACTGTCAATAAGAAACATGCATAAATTGGTACACCAATACCCTACACACTTTTCTTCTTTTGTAACAGGAAATAGTAGAGTGAGTACTCTATTTTTTCCCCCAAATGTCATTCTCATAAGGACATCCAACCATCATAACAATGTTTATTTTGCCCGATCTTGATATTCACAATATGTGCACACACAAAAACACACTGTATGAAAAATACACATACTCAAACACAACCTCTCTCTCTCACACTGTCACATACACACACACACACACACACACACACACATACCACACACACACAGATGCGTAAAGAGTATACTACATACTTGGTATTGAAAATGGCTGCTTTGACAGTGACAGAGGCAGCGTCAAACAGATTGCCTCCACATTCCAGTAACTGAAATTGATACAGAAAATAAATCAACGGGTATGAATATGAATCTACAAATTTTCTGAGTGAAAATAAAACAAGCTAAAAGTTCTATTGGGAAAAAGATGATGGCATAACAATGATAATTTTGTTTATTTCTTTCCTGCAAAGCATAACAGCCAGGGGCACAAGCAAAAATACAAATGATCAATGACGAACTGACAGAAACACAACATACCGAACAACTGCATAAGAAACGAAAATCCAGATACAATTCTGCTGATCCTGATATATATACATATAGTTTTTTTCTCTTCTTTTCTTAACCCTCTTGCATTCATAACAGGAGCAGCCACAGTTGCTTTGTGTGATGCTAGATAGGTGTAACCAGGAGCATGTGGATGGTACTTTTCCATCATGTTCTGACCGTATCTTTTCACATGGGGAAGCTCGGAAATCAATGAAGAAACCTCCACTGTGGTGTAGTAAGGCTTTGGAACTACTTTTGGAGTCTGGTGCCCCTTCCATTCACAGAAAAGGAAAGACAGTGAACTTAAAAACTTACGAATGAGCTTGACTGAATTTCAGGAGGGTGGCTTTCGCATCTGCTACCGAGTTTGATGAAAACGACTACACGTTGGAGAAACTGGATCAAATACTACAAAAATAGAAATAATTTGAAAGAGAGGAGCTTTAAGATGTGCTAGACATTGATGTAGGTGATAAAAGAGAAGATGAAACAGAGGAAAAAAATCCTGATATGATGTGATGCTTGCCACGTTGCACACCACATGGTGACCTGCTACACTGCTCGTTGCCAAGACCAATCCTAGTGGTGACTCTGATGTTTGACTATGACTCTTCGCTAGCTGTTTCTCACATTGCAAAGGCCTTAAATTCCATTTGATACTAACAACATGCACATGAATGGTGTATTTACAATTTGCATTTTGTAATGTCACTGTCACCATAAAATGTGACATGGTCAGTAACAGTCACACTACCTTTCACACTCGGGCAGACAAAATGTAGTTCAAGGTATGGTACAGGGTGGTATGAATTTACCAACCGAATCTTATTATGCTAGAGGTGCATTTACATCTGTGGTATGCTAAGAATCATATGTACCCATTTTAAGAGTAAAACTACAAACAGAATATAAAATCTAGGGGAGCATCACTTCAAACAATCCGCATGTAAGAGGGTTAATCAGAAAACAAACGAAACAACTCTTCCCCCACACCTATCTGTATGTCTGATCCACACACCATACCTATGCATCAATCAATCAATCCCTCTCTGTACACATAAAGTTCAACGCAGACTCTTCACGTCTTACGTTAATAACAAGCATTCCGAAGATCCTCATCTCAACACCGACTGTAAACATAAGGACGCAAGTATGACATGGTGATGCATCCATTGATAACCTGATCATTTCTACATGGGCATGCTCATGGGATACCATACTTTTGCCAGTGTGGAAGATGATGCACACGTTCAACCTCTTACTGAACAAATACCCCAGCTTGTCTCTGTATTTCTCCTTTGCTTGGGGCAATGCTGAATGCTGAATATATCATTTGTTTTTTTAAATTTGATTCTGATTTCAGTTAGTCACCTGAAAGACAGCCAAATAAGTGCCATTGAATGTTTAAGAAAAAATAAACAAGGATGGACTCTGGCAGGTTACAGGTATTTTAGACATTTTCACTGGCTTTCTTCATTTTGTCATTTGCAATGCACGCACTTTTAACATCCCCTGTCTTTGATGGTTAATAAAGGGTGAGATTTCGGTCTTCTTAGTCTGCCACCATGTCAAGTGCTAAGTGAAATGTGACTGAAAATGCCACCGAGTCTGACTTATTGCACTGCACATGAGTGCTGCTCTTAAATTCAGAATACTAAACATACAATGTCAAAATGCTACACTTTGTGCTCTAGAGGCCTTGGCAGATCTGAGATATCTAGTATCACTATTCACCACTCAGGTTTCCAGGTTTCCATGAGCAGAGCTGCCAACCTGCTCATGCGGCTTACAGTAGCATTTCACAATGTTCACAGTAGCATTTCCAATTTGACAGTAGCAACTTAATTTTGCGCGCGTTCTAAAAAGAAATCAGGCCTATAACCAGTTTTACGGACCACATTAAAGCTACAGTACTCTTAGTATATCTATAAATGTTATTATACAGAGATGAAGCAGAGGAAGAGGGCAAATTGTAAAAAAAAATCTACGTGCTACAGTAAAACCGAAAGCGGAAATGCAGTTCCGACAGACCGATAGAGACGTTACTTAGCGCTGTCCAAACAAAACGAAAGTATCTTCAAATTTTTTTTGTTTCGCCGTAGCAATTTAATGATCGTAGTGGCGTCGTAGCAAGCATTCTCTTGGCGTAGCAAACTACGGCGATCTCGTAGCAGTTGGCAGCTATGCATGAGGAATGATAAGTAAACACATTAACTGGTCATCAGCATACACAAAAGGGGCGGCACTCACCAAGACATCCACATAGAGAACCCAGCAGTACCTGCCAGGAAGCAGACAGAGGGAGCTGACATCTAAGACTGTGCTGGAGCTGTAAGCCCGATACAACATGTTGGTGATGGCCGTGGCCAGTTCCTCGCCTCCACGCCCCTCAAATTGTGGAGTAGCATTGGCAGAGCTGAGACATACAGAAATAAAAACAACGTATGAGAAATGAGTGCACATCCTGCATCCTTTAACCATTCCCTGCACAAATGAAAACAGATCAGAGAGAGAAGTGATCATTTCCCTGCTTCTCCCAACTTCCCCAACTCTGGGGTGGCACTGGCAGAGGTAAAACACAGAAATGTCTGAAAAATGGCTCCATAAAATGAAAAGAAAGCCCTGAAGATTAAATCTGTTATACAAAGACGAAGATGAGGAAGTGAAAGAAGAAGGAAACACTGGTGAAGGCAGACAAGACAATAAAGAAGAAGACCTTGAGCAAGTCTCAACAAGCTAGAACAGCTGAAGGAAGTGAAAACAGAACTTTAAGTTAAAGATCTGTTGAGAAGCAAGCAAAGAGAAACAGATCAGGAACTCAATTTGACAAACACAGTATACACAAAACCACAATACATACACCTGGTTGGACTAACTTTAGTCCAGTCATATCGCTGATGAACATGTGCAATGTTTGATTTCCCTGAAAAACAAAAAAGCTATGTCTAAGAAGCGGAGCGCAAATCCTGACTGACAGAAACACAAATATTTTGAAACAGATCAAACAATCATTCCCTTAATACACACACACACACACACACACACACACACACACACACACACACACACACACACACTACTATTACATCAGCAGGAGACTATGCATGATGTCCATTTAAATGATCACAAGAATTTGTGTCGGAAGTAAACTTTACAAGTTACAAAGAAGTCGAGACACACATGATTACAACCTGTTAAGAATGCTAATCCTTTTACACTTTATAATAATATACCGTTTATAGACCAAAGAGGGAGAAAGTAAACAGACAGGGACAGCCTTCATTACAGGAGCAGAGACAGGTGAGGCAGATCAGTTCACTGAAAAGGGTAGGGCGAGGTATGTGGAAGCAAAGGAGCTGTTGTACTTTGTTTTCAAAATTACATCTATGTCCATGACAGAAAAATACATTCTCTTTTTCCTGAATGCGCTTTAAAGACATGCATGTCCATGGCAGAAAACATATTCTTTTTTTCTCCTGAATGCGCTTTAAGGACAACATGTGATTTTAAATCTGAGATTCTACTGAATGGAGGGAGTAATGGGATAATCTGGAACTCCTGTAC
>CM031609.1:42717389-42737389 GCA_018398815.1 Conus ventricosus
AACCTATTTAACAATGTTCACATTGAAAAAAAAAATCACGCATACTAACAAAAAAGTAACACTAGTAACAATGCAGAAATCAATATACCCCCCCCCCCTCCCTCATTTTCATAATCCGTTGCCAGAATAATCAAGTTCATAATCCGTTGCCAGAATGTTCAAAATCTAGGGGAGCTGCTGTTGCTGACATTGTGATAACTCCATTAGCTGTAGAGAACTTACTCAAAGGACTGAACCAAAATAAGGCTCAAGGACCTGATGGCATTCTCCCCAGGGTCTTAAAGGAAATATGTAAAGAAATATCAAAACCACTTTGTCACTTAATAAAACTTTAGAAGGAGTCTTACCAGAAGACTGGAAAACTGCAGAAGTTACAGCTATTTTTAAAAAGGGATAAAAAAATGAGCCCTGGAAATTATAGACCTGTTAGTCTGACATGTGTAGTGTGTAAAGTTCTAGAAACTATAGTTAGAGACTGTATTGTCAATCATTTTCAGGACAATGATCTGTATTCAGATTGTCAACACGCGTTTAGAAAAGAAAGGTCTTGTATGACACAGCTTCTTTTATTAGTTTTAACAATGGAAGATTTTACAGAATATATTGAGCAAAAAGCATCATTTGACGTTGTCTACTTGGACTTCAGAAAGGCTTTCGACACTGTACCGCATTGTAGGCTTCTGGAGAAGTTGAAGGGTTATGGGATTACAGGAAATGTACTGAATTGGATCCAGGCTTTTTTGTCTGGACGAACACTAGAAGTAAGGATAAATGATGCCACTTCACAAAAATCAGATGTACTAAGTGGTATACGTACCTCAAGGCAGTATCCTAGGACCCATACTTTTCACTATATTCATAAACGATCTTCCAGAATCTCTACAAATCATACAAAAATACAAAGGGATGTATGTTCATTACAAGAATGGTCTAATGAATGGAACTTACATTTCAACGTATCCAAATGTAGTGTTATGCACTATGGTAAAACAAACCCAAATCATAAATTAAATATTATATGAAGGCAAATGGACAAGAAAATGAAATAAATGAGTGTGAGGAAGAAAAAGATCTTGGTGTTATTTTTGACCCACTACTTTCTTTCGATGTACACATCAATAAAATCATCAATAAAGCAAACCAAATGATAGGACTAATAAAGAGAACTTTCACATCCTTGAATAAAGATATTATTGAAATTGTACAAAAGTCTGGTGCGGCCGCACTTAGAATATGGAAATATCATATGGTATCCCTTACTCAAAAGGCAGTCAAAGGCAGTAGAGAAAGTACAAAGAAGGGCTACAAAGCTACTACGGGAATGCAAAAATATGAATTATGAACAACGGCTAAGATACTTAAAACTCCTTAAAAAGTAGACGTATTCACAGTGATCTGATCGAAGTCTGTAAACTATTTAACGATATGGTGGATGTACAAATAGAGGATTTTTTCAAATTATATACTGATAGTATACAAGGAAATAATACTATTCTTAAAGAAACTAATGCTGCAAAATATTTAGGCGTGATTATAGATAGTCGTCTCAAATGGAAAGAACATTACAATTTAGTATGTAAGAAAGCAAATAACATCTTAGCTTTCTTATACAGGAATATCAATGACTGCCCCCAAAAGGTTAAAGACCAGGTTAGACCAGTACTGGAATATGGTTGCTCAGTTTGGGATCCTTACCATCTAAAGGACATTGATAACCTCGAAAAGATTCAGAAGAGAGCAGCACGGTTCGTAACAGGGAACCACATCAGAGAAAAGGGGAATACTAGGCAGAACATGAGGAAATTAGAATGGAAACCCTTAGAAGAGAGAAGAGCTTTTATCAAACTTAACATCTTCTTCAAAGGCAGAGCTAAAGTAATTGATATTCCAATGGAACAACTAGTATTGAATAAAAGTAGCACCAGGAGTGGCGGTCAATGTTATACCATACCTGCATCAAATATTGACAGCCACTTACATTCTTTTTATCCTAGTTCTGTACGGCTGTGGAACTCACTGCCGGGTGCCATCAAGATTGCCACAAATGCAATCTCTTTTATTGTTTTAAAAAACAAATTGATACAACAGTTTTGAGATCTGCATATTGGTCTATTTTTTACTTCCCCAGATATTTTACTGTTACCTGGGCCTGAATTTGGCCATTGCTTTTAACTTCTTGAATATCGAGTGCGACCCCTTGTTGCCAAATTTGCTCCAGGGGCCAACAGTCTGAGTCGCACTATTTTATGTTATTTTATTTTACTTTTTAACATGCGCGCTGGTGACCTACTCGTTTTTGAGTGAACCAGTATTTTAGGAAGAAGAAGAAGAAGAAGGAAGGAAGCCAGATGGGAAAATCTTCATTGAACACTGTCAGACTAATAAACGTAAAATGGTTTTTGGAAAAAGAATAACACATCTTTGGAATGATCTACCAACTAACATCAAGTTTGCACAAGCTTCCACAATCTACTAACTCATTTAAAAATCTCCTTGATGCCGATCATAAATTCACTAAATTGTTATTTGAATTTGATTAACAAACCAATATGCACATACGCAACAAACCGGGGGGCCGATAGCTCAGTTGGTAGAGCGTCGGACTCGTGATCCTGGGGTTGCGGGTTCGAATTTCGGTATAGGGGGATTTTTCCCTCGGAGTTAACATTGGTTCTGACTCCATCCCCCCTATAGTCGTTCGGATGGGACTATAAACCGAGGTCTAGTCTGTGTCACATGCACTAAAGACCATACACGGACTCTAAAGATCCCGATGCTCATGTCCTAAGACGGGTGAGTACCGGCTACACGAAAATACACAATGCATGCAACCTGTGTGCCACAATAGTCTACTTGAAGACTGTGGGCACGGGGCAGGTTAAACATCCCCATCTGGAAGAAGAGAAGAAGAATTCAGAATACTAAACAATACATGGATGGGGATTCAAGAAAGGCCGCGAGGCCTAGGCTACGTATATCAGCCTGTCCCCTTGCTACTTACTACTACTACTACTAAAGTAGCTGTAAGCTGTAAATGTTCGCGCTGGTGACCTACTCGTTTTTGAGTGAACCAGTATTTTAGGAAGAAGAAGAAAGTTTGATTGTGGGCCATCAACACTGAAGAAGAAATCGTTTTCAGCAAAAAGCGAGCAGTCTCCCAGGAGGCCAAGAGAAAAGTCACAAACCATGCAACAGGTTACCTGAACACCGTGAATGATGAACACTTTCTCTGCTTCACTTAGACTGACATCAACCATGCTGTTTAGAGAAAAGAGCGCACAGTCAAATTACTGCCATGCGGAACAAAACAGGAAGTGCATATGACGTCACAACAATGTGGTTTCCTGTTTGTCTGTCATCACTTATTGTTGTTATGGCGGCGTACACTGTGAAATTATGATCTATCACTTAGTTTCTAAGGACATTTAATCTGAAGGGAATATATCTTACGCAGACTATGAATGCATCGCACCACGGGTATCATGGAAAACACAGTTAATGGCTTAGGGTGAGTAACCCAAAGGTTTAACATTGTGATTTTATTACACAAGAACTTACCGTCTTGCTGAATTAGTTGAGCTTCTGCTGTTGTCCTGGCAGTTCCTCGTGGCTCGACGACCTAAAAAAACAGCCACGGGGAAAAATCCTCAGTCATATGTTGTTTGAACGATCATTGTCCTTATTACATCAAGTATGTGCATATCCAGTAGCAATCTTGTCTTCATATTAACAAACGCGTTAGGCTTGTCAAGCAGCCACTGGTAGTCAGTGTGTGACTGTACAGTGGTTGGTATGGTAGAGGATTTGTTTGAAGATTACCAATTGTTCAGGAAGAAAGAGACTAGAACTGTAGGGACAATAATCAGATGCAAAATGTGCAATTTTCGTTCTGAGTTGGTTATTAACTCTGAACTCTCATGCCAGGATATCTTGGTTCCAAGGGATACTGAGACCGGCATCTGTAATAAACGTACCCCCCCCCCCCCCCCCCTTAAAAAAGAAAGAAAAAAGCATGGCCTGCATGTGGTATTTGCGGGGTGTGAGAGCTATGAACAGATACTCCAATCTATCATAAGGGCATCTTGTTTATTTCAGGATTTGTTTTGAGATTACTTACCACTCAGGAAGAAAGAGACTAGATATCCCAACAGTTAAATAATGAGTTATTAGACATGAAAAGTATGCCATTTGGATCGAGTTATTATGGGGACTATCTAAAGTTTTCAGGATGTCTTGGCTTGGACCGTGAGCTTGGAGTTGGATACATATTGATAATAAATCACATCCGTTTTATTAGTTGGGCATTTTTTCTTTTTTCCTTTTAAGGTGAATTATAATTGAACTTACAAATGATCTGTGTTTCTTGATTCTGAAGATGTACACTTCTAGTATCCAGTCTTGTTGCATACATAACTGGGTGGGGAGAAGGATAGGGGCAGGAGGAAACTAATGGATGGGGAGGGGGCATGTGGGGAGTAAAAGGGAACCTTCAGTAGTGAAGCACCTTCATTATCTTCACTTCAGGTCTATGTAATCTCAGAATGTTCTTCTTTTAGACTCAGCTGAATTGCATTATGTTTCCACTGAGCATGACTGATTGTATGTTTGCAAAACTGTTACTTACTGCAGTATGTGGCTCAGTTTCCAGTATATCTATCTTGCCTTCCTTTGTGATTCTAAACAAAGTGACAGCCAAAATGACTTTTTCAAAATAAACTGAGCCCAGTGCTAAACACTGGGGGTCAAAAATCAAGCTTCAGTTTCAGTTTTGTTGATGAGGTATTACTGTGTGAGGAGTAGTCCATGCGTGTTATTCCACCAGTTCTGCAATGGGATCATAATACCCAGGATTTACAACTAATGGATATTTAAGTTACTGACCAATATCAATGAAAACAAAGCTACTGGTCCCGATGGCGTTCCTGGCAAGCTCTTAAAATTATGTGCCAATGAATTGAGTGAGGTATACCAATTACTTTACCAAGCTTCACTGGACCAGGGAGTAATACCTGATGAGTGGCGAGATGCGAGCATTGTTCCCTTATTTAAAAAGGGTGACAAAACAAAAGCAGAGAATTATAGACCTGTACATATCTCTTACATCCATATCAGCTAAATTACTTGAACACATAATATAGTAGCATAATGGACCATTTTGACAAATATGATTTCTTAAATAACGCCCAGCATGGTTTTAGACAGCGAAGGAGTTGTGAGACTCAACTTATAACAACTCTCAATGATTTTAGTAACTGTCTTAACAACAGACAGCAAATAGATGCAATTTTATTAGATTTTTCTAAAGCCTTTGATAAGGTTGACCATGAGGGCCTGCTGCTTAAATTAGAACACATTGGCATTGGCGGTTCTTTGCTAAAATGGGCTAGATCATTCCTCGTTGGGAGAACGCAGAAAGTTGTTGTGGAAGGGTCGTCATCCCATTGTAAACCAGTCTTGTCGGGTGTACCACAGGGAACTGTTCTGGGGCCCTTGTTTTTCTTAATTTATATAAATGACATAAGTAGAAATCTCTCTCCTGGAACTACTATAAGGCTTTTTGCAGATGACAGTTTAGTATATAGAACAATCAGAAGCAAGAATGATACACGCATTCTACAAAAAGATCTAAACGCTTTACAAGAGTGGGAAAGAACTTGGAAAATGGAATTTCATCCTCAAAAGTGCCAAGTGTTGCGTATATGTAACAAACGCTCACTAATTAGATCAGATTATTCTATCCATAATACTATTCTTAAAGAAACTAATGCTGCAAAATATTTAGGCGTGATTATAGATTGTCGTCTCAAATGGAAAGAACATTACAATTTAGTATGTAAGAAAGCAAATAACATCTTAGCTTTCTTACACAGGAATATCAATGACTGCCCCCAAAAGGTTAAAGACGACTGCTACAAAACACTGGTTAGACCAGTACTGGAATATGGTTGCTCAGTTTGGGATCCTTACCATCTAAAGGACATTGATAACCTTGAAAAGATTCAGAAGAGAGCAGCACGGTTCGTAACAGGGAACCACATCAGAGAAAAGGGGAATACTAGGAAGAACATGAGGAAATTAGAATGGAAACCCTTAGAAGAGAGAAGAGCTTTTATTAAACTTAACACCTTTTTCAAAGGCAGAGCTAAAGTAATTGATATTCCAATGGAACAACTAGTATTGAATAAAAGTAGCACCAGGAGTGGCGGTCAGTGTTATACCATACCTGCATCAAATATTGACAGCCACTTACATTCTTTTTATCCCAGTTCTGTACGGCTGTGGAACTCACTGCCGGGTGCCATCAAGATTGCCACAAATGCAATCTCATTCAAAAAACAAATTGATTCGACAGTTTTGAGATCTGCATATTGACGATTTTTTATTTTTACTTCCCTGATATTTTACTATTACCTGGGCCTGAATTTGGCCATTGCTTTTATCTTCTTGAATATCGAGTGCAACCCCTTGTTGCTAAATTTGCTCCAGGGGCCAACAGTCTGAGTCGCACTGTTTTATGTTATTTTATTTTACTTTTTAACATGCGCGCTGGTGACCTACTCGTTTTTGAGTGAACCGGTGTTTTAGGAAGAAGAAGAAGAAGAAACTGTAACTGAGAGTAAGATGAAAGGATTTTTTCCCCACACATTTAATTCAGGTTGTACAAGAGCTTACATATCAGACAGAAGACAGTACGCAGAGATTTTCACACATATGTAATGGGCATGTCTATGGATGACATACATAAATATTCTTTTTTTTTTATAGTCCAAATATGCAATGCAACTATGATAACCAACATGCATAAGTCTACACATTAATACATGTATGGTAGCACACATTTAAAGTGAAGATGAAGGGATTTGATATGATTTTAAGCTTACCATCGTATGGATAGAACTTAACCGGTGTCTGACCTGTGCAGAAGCTGAATGTGATGGTCAAACCTTGGGTGTCTACCTAACATTGATTGTGCCACCACTATAGGTGTCTGTGTGTGTTTGAGTGTGTGCACATGGACATTAATGTGTGTGTGGGGAGGGGAGGACTCCGAGGAGGAGGGGGAAATGAATAGGCCCTTGTGTGTGTGCTAGTGTATGTGGAGTGTGTGTGTGTGTGTGTGTGTGTGTGTGTGTGTGTGTGTGTGTGTGTGACTGTGAATTCACATGATATATGCACATGTCGTTGTGTATCTGTGATTGATGGATTTGTGTGAACATGCTCCTGCTTGCATGCACGTTCCTTTATGTGTGTACGTTTGTATGTCTGTTTATAAATGGGAATACATGTGTGTGTGTGTGTGTGTGTGTGTGTGTGTGTGTGTGTGTGTATGTGTCTGTGTGTGTGTGTGTGCATGTATACATGTATTTATATATGTGTGTGTGTGTGTGTGTGTGTATGGGTGTGTTTGATTATTTGAAGGGAATAGCTCAACTGTTCTGATTATTTGAAGGGAATAGCTCAACTGTTCATAAATATGTATGTTATTATTGAATGATAACAGGAATGATAATAATCATAAATGCTGCTGCTGATAATGATGATACTGATACTGGTGACATTCAAAATAATATTTCAAAAAGGAAAGAACACATCAGCCTATCAGTGGATGAACAGACATACCACCTTTCTTCACGACCCTCCCCCTTCTCTTCACTACAGCACATGACTTACATATGATACAACCTTACATTCAATCTACCATGGCCATCATCACCACCCTGTAAGAACATGTGTACCTGTGGATGGTGCACAAGATAACCACCTCATTCTCTCATCCATCCACACCTGCATGTCCATGGACATCAAAAGCCAGCTGTTAACATGCTGGAGTCCCCGTGAATCTGTGATGTGCTCCAGGTGTTTATTTTATGGCATGCCACCAAAGCATCACCCATTAAATACAAATAAATGAGCAGATACAATAGATCTATCACTCAATCAATAAGTAGATGCGATTAAATATTAAAATATATACAACACAACACAAAGAGACACACACTGACACAGACACCACACACACACACACACACACACACACACACACACACACACACACACACACACACACACACACACACACACACACACACACTCTCTCTCTCTCTCTGTCTCACTGACACATCGTGTACACACTGACATACACACACATAACATTTATGTGTATATGTACAGTATACACACACATAACATTTATGTGTATATGTACAGACTCACACATAACATTTATGTGTATATGTACAGACTCACAGTCACACACATGCACATACACACGCATGCAAGCAAACACGCACGCACACATGCACACACACACGTGTGTGTGGTGTGTGTGTGTGTGTGTGTGTGTGTGTGTGTGTGTGTGTGTGTGTGTGTGTGTGTGCATGAACATTGTCTTTGAACACTGAGAGATTCAAAGTCTGATGTCTCAGTTGATCGTGTTCAACACCCCCCCCCCCCCCCCCCCCCCTTTCCTTCTCACACTGCATGACATGACAGGTGCAACCATGCAATGTATGTTGATGTCATTTGCGTCTGCTGTTTGAAAACCCAGAATGTGTCTGACCATTCTCCACCCTGAGTCTTTGCAATGTTGGTCCAGGATTATTCCAATATTTGTTTGGTTGGTGATGTTCTTGCTCTTCCTTTTGTGTTTTTAGTCTGGATATGCAGCCCCCTTCCACTCTTGACTTGAGTTCTGAAAGACAGTCTATGGCATGGTGGCTTTGATTTTATTTGTTGAGGTGATTCTGTAGTTTTTTTTATCACATCAGATCAGCCAAGATGTAATCAGTTCATATTGTTGTCTTGCCTGCCATGCGCCAGTGTATTTGTTTCTCTTTTTTTTTTTTTTGTTTTGACATGTGCATGTCCTGGGCAGTTACATCCATGAGTTTTTCGAATGGAAGGCTTTACTGTTTACAATAAGTTTATGCCAAGCAGGGCTTACCATTATGCTTTTAACATTTTGGAAGCAGATTAATGAAGTCGGTTAGTTTCCTGGCCTATTGAGCTGGAGACTTGTCTGTGGAGGAGAGCCCGTGGAGCGCAGTGTCGCTGTTTCTGTCCCCATTGTTAGACATGAAACTGTTAAACTGTAGGCACCATTATTTTTGTGGATTGTTTGGTTCTTTTGTTTCACCTTTTATCCCAGCTACATTCACACTTGGTTATTGGAACAGTGTCAGTGTAAAGGAAGATATCATCTTTTTTTTGGCTGATGTTTCCCACCAAAAATAAAAAGAGTACATTGACTGAATTATGGAATTACAGCCATAAAAAAAAAAATCTGTTCATTTTCATGTGTGCTGTAGGTCACATTTAAAAACATGAAGTAAAACAACTCAAAGTGACCCTGCTTTGCCTGAAAGACTTATCTTTGTCCTTCCTATCAGTTCAATCATCTATCAAAGTACCAGCATTGTGTACAAAAGTTAATGTACACAACTTAATTCATTGAAATGGTTTTCTGTTGTGGAAAGAAAGAAAAAAAATGACCACCACAGGCCCAATGTAACCTGCTTCATTTGACTATAAATTACTAGTATTAGAAACTTTAGTTGGAATGGTGAAAGAATCTGTAGCTCACCGATGCATCCACACACATGCAGAGGGAAAATGACCATGAAGTAACAATGAAACAAAAAGTAACTTGATGTTGTGAATAGATATGGAAATAACAAGGGATCTTGAAGTGACATTCAAGCATTCTCTGGTTTAGTTTTGTCAACTTGGTGAGTTTCTTTCTGAGTGGTATTGTTCTAATTGTATTGAATGACACAGGCATGAACTGCTAAATAACCCTTTCATTGATCACAGCACATCATAAATGACATCATGTCGTAGTGGCTTTTTGAAATCTCAAAATGAACAAAAGACATTCATAGAGGAAGAACGAAAAGGGGAAGAAACTCTTTGATGAGCTGTATTTGACTCCTCGTTTATTGCTAATACAGTAGCAGGCAGGTCTGGACATAATCACTTTTTTCTTATCTGGCATTGAATAAAACAAACTAGTCTAAAATGTTCTGATTTTTTTTTTGAGAGAATGGGAAAAGAGGCTGGTGGAGCTTTTTTTCTGAATATTTGTTTGATATAAAAGCTACATGTTTAAGGAAATACTTTATTTTTACAGTAATTTTTCAGCAGATGACACTGGGTAGGAGCTGGTTTGGGCAGAAAAACTCACAAATAAATGGCTCTGAAGGAAATTGAACCCTTGCTGTCCTGGCTGGGAGCCGGCAATGCTAACCATTTTGCCATGGCACCTGGTGCTAATGGTAAAATGAAAACAATTGGTGAACAGTATGAATAGCAAGAGAGATAAAACACATTTACATGGGAGCACCAGTGTTTAAAATTATCTTAATATCAGACATTCGGTTTCGTACCCAACTACCTGGGGCCTGATGTTCACTAAAGTCTGCAGTCCAGTGACACAGACTGATCACAACTGGCTAGATTCTGGTTTAGCTGGGAAGGGACTATTGTGTTCACGCTGAACTGAAATCAATGAAAATGCGGATGTAAATGCTGAAGCTTCCCAAACACCCTGAACAAAATGAAGGCCTGGGAACACAGCATTCTCTACAGACTTGTTTGCTGAGTAGGAGAACTACAATGTGCGTACATAAGATAAGATAAGATAATGTTGCTTATAGCCCAGCCGACCGCAAAGGGCCCATCAGGGCTGTCACCACGTTAAAATCAACTCACCAGTCATTTAAAAAAAAAAAAAAAAAAAAAAAAAAACCCAACTTTCACACATCTCGTTAAATGACCTCGTCTACAAACGCACCAGAAACTTTGTTAAAAATCTTTCGGCCGTAAAATCTTAAATCAGATGAAAAATGTTAATCTCTCTCAAAAACTCAAGGATCACATCAGGCGGACATCCCTGAACAGGATCTTCATGGACTCCGCTGTAAAATGTTTGGTCTCACATCGTGCAAGTCCCAACACTCTAAAGAACATGTTTCATTGTGAGTGGCGCATGACATGGAATGCACCACGGAGCTTCTTCACTCTTAAAAGGTAAGCATGGGTAAATACAATGGCCGGTGTGCAGCGGCACAGAACCGTTTCCTCTTTACGACCACCCGACGTGGATGGGAGGAACTCCTTAAGGTTTGGACGGATCTGAAAGAGTTTGTTATTCGTCTGTGTGTTCCATCCTCTGCCAGAGTCTCTCACATAATCGTTAATTTGGGTTTCACATCTGAACAGGGGATATAAATGTTGGACAGTTTCTCTCTTGTGGCGTTCTTGGCTAAACGATCAACCATTTCGTTCCCGCCGATGCCAACATGACGAGGAACCCAAGCAAGAGTAATGTTGTAACCGTCCGCCTTCAACTTGCTAAAAAGTTCAAAAAAAAGTAAAAGTTTGGATGCTGAAGGTTGCGGCCAGCTATGGCCTCCAAGCTGACAGCGAATCCGACAGAACCAGAAAGTCCCACTTTGAAGAATGTGAGATTATCTTCAAAGCCAGAACCAGAGCAGTAAGTTCAGCAGAATAGACAGAAGCATCTGAATGGATATGTTCCAACAGTATCTGAGAAGGTGCCCAGGGCAGTAGGCTGCACAGGCCACTCCATCCTCAGACTTGGAACCGTCAGTGAAAACTTTTTGATAGGATGGGAATTTCGAACAGAGCTCAGCATACAATGCCTTGTACGCCAGAGAGCTGGTAGACTCTTTGCGAAAAGCTGCAAGATCGAACGAATCTCTGTGTGAAAAAGGTCCACGGAGGTTGATCCGGAAACTTGGAAAAATCGGAAAACTACTCCCAGGTCTAGACCTGCATTCCGCACGTGAGGCTGCATACGAAGACCAAACGGCGGAATACATTTAGGGTTGTTTTCAACTTACTTGGAATGGAGGGTCAAAGACACAGTCATAGGCACGGATTCTGCGGTTCTGAGAACAGTCGGATATAATAATTTAAAGACAGTTTCAGCCTGCGGTTGGACAATGAAGGTTCGCCCGCCTCTGCGTACAGGCTGTACACAGGGGTGGTGCGGAATGCTCCAAGACAGAGACGAAGCCCTTGATGGTGGATAGGGTCCAAGAGTTTGAGGTAAGAGGGTCTTGCGGGCCGTAGACAGCACAACCGTAGTCCAGTTTGGAACGGACCAAGGCTCTGTAGAGGTGCAGCAAAGTTTTCTTATCAGCGCCCCAGTCGGTGTGCGCTACGACCCGCAGAATATTCAGAGCTTTCTGGCAAGAAGTTTTGAGGTTTTTGATGTGGCTGAGAAAGTTGAGTTCTGGTCAAAAATGACTCCCAGAAATTTGGCCTCTGTAACAGCTGGAATGGGAGATTTCCCTACTTGAAGATTCAGGATCGGGGAAAAAAACTGACGGAAATTATGGAAGTGAATACATTGCGTCTTTGTTGGAGAAAAGGTGAAACCGTTTTCATCCGCCCATCGATGGATTTTATCTACGCAAAGCTGGAGCCTGCGCTGGACACTCGGGTACAGGCTTCCAGTTGCGTAGACAGCAAAATCATCCACAAACAATGAGCAGTCTGAACCCTGCTGAACTGATTTCACAATGTTGTTGATTTTAATACTAAGAGGGCAGGAGACAGTATGCTCCCCTGTGGAACACCAACTCCTGCTCGTGGACATCAGAGAGAGTGGTGCCAACCCGGACCTGAAACTGTCGTTCTGCCAAAAAATTTTGAATAAAAAGCGGAAGATGACCTCGAAAACCCAGATCGTGGAGATCATGAAGTATCCCCGACTTCCAGGGGTATCGTAGGCCTTCTCCAAGTCGAAGAAAATTGCCACTGCATGCTGTCTGTTTAAAAAAGCGTTCCTAAGTGTAGATTCCAGACGAATCAAATGGTCAACTGTACTACGATGTTTGCGGAAACCACACTGTTCTTTCGCCAAAAGGCCATCGGTTCGAGTTTCCACATGAGCCTAGCATTGACCATTTTTTCCATCAATTTACAGACACAGCTGGTCAAAGCTATGGGACGGTAGTTAGATGGATTAGAAAGATCTTTTCCAGGTTTGGGATGGGAATAATGAGGGCTTTCCGCCAAGAGGGTGGAAAGCAACCTGTAGTCCACACGTGGTTGTATACCTGTAACAGGATGTTCAGACCTTCTTGCGGAAGATGTTTCAATAGTTGTAATGAATGTCATCTATACCTGGAGAGGAATCGCTGCAAGAGAGTAAGGCAGATTTCAGCTCGTTTAATGTGAAAGGAAGATTGTAGTCTACATGTTGTCGGATGAAAAGTTGCAGGGTGATTTTTCTTTAGGGCTTTGTTTTTGACAAAAGTGACTGATTTATTAGAAGAGAGGAATTCTTTTCAATGGTTGAAGCAAGCAGATTAGCAACTGCTTTCTTCTCTGTTATTAAAGAATCCGAAAACTTGAGATGGTTCACAGTGGGACAGGTGTTCTTCCCTTTGATTTTCATAATGATGTTCCACACTTTTTTCTTAGACGTTTTTTGATGTCAGCTGGAGCAGAAGCTTCTCCAGGACGATGTTTACTGATTTTAAAAGTGTGTTTGATTTAGCACGGAGTTTCTGATGGGCTCGAGCGTTGGGACCCGAAGGTCGTTGGTATACCGACGCTGAGCCCGTTTCTAACTTTGGAAATTTGTTGGCATCTGAATCGAACCAGGGTGTTTTTGGCATTTGAAGTTTATCGGAAGACACTGGAATACAGGCCTTAGCACATTTAATCATAGTGTTAGTCAGTGATTCAGCTGGGTCAGGACTCTGAAAAAAATCTGTGTCCTGGAACCCTTAGAAACAGTGGCTGCAATAGATCCCAGTTTGCTTTCTTATAAATTAAATGCTGAGAGACAGAGACGTGTTCAGTTATTACAGGTTGTAGAAGGACAGGGAAATGGTCACTTCGTGCAGATCGTCATGGACAGACCACTCATAGTCCAGGACCAGCGAGGGGTCACAAACCGACAAATCTAAACACGAAAGTGAACTGAGGAAGAGTGGAGATAAGTTGCAGATCCGTCATTCAGACAACACAAATCCAAGTCTGAAAGGACATCCTCAATTAGCAGACCTCTGGGTGACGTACCGGCACTACCCAAAGAGGATTGTGACCGTTAAAGTCACCCAACAGCAAAAAAGTCGGAGAAGTTCTTCTATCAGACTGACAAGGTCCTGACGACAAACCGGGGACAGAAGGTGAGAGATAAAGGGAACAGAATGTCACAGTTCTTGTGGAGAGTGACTCTCGCAGCTACAGCCTGAAGGGAGGTAGACAGAGTGACAGGACTATACAACAAAGTTTTGTGTAGGAGAAGGCAACACGCCCGACAGTCCCAACGTGGATAGTTGTGCAGGTTTCGAAAGAATATTAAAGCCAGAAAGAGTAAAGGTCTTCTGGCTTTGAATTTGAGTTTCTGAAGAGCCACGACAGAAGGTTTTAGAGACTGACACAGAAGCTGCAGCTCTCGAAGTTGGAATTTAGACCACGGATATTCCAATGGAATATTGTATTATCCATGGTGCAGAGGGCGAAAAGGAGAGAGATCAGGTCATCTCCTCTCAACATCTGCTGCTAAAGCTGTAAATTTGTTGCTTAATTTCACTGGACTATCTGCAGACCTGCTGGCAGACTTGCCAACAGGTGAAGTAGGTCTGGGTTTGGGAGACGGTGGAGGTTTCTTCCTTATCTCCACCATCTCCACACTGGGTTGACTCCCTTGCCCGCACGGGCACTGGACAGAGGAGTTCGAGGTCGGGGGTGCTGGTGTTTTAATCTGCCCAGCAGCAGATGTTGTAGACTGCTGGGCAGTCTGAGGGGTGGCGGATTTTTGGCCTCCACCAGGGGCACTCACTTTGGGTTGAGAGGTGGTGGACCTGCTTCCACCAGAGCTGACAGTTTTTCCTTGCAATGTCTTCGAAACGTAAAGTTATCAGTCTGACAGCAGACTGACCGAGTTTGAACTGTTGGAACTTTCTTTACGGCCGAAGCATACGAAGAAGCTGTCGGCGACTGACTGCCCACAACCTGCTTGCGGGCTTCAAAAAAGGAGATCTTCTTTTCTGTCTTAACCTTTGTATTGCAGATTCCTGAATCCACAGAGGACAATTCGTGAAGAGGAGGGATGGTCGCCACCGCAGTTTGCACAATGTGCGGATCTTTACACGGCCATCATGGGGTGCCTTGCAGCAAATACCACACACCTCCTGCCCAGAGCAACGGTCTCTGACATGGCCAAACTTCTGGCATCGGAAGCACCTCAACGGGGACGGAACGTACAACTGAACCCGGACAATCAGGTAGCCGACTTTGATGACCGGAGGCAGCACAGGGTTGCAGAATGTCAGAAAGAGGGTGTTGGTGTCCACTCTTTCAGCACCTTCTTTACTGTCACCCTGCGTACCTCCGTCACACCCTGGGATGCCAGCTCCGTTTTGATCTCTGCCTCTGAAACACCTGATAATTCCCTGCAGCGAATCACTCCTTTTGATGAATTTAATTGTTTGTGGGGAGTTACCTGATCTCCCTGTCCACAAGTTTCGTTGCCTTCAGCAGCTGTTCAGATTGCTTTTGTGACTTACATTGAATAAGAAAGGAACCAGTCCTCAACTCTTGATGGACCGAGGGTCACTGCTAAAGCTTGAAAGCCCTTCTGTATGGCGAAAGGGCTCAGAGCTGAAAGGGGTCTTTCCTGCTCCGTCCTTCCATCACGAGCCAGGAAGCCCAGAATCCTGTCCTCTGTCGTACCTCCATATCGGAATCGCTATCGGAATCAAAATTCCCTGAAATAGGGGATGCAGCCTTCCTCTTTTTTGGGGGGATTGTTTTGAAAAAGCCATAATGTGTGTTTTATTTTATTTCATCTCTCCCTTACCCACCCACCTTGGAGTCCAACTAAGGGGCCAGGGCCAAGAAACCAATGTCTTGACCCCTTCCAGGCTTCGGGGAGAGATATACGACAAACAGAAACTACCAACCCTATCCCCCTGATCATGCTCAACTCCCGGGGACAGAGAGCTGAGCACTGCAGGGGTTAACTTGGCCAGTAGGGGAACTGTCTGTCTTGACCCAGCCCCAAGAAGGGGAGCCGATTAGTACACCCGGGCCAAAGTGTACTTCTGTCTAGAGAGGTCCGAGCCAAAGTGATGTGTTGAGAGCGCTGGCCCTCTCAATCACCAGGATCTCATTCCCCTCGACACAGGTCGCACCGCACGGCAAACACGGCGGATCTTAAGGAGACCACAGAGAGAAAAGGAGTGTGGAAAGAAGACTTGAAGAGGAGACGAAGATAGAAAAGGGCCAAAGAAAGGCAGAAAACAAGAAAAGGAGAAAGGTGGGTTATCTTAGTCAGGATCCTCACCCTTAGCCTATCTGACATGGGAAGCCCTACCAGGGGCATCAACTTCTTACCACGTTTCGCTTAGGCCATACGCATCTTCACCTCTCAGGCCTACAAGCAGTGTGAAAAAACCAGCCTATCTCCCAAGTATTGATGCCCCGTCAGCATAGCCTAAAGGATCATGGACCACGCAAACCCTCCGACCACGACAAGGTCGCACCCCAGGAGGGGTGCCGTACATGAATCGGAAACAGATTTCAGATAACAAAGAACAAGCCAATGTATAGTCATCAAGTGTGACTGCTTTGGTGTTTATAGGTAGGAACATGGACAATGATTACTGATTTGAAAGCATGAGGGCACTGTGCTTGTGAAAGAGAGTCTTTAAACATATATATATCAGTGAAAAAAGGAGTAATCTGATCTGCACAAGGTTTTAGAACAGAAGATGATGATATTTGATGTGGATGCAAGCTTTCTTGACATTCTAATGCCTGAATAGTTCAGAGCAGCTGTTTCCTGCACTACAAAGGGTGGGGAACAAAATCATGGTGGTTTTCATTTGGGGTTGAAGAGTACTTTCAATCTGTGTGAAGCAATCAAAGTTAAAAGGAACACTGCCATATCACATAGCAGCTGACAGCTGGTTTTAAAGCTAGTATATATACATGTGTGTGTGTGTGTGTGTGTGTGTGTGTGTGTGTGTGTGTGTGTGTTATAGCAGCTGACAGCTGGTTTTAAAGCTAGTATATATATATATATATATATATATATATATATATATATATTATATATATATATATTATATATATATATTATATATATATATATATATTATATATATATGGTGTGTGGTGTGTGTGTGGTGTGTGTGTGTGTGTGTGTGTGTGTGTGTGTGGTGTGTGTGTGTAAATGGTTTTGTGCTGGGGATGTAATGGGCTGAGGGGGGTAGGGTTAGGGCAAGGTCAGGGACGAGGAGTGAGTCAAGATGGGGAATGGAAATAAACAGTTTTGATGTATTTGAGCTTGATTTTTTTTGTTTAAAAATTTTCAGTTTTATATGCCTTGAACTCCTTCGTTTATGTAGGAGGTAGGTGCACTTCTATTCATCCATGAATTATTACTACTGTTTAAAGACTAGGACTGATTTATGACATGGTCAGTGAGAGAATAACTTTGACTTGAGTTTATGTCTTGCTGGCTGAACAACAACCTGTATTTGATTTTGAATGGATACAAAAAAGGAAAATAAACACTACAGAACTTAATCTTTAAATTACTGAACTGTGACTCAGCTGTTTGTTGAAAATACCTCTGATCAGCACACATATGTAGCTGTCGAAACAAAAGTGTGAGCTGGAGAGTTGGAGGAGAAGGTCTGCACACAGTTAGGTTAGTATGTATATTTGAGTGAATGTCTCAGAGATGAATTCTCTGTCCTTGTGTCGTAGAGTCTCTGTCTCTCTGCAGACATTTTCTCTCTCTCTCTCTCTCTCTCTCTCTCTCTCTCTCTCTCTCTCTCTCTCTCTCTCTCTCTCTCTCTCTCTCTCTCTCTCTCTCTCTCAGTCATAGATCTAGAGCTCTTGCCTTCACCTGAAGTCAACATAAATTGGCTATGTAATGTGTTCTTAAATGACTGTGTGTATGTGTGTGTGTGTGTGTGTGTGTGTGTGTGTGTGTGTGTGTGTGTGTGTGTGTGTGTGTGTGTGTGTTTGTGTGTATGTTTATGTGTTTGGGTATACATGTTTGCAGTCTCTCCCTTCCCAGTATTCGGAATAGTGACTCATCGAACATCAAGAAAAGAAAAGGATCTAAAAAGTTGGTAACTAAGAAGAAAATAAAGACAAATATTGAGACGGTCAAATTTTATGGATTAAGGTACTCGCCTCATACTTGCAAGTCCTGATCATAACAAGTATGTAAGGTTAATTTGATAACTTCATTTTCATGAATAAGATGTAGTAGGGCTTTTGTCAGATGTGCAAAGTGTAATTTATCTATATGTATCAGTTCAGTGTTCTAAGGAACAGCTGGTATGAAAAACAAAATTAGAGCAGCCAATTACATTGAAATTAATGAAACTGCAAGGCTTTAAAATCCACTGTTTACATAATCTTCTGTTCTTTCTTCTGTGCAGTGATCATCACAGCCAAGGAAGGATGGAATCAGGGACACCCAAGGCACCGCCCAAAGCCAAGAAGCCTGTGCCTGATGGTGTGACCACCATCGACTGCACACCATACTGTAGAGTCTTCGGGCTTACTGGGCCATGGCTGCAGAAAGTCTGGTTTGTCAAGGACATATGTGGACTGGTGAGTCATACATTACCTCACAGAAACTGTGACTGTGATAAGGTAAAAAAATGGTTAATTTTATGAAAATCTCTTATGAAGGCATGTCTTGTGTTATGCATTATTCAGTAGATTAGTGTGAGTCAGACTTGATGAGATTTCAGCTTTATACAACATGTTATTGTTTTTGAAATCTCATCTTCTGTCCCCCTTTGGTGGCATCACTGCATGCCAGTTTTTCCAGCTTCCCATACACACTACACAGCCCCACATAGAGCCATGCAGTTGCAGCCCAAACATCAGCAACCCCAGAGCAGGGAGCTGTCAGTTTCAGGTCATCATTATGAGGCAACCCATCACAGGAGACACTGCACTGCTGTCTACAGTCACTTTGAATACAGCAGTACCTGATCTGACCATCCTCCCTTGGACATGACAAACTAGGCCCCCTACTGATGACAGTGATGACTTAGTCACGGAACCAGAATGATGGCATGTCCTCCTTTGGAAGGCAGCTTAATGCCCTTCCAGCATCGTTCCCCAAGAACTTAATGACAGCAAAGACTGACCTGAACTCGCCGCTGGCATCGATGGGGAGTGAAAATCAATAGGCCACCGCTAGAGCAGGGCTGCAGAACGACCTGTTGAGAGGGAAGTACATTTTTAGAGAAAAAGGCTGGCAGAATGCATAAGATAATGTTGCTTATAGCCCAGCCGACCGCAAAGGGCCACATCAGGGCTGGGCAGAATGCATGGAGGACATGCTCTGTCTGCAGTGTGGAGAAGCTACATGGTGTGAGCCTCTCATGATACAAACTTGTGGTTGTGCTTGTGTCCGCCAACAAAGGACTCCAAACTGGAGATCAGAACAGATGAAATTCATGATTGTGGTTTTGAGCAAATGGTTACAGGAATAAAAGGCACTGTCCTGGCGTTCCATTAATGGGGGCTACAGGGGAGTTTTTGCAATGATCTGCTTTCTTTCTGCATGATTTTTCTCATATGTGATCATGTTTCCATACCTGCTGAAGGATGATGTGAATGACAGAAGATGTATGTGACATGGATGTATCTGATATTATACATGCATATGTGATGCGCTCCCACAAAAGGTACATTAAGTGTCATTTTGAAGATTTTGAGATTTTGGCACAGTCAGAAACTAGAGAAATTAAGCTTCACAATGATATGCTTGGTTTTGTTTTAGGTTTATTAAAACCAAAGTTATAGTAGTTTATATCCAGCTAGTAGCAAGGTGGCCATTTTGAGAAAATGCCTGTTAAAGTTGACAGAGCAATCTTGATGAAACCCTTAGCAACAGGGGTTATTTTTTAACAGAAATCAATGAAACTTGGAGCAAACAATCTTTACTCCTTCCTGCATCAATCAACGAGACATTT
>CM031609.1:42744889-42749889 GCA_018398815.1 Conus ventricosus
AACAGCAGTCCTAAGATGGCTGTCAGCAGCAGAATGGCAATGCAGAAGAAAACAGAAATGGAAGAGTGAGCACAGTTCCTAAAACAGGGGCAAGGGGATGAAAGAGAATGAGAGAGAGAGACAGGGGGAGGCCAGAGAGAGGGGAGGGGACGGTGGGAGAAGGATGAGGGATAGGTTGTGATAGGGGAGGAGACAAGAGGGACATAAACTAGAAGCTATCAAAAGCTTCCAGTTTATCATCAAAGATGGAGGAAGAAAACTGGAAATCCCGGCCGTATGCAGACAACAGTGGGGCTAACGAAACTGAATGCCATCATGTTGAGGCAAGAACATTTCCCTCATACAAAAGCAAAAACAATGAACAAAAAAACAACAATAAACAACAACAACAACAACAACAAAAGAATAAGGGAAAAAAGAGAAAAAGAAGAAAGAGAAAAGAGGTCATGTGGCTCATTGGTCATCTTGTTGTTTTTGCACTTTTGTATAAACTTGGATTCTCTGCAAAACTCTGAAGATGAATCCATGAGGTGAGATGTCACCGCAAGGTCTTGAACATCTCCTGCAAAGACCATGTTTCAGATCAGAGTCAATGGAACCATTGGACCTTATTAATGATGACCTGATCATCATTGTCAAGGAGAGAAAGATGAAATAGTTCTGATGTGTTATGATAATAGCTGGCCTTACCAAATCTATCCACGAGGACACAGTGACAGGCAGATGAAGAAGAGATGCGAGGACAACGTCAGGGAGTGAACAGGCCTGTTCTTCATGATCTCCTGGGGGAATCCAGAGAACCTCAACATATGTAGCAACATTGTCAGAAAGTCTTCGTTGGTGCATCAAGGATCACTACCCAGGGCTAGAAGATAGGCAAGTCAAGGCAGTATGAAATAGGCAAGTTCTGCTCTAAGGTGTCAATTGTGATTACTGTGGTTAATGGGAATGCTTTTCAGATGGTAGCTTAAAAACTTTTTAGATTTATCTTAAAAAGTTTAACTAAGACATCCCCCATACATGAAACAAACGAATCACAAGACAAAACACAATGCATTTTGACCTCATAGGTCTTCTTCAGGCAAAATAAACAACACTCAGATTTTTAGATTTACACACACAGTCATGAAGTTTTTTCCTGAGGACCCAGCTCACAGTGGTTGGTAATGCAAGCAGATTTCTTGGGATGAATTAGCTCCAGGTGCCAGTGAAGCTGCTGTGTGCTGTTGATGCAGCAGGAACGTAGAACTGGTGAAAATGCGAAAAATTTCTCCCATTTTACAGTGTATGGTCAGAAGAAAGGAATCATATTGAATATCAAGTACAAGGTTCTAGCTCACAGAGTTATTTTTCATGCTGCAGAGATGACCTTTTTCATCTAAACAGACTTGGAACAAGGTCACCCAGCCTTCAAGCTGGAATTCTTCAGTAACTGTATGGAATTAGTGAAATTTCCAGCCTCAGCCTGATCTCTGCCAGATGAAGATATGTGCCATTGCTTCAAGTTCTGGAAAGAGTGCAGCAGAGTGGTTTGGATGGAGAGGGGAATGATGGAGTGCTGCTCTTGTACACAAAACATTCTGAGATCAGTGTGTATGACAATTGTTCATTGATACTTCAGAGGAGGAAGAAGAAGGAAATAGCACTGGTGACCCAACTGTGTGCATTGTGGAAAATGCAAACAGAATGTTGTTATTGCATTTTGGAAACATCTCTTATGTGTTTACTTTTATTTCTTTTCTTTTTTTGTTGCTTGTATACTTACTGTATCCCCTTTCTCACATCAGTTCAAGGTCAGACTAATCTTTTCCTGTTTTGTTGTTGTTGTTGTCATGATAACCAAGCAAACATAGAAAAAGACCTTTGACTCTGAAGAATTGTTAGCCTGCACTTGTTTTCACCCACTACTTAATTGTTCAGCACAACATTTAGTACCTGAAGAAAAATGAGATGTTTTTTGTTTGTTTGTTTGTTTTGGTTTTTTTTTTTTTCTTTGACTCTCATGTTTTGGTCATATTGTTTTAGTCACAATTGTGTTGTAACATAAGCTGAAACTAAAGCTCTTTGAAAGTATGCAGAGTGTAAAGTTAGTGCTTCACTCTTTCAGTTGGTGAATAGCAGTGGGCTGTTACATGTCTAATGGAGGTTGTAACGTAAAATGGAAAAAGTGCCCATATTGCATGTCAACAGCATTGCGGAGCAAGCAGGTGTAGGAAGGTGCTGTAGATTTGCAGGAGCCTTTGTCAAAGAATTAAGAAAGAAAGTGAAACTTCAAGACTGAAACTGAAAACATAGCTGAGAAAAGAGACAAAAACAAAACAGAAATAAGCAACACCCCCCCCAAAAAAAACCCAAAACAAACAAACAAACAAAAAACATCTAATTTTTCTTCAGGTACTAAATGTTGTGCTGAACAATTAAGTAGTGGGTGAAAACAAGTGCAGGCTAACAATTCTTCAGTCGTTATAGTAATGACTTGACAAAGATTTGAACTTAAAAAAAAAAAAAAATTTGAAGATGAAGAAAAGGGGGGAATATAATATTACTATAAATATGAGAAGCCCTTCACTAGCTGCCTGAGGGAACCATCGTAATCCCTCTCAAAGGCACATTTATTTGTATTGCCTGCTCCTAGGCCTTTCGTCCGCTGGATCGGACTCATCAGGGAGACACGGCTAATTGTGTCTGTGCTCTTGGTGTCAAATAGAGACACACCACAGTCCATGATTCTGTGGTGTTCTCACCACCAAGGGTTCGAAAAAAGAATCCAACAGCAGCCTCAAAGCAGCCAGTGAAGGGTAATAAATGGAACAAAGCAAAAGTGCAGAGAAGAAAAAAGTCGCTGAAAAAACTAAAAGCATTATTCAAACAGTATAAAATATAGGGGACAATCTTTGAGCCTATGCTTGAGGATCCATTCAAGGATGCAAGGGAGGTCAAAAGATATGGAACAGTCTGAGTGGTCAGCTCTGCTGTTCAATAACCCAAGCATTGTGAGTGGCTAAGAACTGCACAGAACAACCTTTACTTGGATCTCCTAAGAGATGCAATCTCCCACTGATTGACCAAACAATATAATGCTGAACAATTAAGTAGTGGGTGAAACAAGTGCAGCTAACAATTTAGTCGTGAATAGTAATGATTGACAAAGATTTGAACTTAAAAAAAAAAAAAATTTTGAAATAAAAAATGGAGGAAATATTAAATTACAAAAAAGTGGAAAGCCCATTCACTAGTGCTAGGAACCATCGTAATCCTCTTAAGGACCATGTTTATTGCTCTCAAGGCCAGTCTTTGTCTGCCTGCCTCGGACTCATCGGGACCGGCTAATTGTGTACGTGCATTCTTGCTGTTCAAATAGAACACCACAGTCCATGTTCTGTGTGTTCTCACCACCAAGGGTTCGAAAAAGAATCCAACAGCAGCCTCAAAGCAGCCAGTGAAGGGTAATAAATGGAACAAAGCAAAAGTGTGGAGAGGAAAAAAGTCGCTGAAAAAACTAAAAGCATTATTCAAACAGTATAAAATATAGGGGACAATCTTTGAGCCTATGCTTGAGGATCCATTCAAGGATGCAAGGATGTTGATGATATTGAACAATGTCAGACATTTTGACTCAGTGTGTGTAGATAGATCATTGAGACATTGAAGGCAAGGAACCAGACATGCGTGCTTTGCTAATCATTGTACAGTGTACGCATTGACACCCACCTTAGTAAATACGGCTGTTGATAACTGCCCCAGTCCAGTTGGGAAAGGGGGACTAACACAGTACCGACACCATCTGAATAACCTCATGCTAGGCTGGGCTGTGCAAATACCAGGTTTTGTTTTGGGTGCCTCGAAGATCAACTCACAGAGCCTGGCTGCAGGCTTGATGCTCTATCAGTTGAATTGTTCAGATGCCAAATATGATACGTACATGCTTGCTTGACAAATATTGAAAAAAAACCCCTTGAAATCAATGGGTTAAAAAAAAACATTCTGAAAAAGAGAGGCATATAGAGACAGAAATGGAGACAGATATTCAATGAATATTAAAGAAAAAAAACTCTTTTTTTTTAACAAAATAGAAATCTTTGGAATAAAGGTTTTTAGATTTTTTAAAAATCTGTGGAATAACTTGGCATAAAGAGCCTCTGGGGTCTTTGATGAGAAACGTCTGGCCTCCGATCGTTTAGACAAGAATCAATGTCTATGGATAAAAGGTTTGCATCAGCGTTGCCAAGAGATATAATGCAAGATCTCGGGAACAGGCGGAAAGCCTCACTTCGATCCCCATCCATGCCATTTCCCTGCCTTAAAATGGAGAAAGAAACTGAAAAAGCGTGAAAGAAATGCTATTCATCTGTCTTTTCCCTTTCAGCCTATCATCATTTGGAATTTTTAGCGTATTTTTTTCCCTTGTGTTTGAGCATTCTGAAGACTTGAAAATTTTTTTTTTTCTGCAACATTTGTTTTTTTTTTTAAAACTGAAATTAATAAAACTATTTTTTGATGGAGAAAGTTCCAAAATGACATGCAGAAGCTTCAGAATATGGGAATGTAAATTGCTGAGCAGAGATATTCTGATTTACGATGTCGGCGTTAACCTGGACGGCTTTTGGGAAGTAGTGTACATGGCGAGCCGCCAAGCGTCCAAAGGCCAGGCGATTTACGTCCTTTTCACCATGTTGGATTTCAGAATGCATATTTCACTGTCGGAACAGAAGGCCCCAGTCCATGTTGAGGGGTCGCGGGGACTGTGATCTACGAGCGGTGGTATTGATTTGAGTGGTGTGCAGGAGGTATGCCTATGCCTCGGTGGGCTTTCAGCAGATGCTTCTTGGGTCTTAGTGATGTTAAGTGCCGAGGATGTTGCTTGAGTGGCTTAGCGGGCGAGTGTTGGGTTCAGGGTGGAGGGAATGAATTGTTGGCTGTGGACTTGAGAGGGAAGGAGATTCGCTTAGGTTTGATTCATTGTTCACTCTTATTTATGTGTGGGAATATGTGAGTGCGTG
>CM031609.1:42757389-42782389 GCA_018398815.1 Conus ventricosus
ACCCTTACCCTGCTAGCAGGTCATGCGTACAAGTTCACCGTAACAGCTGGATGTCAGAACAGATTTAATTCATGTATACAGCATTTCTGAATGACAGACATTTGGGCAGAATTTGAAAAACAGAATTGTTTTGTTGTCCAGAAATTACATACAGTGTGCCCTTGAAATGAGAGAGAGAGAAGCTCAAAGTAAGGAGACATGTCCTTCATATTTCAGTGTTTGCCAGAGGTGCAGAGAAAATCAAAGTAAGGAGACATGTCCTTCATGTTTCAGTGTTTGCCAGAGGTGCATTCGCAAAATGGACCACCATTGTCCCTGGGTGAACAACTGTGTGGGAGAGAACAATCAAAAGTATTTTATTCTCTTTACGGTAAGTAAAGAATTACCTTCCCTTTTGTGTTCATGCATTGCTTGTTAATATGACGAGAATGATAGTTTGATCTTTTTTTTATCATGTGAGGAATTACCTTCCTGTCTGATTTTATGCTGTGCTTGACTATCTAATAAAATTCACCCAGGAACAATAAAGATGTTTTATTATCTTTAAGTGAGGAATTACATTACCTTCTTGACTTGTGTGTTGATTTTAACGTGATGACAGCCCTGATATGGCCCTTTGCGGTACGCTGGGCTATAAGCAACATTACCTTACCTTACCTTCCGTGATCATGAAGTGCTTGATTATGAATCTTATACACCACAGAACAATAATAGAAATATTTTTATTCCCCTTGAAATGAGGGGATTGCCTCCCTTTCTATGTTCATATTGTGCTTGACTGTATGTATGACTGTGTTCTCCAGAGGACAGTCCAAAGTGTTGTGTTCTCTTTGTTGAAAGTTCGGATTTAATTTGTTTTCCCTATTCACGTAGCGCTTGCCAGTCTAAACTGATGGACCAGAGAACAAACAAAGTATTTGTTCTTTTTACTGTTCGTAAGGATTTACCGTCCTTTCTGTGTTACATATAGCACAAGTCACAATGGAACCAAAAAAAAAACAAAAAAAACTTGTGTTCCTTTTGCAGTGAAGGAGGATTTACCCTAATATCAGTGATGGTTTAGTACTTAGCTATATGTAACTTTAAGCACCCAAAGAACAGTCAAAGGTATTTAATGTCTTTACAGTGAAAGCCATAAGGGTGTTCAGGCTGTAACTGTACACGACAGTTCTCTATTCACTTTGTGTACAGCAGATTGAAAGTTGGAAAACACCATTAACATTTTCTGATCATGCTGTGTATCCTCTGCCCCCTTCTCTGCCTTGATAAAGAAGCTTGGAAATCCGTGGAATTCAGGGCAATTGATTTCACAAGCAAACAAGCCAATAAACCTTAATGAGTTGGTTTCTTCAGCTGTTGTTGTTGCCGTGCGTACCTGTCAGATGAAAGGGGAATTTGTGATGTGTTCCCGTGGACCTGGTTATTTGTTTGTGAGGAAACATGAAAATAGAATCCTAAGCAGGATGGATAAACATTGTGTGCCTTTTGTGTTGGTCTTTGTGTGTGTGTGTGTGTGTGTGTGTGTGTGTGTGTGTGTGTGTGTGTGTGTGTGTGTTGACGTGCTTGTGTGTGTGTACGTGTGCGTGTGCGTGTGCGCGTGCATACATGTGTGCGTGTATACACATGCCAGCAAACATTTTCTGCTTATCTCATCAAAGTGCATTGCTCTTTTGGGGGGTCCAAGTGATTTCTAGTACAGTGCAACCTGTCCAGAATGACCTTTCGAAAACATGACAAAAGTTTTGGTTTTTGATAAAAGGAAAGGAGTCTTCCTTGTGAGGTCTTGGAGGGTCGTGTATTCAAATGGTAATGTAGAGCTTTTGGCCGTGAAACTCATGTAGGGTCTGATTGTTAAGCACGAAAACCCTCTCAGTGCACAAATGGGTATCCGTTTCAGATCAGAAGACGTTAAGGCAGCAGAAGAAGAGGGATTGGCTTCTCCTTTCATAATGCTGAGCCTTTGAAGTAGTGATCATTGAACAATTCACTGTCCTTACAGGCATTAGGGTATGGTACTTTGATCTTGTAAATTTTATAGAGTGAAACTTTGCTGTAGAGGCCCTTGAATAAAGGCTCCCTCCCCTTAAAGAGGCCCCTCCCCCCCCCCCTTCCCCCAGTTTTTTTTTCTCTTTCTCTGTAGTAGATCTAATTAACAATAAAGATTCCCTTCCTTAAAAGACTTATTTTTCTGGTTTTTTTTTTAAACTCTGCATCTCTGCAAGATTGACCTCAATGAATGCCCCCGTCTTTAAAAAGATGTAATCATTGTGATTTGGCCACGGGTTTCTATTTTGTTGTATTGCTTTGTATTCTAGCTATAGTACGATGTTGTTTCAAAATGAATGCATTTGTTGTACATGTCATGTTTGCATTGTTTCAGATGTACATATGTATTATATCATGCCATGCACTCTATATGGCTATCACCCATTTCGTCTCCTGTTTGGGCAAGGAATGGAAAAGTAAGTCAGATGCCTCAAGAATGTAGTTTTGTCTGTGTATTTCTGTCTGTCTGTTTTCATCTCTCTCAATTGGCTAGGTGTCATAACTAAACGGAACAGTTCCTTTTATTATGGAGAAAGAAAAGAAAAAGACAAAAGCATTTAGTTTAAGGCATTACATGTGATGTTTGAAGGAAACTGTCCATCGCTGCACATTCACCCAACCGAAATTCAAGGTCAGTAATTGAAGGTCAAAGAAAGAACATGGCAAGATTGAAAGAAAAAGGCTTGTAGACAAGACAGAGCTCCCATCTTACGTTGGTGTCAAAGTCAATCATGGTAAGAGCATTTGTTTGTTTGTTTGAAGGTTAAGGTCAGATGTCAAAGGTCAGGGCGACAGCATGTCAAACATGAAGAAAAAAGCACACGTCAAAGTAGAACCTTGATCATGGAACCAGTCTTCATGGAGCTTGATACAGTGATTGGCTAAGACAGGAACATGAACCTTATTCAAATTAATGTTAAAAGTCATAGGTCAAGGTCATTTGTAGCTTGGTACCCTTCAGATTAAAACCTGCTTTACGGTACCCTTGCTTTAGAAGCATTGTGTTAGTGTAGTCACTCCATCCCCGAGATTCTCTTTTAATGGACATTTCATACTAACTGTCTGCCCTTTGTCTATTCATGCGGCAATCCAGTATGCTGAGGTGTTCGTTTTTTTTTCAATTTTATCTACATACAACCATCCATAATGCTCACGCCTCTCTCTTTTTATCACCAAATGTATGTTTATCCAATGATGTTTCCATCCACCCATCCAGAAAGTTGAGAGTGAAGTGTCTTCTGATCCCCAATATTCTGTTTTTATGGTCGTTTCCTGCATCCGTCTGCCTGTTTACAAGTCTGTCCATACATCAATCCTGAATGATAGGTTTTCCATTTCATCTTCAGACGACCAACAACAATGCCTACAATATTCTCATTAAATCACCAGACATCTGTTCATCCAGTGCTGTATCCATCGCATCCTTCCCGCATGTTGAGGGTGATGTGTTTGATGGGCAGGTTGTTCAGGCTTTTCCCCTCCGGCCACGACAGTGTTCCTTATTTTCCTGATTTTTGAGGCGCTGCTGTTTGGCATTTTCACCGGCATCATGTTCAGCACGCAGCTGCATGCTGTTTGTTCTGATGAAACGGTGAGTTCATGACCTGGTGATCGCTGTTTTCCTGTGTCTTTGGTTTGGTTTCTTTGTGTTGCCTTGGTAAACTGTACCATGCTTTGTGTGTGTGTGTGTGTGTGTTGTATGTGTGTGTGTTGTGTGTTGTGTGTGTGTGTGTGTGTGTGTGTGTGTGTTGTGTGAGTGTTTGTGGTAATGAAGTGTTGTGGGATGTTGTGTTCTGGATGAATTTTTGAGTTTCCCAATGGCAGCCCTATTTTTCTAAATGGTTGCGTACTTGAGAAACTTTTACCTGTTCATGTGATGATATAATGTTTTGGCAGACTCGTGTCTATAGTGTGAATGTATGTGTCACATTGTGTGCATTTTTGTGTGTGTGTGTGTGTGTGTGTGTGTGTGTGTGTGTGTGTTGTGTGTGTGTGTGTGTGTGTGTGGTGTGTGTGTGTTGTGTGTGTATGTGTGTGTGTGTGTGTGTGTGTGTGTGTGTGTGTGTGTGTGTGCGTGCGTGAGCGCTCGCGTGCATGTGTGGTGTGTGTGTGTGTGTGTGTGTGTGTGTGTGTGTGTGCGCGCGTGTGTGTGTGCGTGTGCGTGCGTGCGTGTGCGTGTGTGCGCGCGTGTGTGTGTCTCTCTCTCTTTCTCTTTCTCTCTCTCTCTCTCTCTCTCTCTCTCTCACTCCTCTCTCTCTCTCTCTCTCTCTCTCTCTCTCTCTCTCTCTCTCTCTCTCTCTCCACGCATCTTCCCCACAAATTGGCAGACAAGTTGAAAAGTTTGTTCCTAAAATATAAGAAAGGATTACACTTTGTGATTGAAGATATGAGTGCCTCCTGTTTTTGTTTTGTTTTCCTTTAAAAAAAAAAAAAAATGGAGCATTGGGAATATGTAACATTCTAGTCACAAACAAAACTTTGTTGTTTTTTTTCCCCCAGTGAACAGGAACTTGGAAACTCAGAAAGCAAACGGGGAAAACATCGAGAACAACAAAACACACAGAGAAAATAAAATACAAAAAAAGTAAAAAGGAAAAATAGAGAAAGAATACTATTATAACTTCTTACGGTATTGATTTATTATCAAAAGCTGCAAAGTTTTCAACATTTTCTGTTCATTTTGCAAATCCGATTATCCTTCATTCATCCGTTCTGCTGTTTTAACCCGTTTTTGAGCTCTCAGTATCTTCTTTTTGTTTTTGTCTGTTTTTATTCTTTTGAAGTGTCAGTTTCTGTGTCCATGTATTTGATTGCTATCATGTGTGTGGCGATTGCTGTTGGGCGTGTATTGTGCGTGCGCATGCGTGTTTGTGTGTGTGTGTGTGTGTGTGTGTGTGTGTGTGTGTGTGTGTGTGTGTGTGTGTGTGTGTGTGCTTACTAGTATTTTAGAGTTATCTGTTGTTTTTTTACCATTGTATTTTTGGTCCATTTGTGTTTTGTGTGTTTGCAGTTTTTATAAATTGTAAATCTAATAATAATGCATTCAAATATCTTAAATTTCTTATTCAACTTTTTATGAGAATGATGCTGTGGAGTTTTGTTTGTTTGTATGAAACTACATTATGTAATGTAATGTAAAAGGATATTTATAGAGTGCTTTACCTCGCAAGAGCCCAGAGCGCATATTACAGAAAAACATGATAGAATTATAATTCTAATTCAAAGCGCACACACACACACACACACACACACACACACACACACACACACACACACACACCGCCGGGTAAAAAACAAAACAAAAAAACAAACAAAAAAACCCAAAAAAAACCCTCTCACACGCAGACAGACACAGGAGCGTGATCAACACCAGCAAAAACGCGCACAGTGGTAAGTGGATATCGTTAATCAGTCCGAGGGAAAAGATGTGTCTTTAGGGAGGTTTTAAGTCTCTAAAGAGTCCGTGTTACGCAAAGAAGAAGGGAGACGACTATTCCACAGAGCAGGTGCCTGGTAAGAGAAAGATCATTGGCCTGAAGTTTTCAGGCGAGCGGAGGGAAGCCGAAGCAGATGAGAATCAGTGGCTGAAGTTCATAATTTCTTTCATAGTGTTGTATGGTAGTGGCCAAGCTTGAGAGATACGCATGCAGTGTCAAGAAATTTCAGCAGAACTCTTAGAGATGCATGATTCCAGTCTTCTCTTTTGGGCCCGTGAGACATTAAATAGCTCAGCATTCGTTCATGCTTGTGATCCACCACATACTAAACTCCCTGCTGATAATTTGACTTGCTTCGTCATGGAGCCAGCAAGACTTTTTGCATCACCAGAGGGAGGGCACCACAATGTCTCGTATCAATGGCAAGGTCCGGTTCAAAACTGACAAAGTTTGATGATATTGAGTTTTCGAGAACACTGTCACATATCTACATGGTTTATATGATTTTTGAAAGTGCTGTGACAAGTCACATTCATACAGATTGTTGAGATATCAGGTAAACTTTTCATGCCAGCTCTTAGCTGTTTGTGGCAGTCCTGGAGTTCGGGGGGGGGGGGGGGGGGGGGGGGGGGGGCATCCTTTCAAAACTCCGCTGAAACTCTGTTGGAAAGCTTCTTTCTGTCAAATGTGAAGGCTAGAGTGGAGAAGAACTTCAAACTTGTGTTGTTTTTCTGCTTTTATAGAGACTGCTTATTGTATTTACTTTGTTCTTTGGAGGAAGGACAAAAACTGACAAGAAGAAAACATATTTGAGGGCAGGTCAGTGTCAAAAGTAAAGGGTCCATGAACTCCAAGCATTCGATTTCACAGAAGCATTATGTATGAGTAGCTCAGATGCAGGTGAAAGTGAGCATAGACACACACACACACACACACACACACACACACACACACACACACACACACACATGAACACACACACACACACACACACACACACACACACAAAACTTACTTGAATGGTTATAATCGCATGCATACGATCCTTTTTGTCATGCTTGATGTCATATTATCTGTAAACATGTTAAACCCATAGTGCTCTGTCACTGTCACTTTATGTCACACCCAATACAAGTTGAAGAACAGTCGAAGCACTCGGCAACTGGCAACCGCCTTTGCTGTAAGAGGTGTTGCCAGACAGTGCATCTTAATGCTCAAATCTTCCCAAATAAGCTTTATGGGAATAAAATCTAGGCCACCCTTGACAGATGGACAGGGACAGACTGGTTCACTGATCATTTCTGACAGGTGACAGGTGTGACAGGTGGATACAGGCACATCTGCAGTCAGAAGGCTAATGGATGGGTCTCTGAGAGTGTCCAATACTACAGGTGTCGTCTGTATCTCTTGGGCCTGATTTATGCCAAGATGTCTTATGTTTTGAATCCCACCAAAGTGACTTGGCAGCAGTGCTGTGTCTCCTGCAGTGGGTTGCCTCATGACAACTCAATACTGATTGCTCTCAGTGGACTGTGTGCAGAGCTGTGGAACTACTAGATGCTGCATGTTTTGGTTGAGTGTGCTGGAGCCGGAATGAACGGCATGGGAATGGCACTGGATAGAATGATTTTTTTTTTTTTGATGCTGCTTGATTGCTCTTGGAAAGAAAAAAGAAAAAAAATCTAACAGGTAAAAGAAAAAAAAATCTAACAGGTACAGAACATGTACCAAATCACAGAGATAAAGAAAAGAGAGGTTCGTGAGTGGGAATGGAAAGCAAGCCAAACACTGTGTGCCAGAGTGAGAGGGGAGGGAGGGAGGGAGGCAGGGAGAGGAACAGAGGGGAGGAAGACAGAGAGAGAGAGAGAGAGAGAGAGAGAGAGAGAGAGAGAGAGAGAGAAAGAGAGTAGGAAGAAGTTCAGAAGGACAGAGAGGGGAGGGGATTAAGAGGAGCAGAGAGAGAGGAGGGAGCAAAGGAGAGAGAGGGGGTGGATGGGTGGGAGAACGGAAGAGGAGGAGGAGGCGGAGGATGAGAAGGAGGCTCAGTATGAAGATTAAAAGCAAGCAACATTGTCAAGTAAAAAAAAGATTAAGGAGGATCAGACAGAGAAGTGAAAAGCGACAGCTATTTCTCCTTGTTTACCAGGAATCCATCATTCTTCCTGCAGAACGTGGCGGCCAGAAGTCGGCCCACCATCACTTGTTTTATTGGTTGTTGTTTTCTCCACCTCTCAGCCCACCTCCCCCCAGTTTCCTGTACATGCTCCTCTGTCAGGTCACTGCCTACCTCCCACACACTCCTTTCCCTCTGCCCTCAAGCTCTTGCCGTCAAGGTGATCAGCTGTGTCAGCATGTATTACGTGACAGTGGTGTCAGTGACAAGATATACATACATAGCGGGGTGGGGATGTGGGTATCTAGATGTGTGTGTGTGTGTGTGTGTGTGTGTACGTGTGTGTGTGTGTGTGTGTGTGTGTGTGTGTGTGTGTGTGTGTGTGGTGTGTGTGTGGTGTGTGTGTGGTGTGTGTGTGTGTGCGTGTGAGCGCGTGCGTGTTGACGTCTATGTGTTGATGAATAGAATGTGGTACAGAAGGGAACAAAAATGGGGGAAGGATGGTGTCGCTGCACTTGCTGTTGTCTATACTTCTTTTCCATTTTTTGTATCTATTATGTTTAATTCATTTGTTCTTTGTTTCATTTGGGGCTGTGTGGCTGGATTCTGTGGGAAGCCACAGTTGTGTGTTAGCTCTTTATAGTAGGTCTGCATTAAGTCTTCACAACTGCTTGGCCCGTGTTCATTTTAAGTGATTTCTTTTTTGTTTGTTCACTTGTGATGGGAGTGATGGGAGACTACAAAACTATGTTTTGAGAGAAACGGTGTAAATTAGATAAAGAGAGAGAAGGGGAGGGTGAAGGGTTGGGGGGGGGGGGGGGGGGGGGGTGGTGGAGAGTGAACATATAAAGTTAGAGAACAAGACAGAAAAGGGAATCCAAAATGGGAGAAAGATGCAGGACAAGTGAAGAAAGTCTGAGGGTCATGAGGTAATGTTCTTAGGGGCTGGAAGAGGGAGTGTGGAGGATGGGGATCAGGAGCTGGAGAAGAGAGTACAGCTTGAGGATTAAGAAAATGGGGGGTGGGGGTGGGGTGGGGGGAGGATGTGGGGGTGGGTGGGGAATCTGAGAAGATTGGATACAGAAAAGAAATTGCTCTCTCTGCTCTTATTTACCAAGAATCCATCACCATGTTATTCTGAGAAAAACATGGGAGATTGGAGCCAAGAGTCCCCTAACCCCCCTCCCCCTCCCCCAACTGCCCTTCTACACACCTCCTTTCCATGCCCTCTTTGTCCATAAAGCTCACATGCTTTCCTTCTCATTCCGTTCTGCTTATTCCCCTTCTTTGCTCCACTGATGTTGAATCCGTAAAATGAGGTACCTGTAGTTAGTGCGTCCGTGGGCAATGGCTTTCAGTGCATAGACTGGAGGTGGTGATGAAGGTGGAGTTTGGTTGTTCAGCACGACTGTTCAGTGATCACTTCCTGGAGTTCCCCGAAACTGGGTCTGAAACAGAGGAGAGTTTTGATTGGGTGCTAATTTTAGTATTACATCAAAAACTCTCAAGAGCGACCAAGAACATGTCATGAAATTTCAGTCTTTGTGGTGAGTTGTCTATGCAGCGAGGTAAACTGACTGGCAGTTTGCAGAAAATGAAAATGCTTAGAACTGATCATAATATAACAGTTGTGTTAATGTGTGGAAGGACTGTTTTTCTCCTTCTTTGCGAATGCCTTGGTCTGTACGGTCAGTCGGGCCCTTGAAATGAGTAGTGTCATTGTCTCCAGCTCTTGTGGATTGCCATAGAGCTTTGTCATTAGAGCTGTGGAAGGACTGTTGAATTCCCATTCAAACCACCCTGCGCAAGGGTCATACAGTCATGTCCTGAAAGAAAAGGTTTTTAAGTCTCATGAGACCACATGCAGAAGGAAAACAAATGTGGCCAAAGTAACTGTTAGCTGGAGAGCAGGAGGAGTTCAAGTGAATAAAGAACTGCCTTGACAAGAGGCGGGTGGAGGCCATTTTTTTTTTAACAGCAATTTAACATACATGAAATAGTAGTTAAAGACTTTGAATTGGTTGGCCACTAGTCATAACAGGGAGGGATGTGGTTTCACTATATGCAGATTTTGGAGTGTGAGATTGGATTGGATGGAGGTCTATGTTGTCCCATGTATGCAGGAGATCTCTCATGCTGAGTACAGGATTTGTAAAGCCTGGTTACCAAGGCCACACATTTGTCTACTGTTCTCACTGGGCTTGGATCACATACCATAGATGTACGATGGTAATGATTACTTCTGCATGCAACTCTACTCCCTCCTCCCTTCCACACACACACACACATACATATACACACACACACATGCATGCAAACACACCTCTTTCCACCCGACCCACATTTTTCCCCTTAGGTGATATTGTTGATTTTGGGTTTCAGTCATTTAGGGGGTGGGGTTGTGGTGGTTGCAATAAGTCTTCTTGAATGTGGCGGGTTCATCTGGAAGGGAGGAGAGGGGAACGAGGGAAGGGAGGAGAGGGGAACGAGGGAAGGGAGGAGAGGGGAACGAGGGAAGGGAGGAGAGGGGAACGAGGGAAGGGAGGAGAGGGGAACGAGGGAAGGGAGGAGAGGGGAACGAGGGTAGGTGGGTGGATCAGGGATGGAGGGGGTAGGTTGCTAATCAGCTTTGGGTGTATTCATTTTGGAGCATCAAAATTCGTCTTTTTGTTGTTGTTGTTGTTGTCTAGGGAGAAGGGACGAGGGTGGGGAAAGGGGGAGGACAGCTAGGGGAGGAGCTGGGAATGGAGGGGAGGAACAGACATTCTTGATTTTTGCTTGAATTAGGAGGTGAGGATTGTGAATTACATATTGGTTTAGTTATGGGTTAGAGCCTGAGGATTAATTAGTTCTTTGAGTTTCTTTTTGGGGGTAGTTTGGGATGGTGGTAAGAGTTCATTTGATTCACTTCCATTTTTGTCTCATTAGGGAAAGGGATGAAGGCAGGGGTAGGGCTGGTGTTAGTTTTTTTCTGTTTTTTTTTTTTTGTCTTGAGTTTGGGTTCGTTCTGGTTAAGCTTGGTCAGTTTTGAGTTCAAGTCTGGATTCAGATTGAGGTCTAGGTTAGCCTTTTCTATGTTCATCATGTTCTCAAAGACAGAAGTAACTTCACACCAGTGTTACTGAAATGAAGCTTGAAATGGAGTAAGTGAATAGTTTGAATAATAAGTTGCTTACCCCAGTCTGTCTTCTGTCTCTCTGTCTGTCTTTGTCTTACACCATTTTTGGAAAGGGAAAAGGGAGTCTCATGTTCCTATTTTGGAGTCACCTGAACTCTGGCAAAAAAGCAAAGCAAAGCAGGTCTGAACCTAAAACTGGAAACAAAACGAAGTTATTAAGGCTCTGTACTTTTCTGGCCACACTGGACTGATTGGAGGGGATCGCGTGAAGGATTCTGAAAGTCACATCTCATTCTTTCGCCCTTTCTCATCCTGTCACAGAGTGGAAGCAGAGCGTCGTCATGTTTACAACAGGCATGTTGGAGACTGTGCATGCTCATTTGGTATTGATTTCAGAGCAGCCAGGTGCTACACTTTTGGTGTAGCCTTCTATGATTTTGTTGGTAATGCTATGTTGCTACACTCTTTGATGACATACTATGCCCCCAACCCCCCCCCCCCCCCCCCCCCAAAAAAAAAAAAAAAAAAAAAGAAAAAAAAAAAAAAAAAAGAATTAATGGACTTAACTGTGGCTGAAACAAAACTTAGACAACATTCATCTTAGACTGCAGCCTTATTCCGTCGAAACATTTTGCCAAGTTCTGTAAGGAAAGGATGGGGGTGGGGTTAAAGATTTTTTTTCATCTCCAAAATTGTTCTCTTTCATGTACATTAGATTTGCGCTTGTTTACCATTTAACTATAGGTTTTCATTTTTCTTTTTTTTTTAAACCTGATTATATTATAAGTACTTATTCATTTTTTTAAGAGTGCCAAACAAACATAAATTACAGGTGTACTGTTTTGGAAGAAAAAAAAATACCCCCTTTATCCCCCCCCCCCCCCCCCCCCACCAGCCCAAACTCCACCCCCTCCCATCATCACAGATTGAACTCAAATCTGATTAAATTTTTCAATTCCTTTCTTACTTGTTAGCAATGGAATGAAACACCATGACTGCTTCTTCATTACTTGTTTGGAAATAGAGTGGAACACCATGACAGTGTCACCTTCTCTGTTACTTGTTTGGAAATAGAATGGAACACCATGACAGTGTCACCTTCTCTGTTACTTGTTTGGAAATAGAATGGAACACCATGACAGTGTCACCTTCTCTGTTACTTGTTTGGGAATAGAGTGGAACACCATGACAGTGTCACCTTCTCTGTTACTTGTTTGGAAATAGAATGGAACACCATGACAGTGTCACCTTCTCTGTTACTTGTTTGGGAATAGAGTGGAACACCATGACAGTGTCACCTTCTCTGTTACTTGTTTGGGAATAGAGTGGAACACCATGACACCTTCTCTGTTACTTGTTTGGGAATAGAGTGGAACACCATGACAGCTTCTCTGTTACTTGTTTGGGAATAGAGTGGAACACCATGACACCTTCTCTGTTACTTGTGTGGAAATAGAGTGGAACACCATGACAGCTTCTCTGTTACTTGTGTGGAAATAGAGTGGAACACCATGACAACTTCTCTGTTACTTGTGTGGAAATAGAATGGAACACCATGACAGCTTCTTCATTACTTGTTTGGAAATAGAATGGAACACCATGACTGATTCTTCATTACTTGTTTGGAAATGAAGGGGAACACCATGACTGATTCTTCATTACTTGTTTGGAAATAGAATGGAACACCATGACACCTTCTCTGTTACTTGTTTGGAAATAGAATGGAACACCATGACACCTTCTCTGTTACTTGTTTGGAAATAGAATGGAGCACCATGACAGCTTCTCTGTTACTTGTTTGGAAATAGAATGGAGCACCATGACAGCTTCTCTGTTACTTGTTTGGAAATAGAACGGAACACCATGACACCTTCTCTGTTACTTGTGTGGAAATAGAATGGAACACCATGACAGCTTCTCTGTTACTTGTTTGGAAATAGAATGGAGCACCATGACAGCTTCTCTGTTACTTGTTTGGAAATAGAACGGAACACCATCACACTTTCTCTGTTACTTGTGTGGAAATAGAATGGAGCACCATGACAGCTTCTCTGTTACTTGTTTGGAAATAGAATGGAGCACCATGACAGCTTCTCTGTTACTTGTTTGGAAATAGAACGGAACACCATGACACCTTCTCTGTTACTTGTGTGGAAATAGAATGGAACACCATGACACCTTCTCTGTTACTTGTTTGGAAATAGAATGGAACACCATGACACCTTCTCTGTTACTTGTTTGGAAATAGAATGGAACACCATGACACCTTCTCTGTTACTTGTTTGGGAATAGAGTGGAACACCATGACACCTTCTCTGTTACTTGTTTGGAAATAGAATGGAACACCATGACACCTTCTCTGTTACTTGTTTGGAAATAGAATGGAACACCATGACAGCTTCTTCTTTACTCGTTTGGAAATAGAACGGAACACCATGACAGCTTCTTCTTTACTCGTTTGGAAATAGAATGGAACACCATGACAGCTTCTTCTTTACTTGTTTGGAAATAGAACGGAACACCATGACAGCTTCTTCTTTACTTGTTTGGAAATAGAACGGAACACCATGACAGCTTCTTCTTTACTTGTCTAGCAATAGAAAGGAACACTATAAACATTTTTATTATTTTTTAGCAGTAGAATGAAACATAGTGACGCCATAATTACTTGTTAGTAGTGGAAGGGCACACTTTGACGCCTTTAGTAGCAATGGAAGGGCACACTATGATGCCTTTAGTAGCAATGGAAGGGCACACTATGACGCCTTTAGTAGCAATGGAAGGGCACACTATGACGCCTTTAGTAGCAATGGAAGGGCACACTATGACGCCTTTAGTAGCAATGGAAGGGCACACTATGACGCCTTTAGTAGCAATGGAAGGGCACACTATGACGCCTTTAGTAGCAATGGAAGGGCACACTATGACGCCTTTAGTAGCAATGGAAGGGCACACTATGACGCCTTTAGTAGCAATGGAAGGGCACACTATGACGCCTTTAGTAGCAATGGAAGGGCACACTATGACGCCTTTAGTAGCAATGGAAGGGCACACTATGACACCTTTAGTAGCAATGGAAGGGCACACTATGACACCTTTAGTAGCAATGGAAGGGCACACTATGACGCCTTTAGTAGCAATGGAAGGGCACACTATGACGCCTTTAGTAGCAATGGAAGGGCACACTATGACGCCTTTAGTAGCAATGGAAGGGCACACTATGACGCCTTTAGTAGCAATGGAAGGGCACACTATGACGCCTTTAGTAGCAATGGAAGGGCACACTATGACACCTTTAGTAGCAATGGAGGGGCACACTATGACGCCTTTAGTAGCAGTGGAAGGGCACACTATGATGCCTTTAGTAGCAATGGAAGGGCACACTATGACGCCTTTAGTAGCAATGAAAGGGCACACTATGATGCCTTTAGTAGCAATGAAAGGGCACACTATGATGCCTTTAGTAGCAGTGGAAGGGCACACTATGATGCCTTTAGTAGCAATGGAAGGGCACACTATGATGCCTTTAGTAGCAGTGGAAGGGAACACTATGATGCCTTTAGTAGCAGTGGAAGGGCACACTATGATGCCTTTAGTAGCAATGGAAGGGAACACTATGACGCCTTTAGTGGCAATGGAAGGGCACACTATGACGCCTTTAGTAGCAATGGAAGGGCACACTATGACGCCTTTAGTAGCAATGGAAGGGCACTTCATGATGCCTTTACTACTTGTTAGCAATGAACTGAATTGCCAGGACACCTGTGTTACTTGTTGGTAGTGTAACAAAACAGACACAGTAGCAATGGAATGAAACACCATGGCACCTTTTTCATTATTGGTTGAGCAGTGGGGTTAAACACCGTGAAGCCTTCTTCATTTTTACACCCTGGCACCTTTTTCATTATTGGTTGAGCAGTGGGGTTAAACACCGTGAAGCCTTCTTCATTTTTACACCATGGCACCTTTTTCATTATTGGTTAAGCAGTGGGATGGAACACCATGATGCATATCTTAATTTTTTGCTAGCAGTGCAAGAAAACACAACGAAGCCTTCTTCATTCATTGTTAACAATGGAATGAACCACGACATTTTTCTGACTACTTGTTGATAGTGGAATGAAGCACCTTGACACCTTTTTTTGTACTCCCAGTTCTTATAGAACAGGGAGTACTTTAGAATGGGAACGAACAAATGCTGTCTGTGTGTGTGTGTGTCTGTCTGTGTGTCCGTTGTCAAAATGTGTTCCACTCGCTCCAGACAAAACTACTGGGCCGATCTTTCTGAAAATTTGTAGGTATGTTCATTATGGGCCACGGATGATGCCCGATGTTTTAGTTTACCGCTATAGCCGTTACTAAGGGCTGTAACTGCCTGTAACGGTTTTTCTTCTTTATGGAATATCTCAGAAAGTACTTGGCCGATCTTTGTAAAAATGAGCAGTTATGTTCATTATGGGTCACGGATGATGCCCGATGTTTTAGTTCACCTCGTTATAGCCGTTACTAATGGCTGTAACGGCCTGTAACGTTTTTTCTTCTTTATGGAATATCTCAGAAAGTACTTGGCCGATCTTTCTGAAAATTTGTAGGTAATGTTCATTATGGGTCACGAATAATGCCCGATGTTTTAGTTTACCGTTATAACCGTTGCTAACGGCTGTAACGGCCTGTAGCGGTTTTTCTTCTTTATGGAATATCTCAGAAAGTACTTGGCCGACCTTTATGAAAATTAGCAGGTATGTTCATTATGGGTCACGGATGATGCCTGATGTTTTAGTTTGCCCCGTTATAGCCGTTACTAACGGTTGTAACGGCCTGTAACGGTTTTTCTTCTTTATGGAATATCTCAGAAAGTACTTGGCCAATTTATAAGCGGTTTGGATGATCTTGTGACAAATCGGATCCTCTGTCCATATGTAAGTGATGTAATGCTGAAAATGGATTAAACAACCGTTAAAAACCGTTATTCTGCCGTTATTTCTTATATATAGGTGGATTTTAATGAAATTTGGTATATAGAAAGGTTATCACATACAAATGGCACTTCTATATAATGTTTCAAAATTTGACCGTTAAAAACCGTTATTCTTGACATATTGTCCAATTTGGATGAAATTTGATATGTACACAGGCTTTAGCCCAGTGAGGACTAAAATACCGGTTTCAAAAGTGTATATCGGTTATATAACCGTTAAACCGTTATTTTCCCGTTATTTTATATATATTGGTGGGTTTTAATGAAATTTGGTATATAGAAAGGTTATCACACACAAATGGCACTTCCATGTAGTGTTTCAAAATTTGACCGTTAAAAACCATTATTCTTGACATATTGTCCGATTTGGATGAAATTTGGTATGTACACAGGCTTTAGCCCAGTGAGAACTAAAATACCGGTTTCAAAAGTGTATATCGGTTATATAACCGTTTAAACCGTTATTTTGCCGTTATTTTTTATATATTGGTGGGTTTTAATGAAATTTTGTATATAGAAAGGTCATCACACACAAATGGCACTTCATGTAGTGTTTCAAAATTTGACCGTTAAAAACTGTTATTCTTGACATATTGTCCGATTTGGATGAAATTTGGTATGTACACAGGCTTTAGCCCAGTGAGGACTAAAATACCAGTTTCAAAAGTGCACATCAGTTAAATAACCGTTTTAAAACCGTTATTTTGCCATTATTTCTTATCTCACAAAGCACTTGGTCGATTTATAAGCGGTTTGGAAAACTGGGAGTACGTTTATATGCTTCGCATCTTGTTTAATGCTGTGTTAGAAGTGGACTGAAACTCTATGAAGCCTTCTTCATTGACTGTTGGCAATGGGACAGAATTTCATGATGCATTTACTACTTGTTAGCAGTGGAATGGAACACTTGTTAGCAATGGAATAGGACACTATGATGCCTTAATCACGTGTTAGCAATGGAATAGAACACTATGATGCCTTAACTACTCGTTAGCAATGAAATAGAACACTGTGATGCCTTAATCACTTGTTAGCAATGAAATAGAACACTATGATGCCTTAACTACTTGTTAGCAATGAAATAGAACACTATGATGCCTTAACTACTTGTTAGCAGTGGAATGAAATATCAGAACGCTTTCATGAAACACACTTGTGTGGAATGGAATGCAACACAGTAGTGAGCAAAGGAATAAAACACATTTGATTTGCCGTGGATTTAAACAGCATGACAATTTTTTCACTACCGATCAGCTGTAGAATGAAATATCTTGATGCCTTTTTCATCACTTGTTAGCAGCAGGGGAATGAAATACCCTGCTACGCTAGTTGTTAGCAATGGAATGAAACAGAATGATGCCTTCGTCCGTATTTGTTTTCAGCGGAATTAGATAATCATGATTCGATGCCTTCTTTACTTGTTAGAAGCAATAGAATGAAACACCATGTCATCTTCATTACTTGTCAGTGTCAATAAACTGCAGAGGTGGTAGGATGCTTGCAGCATGCATGATAATGGCTGTTGATGCAGTTAATGTTGTCTGGAGTTCACACACACACACACACACACACGTGTGTACGCATGTGCATGCTCGCGCGCACACACGCACACACACACACACACACACACACACACACACACACACACATACTCACACAGACACGCATGCATGCACACACACACACACACACACACACACACACACACACACACACACACACACACACACACACACACACACATACTTACACAGACATGCACACACACACACACACACACACACACACACACACACACACACTCACACAGACACGCACGCATGCACACACTCACACAGACACAAAACACACACACACACACACACACACACACACACACACACACACACACACACACACACACTCACACAGACACGCACGCATGCACACACTCAGAAACAACAGCAGTGTGAAGGCCTCAGGACCGTTTCAGCATGAAATAGCATTGATTCCGTTTCCCCCAGAATCCCATTTTACGCAGTCTGGTTCGTGTCCGGGCTGCGAGAGCCCCAGAGAGTGTACTGTTGACAGCACGAGTCCCTCGTGACCCATGAGCTTGTTTGGGGTCTGAGAGCTCATTTGTGGAAAGCTTCGTCATCCGGAACATACACATGCATTATGTAACTCGGTTGGATGGAAGCGTGATCTCCTTTACGTTTGGACACTGCTTTTTGGAACTTTCAGAGACTGGGTTATTATAGACGCTGTCACTGTGATAACACCGGTGAAGAGTTGTTCATGCATTCTCTTTGTAGTGTCCTTGGACTGCACCCTTCCCCAGGGGGGATGTCAGGGGCTCTTTCAGTACAAACAGCTCCCCTGCCTTCTGGAAGTACCCTGCTTGTAACTTGTTTTCTGTCATTGTCTTTGGCTCTGCCTATTGAAGTCTTTCTGGACTGTTACTACTGTTTTGTCTTTGTGGATTATTCTCCCGTCCTTGGTCTGGAAAACTTTTCCAGTTTTTTCTCATCCCAAATTTACGACATGCCAACTTACAATTTAAATTTTTTTATTTTATTATAGTTTGGTGGTTATGTGGTGAACATTGTACACTTTGTCCAGAGTGGACATTAGCTGTCCATTCTACAGTGTCTGTTTATTTATTTTTTTGGGGGGTGCTGTTTAGAGGGTTTTTGAATTACGTGTTTACATTGTTTGTTTATTTTTTATTTTGAAAAAAAAAGTGTTAATAAATTTAGAGGAATGTCTGGTGTCTCCCAGCAAGGTTGAATGTTAACCAGCATTGAAGAAGTCAATAGTATAGCTATTATATCATAAATTGTGTGGTGTGTGTGTGTGTGTGTGTGTGTGTCACTGTGTGTGTGTGTGTGTGTGTGTGGGGTGTGTGTGTGTGTGTGTGTGTGTGTGTGTGACTCTGTGTGTGTGTGTGTGTGTGTGTGTGTGTGTGTGTGTGTGTGTGTGTGTGTGTGTGTGTGTGTGTGACTCTGTGTGTGTGTGTGTGTGAGTGTGTGTGTGTGTTTGTGTGTGTGTGTGTGTGTGTGTGTGTGTGTGTGTGTGTGTGTGCGTGTTGTTTTGTTTTGTTTACAGGATGTAATTTTTTCAGAGTACGAATTTTTCAGGCTGTGATCTTTTCCCCTGTGTGTTTGGCAGCTGTAAAAAGACCCATTGTGGTTGGCCGGGTTATAATGATTGAAAAAAAAACCCCAACCCTAAATAAGTCTGTGCCCATTCTCCCACCATCAGCGATTTGGGTGTACTGTGCATTCTCTCTCTCTCTCTGTTATCTAAGATATTTGAAAATGACAGAATTGTTGGAAATTGCCTTATCTGGTTTGTGTTGTCGATGAAACAGGCATATGATGTTGCAATCTGTTTTGTATGTTTATTTGTAGTTTGGCTTGTATGGGAGAAGATTATTAGGACACAAATTCAGGAATTTCTGTCTCATCTGTTTCGTATTGTTGATTTAACCGGCATATGATGTTGAACTCTGTTTTGTATGTTTATGTGTAGTTTGGCTTGTATGGGAGGAAATTATTAAGAAATGAATTCAGGAAAAAAGAAAAGGTTACTTACCTGGAATGTGTTTTGATTGCTGGGACTGATGGTCCAAAAAAAGTTCTTGCCAGACATATTTCAGCCATTTTCTCATAGCCTTCATTTGTCTTTTGAAGCCCTCCGGGGGGTTGCGACCTTGTCGTGGTCGGAGGGTTTGCGTGGTCCAGTGATCCTTAGGCTTTGCTGGCGGGGCATCAATACTTGGAGATAGGCTGTTTTTTTCACACTGCTTCTAGGCCTGAGAGGTGCAGATGCTGTTTGGCCTAAGCGTAACGTGGTAAGGAGTTGATGCCCCTGGTAGGGCTTCCCATGTCAGATAGGCTAAGGGTGAGGATCCTGACTAAGAGTAACCCGCCTTTCTCCTTTTCTTGTTTTCTGCCTTTATTTGGCCCTTTTCTATCTTCGTCTCCCCCTCAAGTCTTCTTTTCCACACTCCTTTTCTCTCTGTGGTCTCCTTAAGATCCGCCGCGTTTGCCGTGCGGTGCGACCTGTGTCGGAGGGGAATGAGATCCTGGTGATTGAGAGGGCCAGCGCTCTCAACACATCACTTTGGCTCGGACCTCTCCTAGACAGGGAGTACACTTTGGCCCGGGTGTACTAATCGGCTCCCCTTCTTGGGGCTGGGTCAAGACAGACAGTCCCCTTGCTGGCCAAGTAAACCCCTGCAGTGCTCAGCTCTCTGTTCCCGGGAGTTGAGCATGATCAGGGGGATAGGGTTGGTGGTGTCTGTGTGTCGTATGTCTCTCCCGAAGCCTGGAAGGGGTCAAGACATTGGTTTCTTGGCCCTGGCCCCTTAGTTGGACTCCAAGGTGGGTGGGTAAGGGAGAGATGAATCACAATAAACTAAATATGACTTCTTTAAAAAACATTCCCCCAAAAGGAAGAGGAAGGCAGCATCCCCTATTTCAGGGGATTGTCAAACAGATAGTGACTCCGATACCGAAGTTCGACAGAAGACAGGTTTTTGGGCTTCCTGGCTCGTGATGGAGGGGACGGAGCAGGAAAGACCCCTTTCAGCTCTGAGCCCGTTTGCCATTCAAAAGGGTTTTCAAGGAATAGCAGGCGACCCTTGGTCCATCAAGAGGTTGAGGAATGGCTCATTTCTCATTCAAAGCAAATCACAAAAACAATCTGAACAGCTGCAGAAAGCAACAAAACTTGTGGACAGGGAGATCAGGGTAACTCCCCACAAACAATTAAATTCATCCAAAGGTGTGATTCGATGCAGAGATCTAACGGGTGTTTCAGAGGCAGAAATAAAAACGGAGCTGGCGTCCCAGGGTGTGACGGAGGTGCGCAGGGTGACGGTCAGGAAGGGTTCAGAGAGAGTGGCCACCAACACCCTCTTTCTGACCTTCTGCAGCCCTGTGCTGCCTCCGGTCATCAAAGTTGGTTACCTAAATGTTCATGTTCAGCTATATGTGCCGTCCCATTGAGGTGCTTCAGGTGCCAGAGGTTTGGCCATGTCAGGGACCGCTGTTCTGGGCAGGAGGTATGTGGTATTTGCTGCAAGGCAACCCATGATGGGCCGTGTCATGATCCGGCACATTGTGCTAACTGCGGTGGCGACCATCCCTCCTCTTCACGAAACTGTCCCCTTTGGATTCAAGAATCTGCTATACAACGAGTTAAAACGGAAAGAAGATCTCATTTTTTGAAGCCCGGAAACAGGTTGTGGGCAGTCAGACGCCGACAGCTTCTTCCTATGCTTCGGCTGTCAAGAAAGCTCCCATAGTTCCTACTCGGTCAGTCTGCTGCCAGACTGATGAATTCATGTTTTCGAAGACATTGCAAGTAAGATCTGTCAGTTCTGGTGGTAGCAAGTCCACCACCTTCCAACCCAAAAAGACTGCCCCTGGTGGAGGCAAAAAATCCACCACCCCTCAGACTGCCCAGCAGTCTACAACATCTGCTGCTGGGCAGATGAAAAAACCAGCACCCGCACCTCGAACTCCCATGTCCAGTGCCCGTGCGGGCAAGGGAGTTCAACAACCCAGTGTGGAGATGGTGGAGATGAAGAAGAAACCTCCACCATCTCCCAAATCCAGACCTTCTTCGCCTGTTGGCAAGTCTGCCAGCAGGTCTGTAGACCAACACCTTCCTGTGAAACTAACTAACAAGTTCACTCCATTGGAAGCAGATGTTGAGGAGGAGATGACCTGATCTCTCTCCTTTTCTCCCTCTGCACCATGGATAGTACAATATTCATTGGAATATCCGTGGTCTAAATTCCAACTTCGAGGAGCTGCAGCTTTTGTGTCAATCCATAAAACCTTCCGTCGTGGCTCTTCAGGAACTCAAATTCAAAGCCAGAAGACCTTTAATCTTTCTGGCTTTAATATTCTTTCAAAACCTGCACAACCATCCACGTTGGGACTGTCGGGCGGTGTTGCCCTTCTCATACATAAAACTTTGTTGTATAGTCCTGTCGCTCTGTCTACCTCCCTTCAAGCTGTAGCTGCGAGAGTCACTCTCCACAAGACTGTGACAATCTGTTCCCTTTATCTTCCACCGTCTGTCCCGGTTTGTCGTCAGGACCTTGTCAGTCTGATAGGAGAACTTCCTCGACCTTTTTTGCTGTTGGGTGACTTTAACGGTCACAACCCTCTTTGGGGTAGTGCCGGTACGTCACCCAGAGGTCTGCTGATTGAAGATGTCCTTTCAGACTTGGATTTGTGTTGTCTGAATGACGGATCTGCAACTTACCTCCACTCTTCCACTGGTTCACTTTCGTGTTTAGATTTGTCGGTTTGTGACCCCTCGCTGGTCCTGGACTATGAGTGGTCTGTCCATGACGATCTGCACGGAAGTGACCATTTCTCTGTCCTTCTACAACCTGTAATAACTGAACACGTCTCTGTCTCTCAGCATCTAAATTTTAAGAAAGCAAACTGGGATCTATTTGCAGCCTCTATTTCTAAAGAATTCCAGGACACTGATTTTCTTCAGAGTCCGGATCCAGCAGAATCTCTGACTAACACTATAATCAAATGTGCTAGGCCTGTATCCAGTGTCTTCGATAAACTCCAAATGCCAAAAACACCCTGGTTCAATTCAGACTGCCAACAAATTTCCAAAGTCCGAAAACGGGCTCAGCGTCAGGTATACCATCGACCTTCGGGTCCCAACGCTCGAGCCCATCAAAAACTCCGTGCCAAATCAAGACACACTTTTAAAATCAGTAAACGTCGGTCCTGGAGAAGCTTCTGCTCCAGGCTGACATCAAAAACTTCCAAGAAAAAAGTGTGGAACATCATTAAGAAAATCAAAGGGAAGAACACCTGTCCCACTGTGAACCATCTCAAGTTTTCGGATTCTTTAATAACAGAGAAGAAAGCAGTTGCTAATCTGCTTGCTTCAACCATTGAAAAGAATTCCTCCTCTTCTAATAAATCGGCCACTTTTGTCAAAAACAAAGCCCTAAAAGAAAAATCACCCTGCAACTTTTCGTCCGATAACATGGAAGACTACAATCTTCCTTTCACGTTAAACGAGCTGAAATCTGCCTTGCTTTCTTGCAGCGATTCCTCTCCAGGTATAGATGAAATCCATTATCAGCTGTTGAAACATCTTCCGCTAGAAGGTCTGAACACACTGCTACAGGTCTACAACCATGTGTGGACTACAGGTTTTTTTCCACCCTCTTGGCGGAAAGCCCTCATTATTCCATCCCCAAACCTGGAAAAGATCTTTCTAACCCTTCAAACTACCGTCCCATAGCTTTGACCAGCTGTGTCTGTAAACTGATGGAGAAAATGGTCAATGCTAGGCTCATGTGGAAACTCGAAACCGATGGCCTTTTGGCGAAAGAACAGTGTGGTTTCCGCAAACATCGTCTACAGTTGACCATTTGATTCGTCTGGAATCTACACTTCGGAATGCCTTTCTGAACAAACAGCATGCTGTGGCAATTTTTTTCGACTTGGAGAAGGCCTACGATACTACCTGGACGTCGGGGATACTTCATGATCTCCACGATCTGGGTTTTCAAGGTCATCTTCGCTTTTTATTCAAAATTTTTTGGCAGAACGACAGTTTCAGGTCCGGGTTGGCACCACTCTCTCTGATGTCCCGAGCAGGAGTTGGGTGTTCCACAGGGGAGCATACTGTTCTCCTGCCCTCTTTAGTATTAAAATCAACAACATTGTGAAATCAGTTCAGCAGGGTTCAGACTGCTCATTGTTTGTGGATGATTTCGCTGTCTACGCAACTGGAAGCCTGTACCCGAGTGTCCAGCGCAGGCTCCAGCTTTGCGTAGATAAAATCCATCGATGGGCAGATGAAAATGGTTTCACCTTTTCTTCAACAAAGACGCAGTGTATTCACTTCCATAATTTCCGTCAGTTTTTTCCAGATCCTGAACTTCAAGTAGGGAAATCTCCCATTCCAGCTGTTAAAGAGGCCAAATTTCTGGGAGTCATTTTTGACCAAAAACTTAACTTTCTCAGCCATATTAAAAACCTCAAAACTGCTTGCCAGAAAGCACTGAATATTCTGCGGGTCATAGCGCACACCGACTGGGGCGCTGATAAGAAAACTTTGTTGCACCTCTACAGAGCCCTGGTCCGTTCCAAACTGGACTACGGTTGTGCTGTCTACGGCTCCGCAAGACCCTCTTACCTCAAACTTTTGGACCCTATCCACCATCAAGGGCTTCGTCTCTGTCTTGGAGCGTTCCGCACCACCCCTGTGTACAGCCTGTACGCAGAGGCGGGCGAACCTTCGTTGTCCAACCGCAGGCTGAAACTGTCTTTAAATTATTATATCCGACTGTTCTCAGAACGCAGAATCCTGCCTATGACTGTGTCTTTGACCCTCCATTCCAAAGTAAGTTTGAAAACAACCCTAAATGTATTCCGCCGTTTGGTCTTCGTATGCAGCCTCACGTGCGGAATGCAGGTCTAGACCTTGGTGTAGTATCTGATTTTTCCAAGTTTCCGGATCAACCACCGTGGACCTTCTTCACGCCAGAGATTCGTTTTGATCTTGCAGCTTTTCACAAAGAGTCTACCAGCTCTCTGGCGTACAAGGCATTGTATGCTGAGCTCTGTTTGAAATTCCCATCCTGTCAAAAAGTTTTTACTGACGGTTCCAAATCTGAAGATGGAGTGGCCTGTGCAGCCTACTGCCCTGGGGCTCCTTCTCAGATACTGTTGGAACATATTCATTCAGATGCTTCTGTCTATTCTGCTGAACTTACTGCTCTGGTTTTGGCTTTGAAGATAATCTCACATTCTTCAAAGAGGGACTTTCTGGTTCTGTCGGATTCGCTGTCAGCTTTGGAGGCCATAGCTGGCCGCAACCTTCAGCATCCAGAACTTTTACTTTTTTTTGAACTTTTTAGTAAGTTGAAGGCGGACGGTTACAACATTACTCTTGCTTGGGTTCCTGGTCATGTTGGCATCGGCGGGAACGAAATGGTTGATCGTTTAGCCAAGAACGCCACAAGAGAGAAACTGTCCAACACTTATATCCCCTGCTCAGATGTGAAACCCAAAATTAACGATTATGTGAGAGACCTCTGGCAGGAGGATTGGAACACACAGACGAATAACAAACTCTTTCAGATCCGTCCAAACCTTAAGGACTTCCTCCCATCTACGTCGGGTGGTCGTAAAGAGGAAACGGTTCTGTGCCGGCTGCACACCGGCCATCGTATTTTACCCATTCTTACCTTTTAAAGAGTGAAGAAGCTCTGTGTGCATTCCATGTCGTGCGCCACTCACAATGAAACATGTTCTTTTAGAGTG